>PPHJ01000071.1:0-323319 GCA_002991585.1 Ilyonectria mors-panacis | reverse complement strand
TGCAGACCTAAAGTCACATAATATACATATAATTTATTTAATATTTACTCTATTACAGTATTCCCAATATTCTATTTCCACCGTTCTACTTACTCTCAATTAGTTACTTATTAATTGCATACTCCAAACGTTACACAGCTGCAAGTTTCTTAAACTGTAGATTATATTAAGGCGGCGAGTAATGACATAGGTAGTATGGGATAAGCTGCAGTATTGAATTAAGTAGACAAGGCTTATTAGCGGAAGTGTAGAGAGAGTCAAAAAGGGACCCCGTATTTCTTGAATATCTCACTCTACCTCTAATCTTAATTGCTCGTTTCTGACTACTAGATGTATGAAAGTGCGATGCCTATACTTGTCTATTTATGATCGCTTTCTCATCTTGTCCTTCCCTCCCATCCGCGTACACCGCTAGGTACCCGCCCTTTCAGCACTGGGGACACCCTGAAACACCAGATTCCTCACAAGTTAGCGTCGAGATCGTAAGGGAAGCTTCATACCTCCCTTATACAATCCAACCACCTTACAACTGCCATCACTGCAGCAAGTGATAAAGCAATGGTCGATAGTTGAAAAGTGGATTCCTCACGACTCGTCCGATTTGCACAGCCTACCTTTGGGCAGGGTTTGTCGCTGATCAGAGCTCAGAGAGATGTAGGTCGTCCCAAAGCAACAACTGATACCAGCTGCTGATACTCCACAACATTCCCATACAATTATTTGTGATAACACCAGCGTCGTTCTTGTACCAACTGCTGCAATTGGGGTCTGCAAACGCGCCGTCTTGGAAAGTCTTTGTTGGGACCTCGGCATTGTATATTGCGAGACTTCGCGGATTCGGCAGAAATTGATAAAGAGGACCCCTTCGCTCGGGCCGATAGGACAGACGAGATAAGGTACCAATATATCTTGACTGTGCTTCAATCATCAGGATGATGGAGTTGTGGCCCAAATTTGTGTCGGCCCGTAGAGCATGGTGAAATTGGGTAATGGCCGAACCGTCATTCCTAGATATGCCCTAGCACCATTCTGGTCGCTCCAGAGCTCATCCACAAGTTGCCCACCGGCGCCGTATATCTTCATGGGAAACATGAATGGGTAACTGTTACGGAAGGCCGGTGGCAAGCAACTACCATGTCAAACTCATATTCTCTGTCCGTAGAATTGATGCCTTCGTAGTAAAACGTTATCAATAGGGCTCGTCTCGAGTGTGACGTGAGGTTTGTTCATTGCAACGTAGAAATCGTCCGATGAGCAGCACTCTCTTGCAGCCCGGTGGATAAGTTCGGAGTCCAAAGCTTCTCTCAGATTGTCGTCAATAGGAATCTGCTGCTGCATCATCTCTTGACAAAGTTGTCGAGCATAGGCGTTTCTATCGAGCCTGTAATTGAAAAGTCATGAAATGTCTCCCTGAAGTCCATTAACATCCTGCGGTACTGCTTTCGAACGAGTGGCGCATAGCGGTATATGTTCTGCATCAAAGTGCTGATAGGGTGGTCCTGACGCGGGATAATCCAATTTGGGCTGCGTTGAAAAAACAACAACGGATGAGGCAGTTTTGGCAATCTCGGGGATTACTTGAACTGCCGAAGCACCGTTTCCAATGACTGCGA
Organism: Ilyonectria mors-panacis; assembly: GCA_002991585.1. Lineage (NCBI taxonomy): Eukaryota > Fungi > Ascomycota > Sordariomycetes > Hypocreales > Nectriaceae > Ilyonectria > Ilyonectria mors-panacis. The sequence continues at coordinate 321,706 of PPHJ01000071.1, read as the reverse complement.
TCCTGTTTGCCACTGTAGTCGTAGCTGGAATCCCATCGAGCCGTGTGCATCATCTTTGCCTCCGAACGAGTCTATGCCCCTCTATCGCAGGGTACTGTGGGGTAGTTGAGCTGGCCTACTGCTGAAATCAAGAAATCCGACGACAAGGTGTAGGATTGAGCATATTCGGCATCTTTTCCACCGAGGACCTGCACTTTCGTGTTCCACTTATTGGCTTCATCATCCCAGCGGGCTTCTTCTACGAGACTGTTGAAGCGGATGTGACGGAATAGATTCCATTTCTCCGCAACTCCAACCAAGTAGGCATGGATTTCTTCATGCCCGGGATACATTGTGCTCCAATTGGGGTTTGGTTCGAACGAGTAGGAGTACAAGTGACTCCAGACTACATTATAGGAGGATTAGTCAACATGTTGATAGGACCATGAAGGAGAGGAGAGCGGAAGACTGATGAAGTTGAATGGTTGGCGCTTAGGACCCCAGATCAACTACACAGGACATTAACTCAGTGGAAAACTTACTTACTATCACAGCAGCACCCAGGATACTGGCTATCACTCCATGTTCCACCAACCCTAGAACCCTTCTCGAGAATGATGAAGTTGCGACTGTGATTTCTTCGTATCATATCAATGGCGAGGCATATCCCTAAAAGACATCAGCATATCAGTCTCAAGGATCACACCAGCACTGAGGCCGATTACCTGATATCCCAGCGCCGATGATCACCACTGCCGCTTCATTGCCACTAGGACGAATACCCATGTTATCGACGAGGTTCTTGGTGACAGGCGAGGCGCTGGCTGCCCAAAATTTCGATAAATTGGAGAAGCCGGGGACAGATCGTAATGAGGAATTTCAGAGAGCTTCTAAAATGCGACGATAGCCGGAATGACTGAGTTTATGTGACGGCAACGTCAAAATACCAGACGGTGAATTATCCATGACCTATTTATCTAGGATAGCAGCTGCATTTGGTTCTTCCAACTAGGTATCGAAAACTCCGCAACGGGTTGCATCACATGCTGCAACTTCGGAGCCATCGGGAACAGTCAATGCGTGGTCACCCAGTTGCTCGTCGCACAAGCGAAGGAGGAGTGAATCTGGCAAAAGGGCCTGGCACCTTAAGCGGCGCTGGAGTGGGTTTGCCGCACACACCAATCACCAGTCACCATTGACAAGTGTGCGATTCGCACATCCACAACCCCATGCGACCTAACCACGTTTGCCACGGCACTAATAACTGTTCAAGACCCACTAGCCTCGGCTTGAGCCAAACGTGACTAGTCGAGCCGGGATGATGTGAAGTGCCATTCTGCTTGATAGCGGCTTGATGGTATGGAAATGCGAGGTTGGTGTCTCTCCTCTGTGGTTTACCACTAACTTATCGACAGAACAAGCAAATCGGCCAGAGCCGCTTTCTTCATCATGTCAATCGGATTAGCAGGTGCCGGATTGAAGATTTAGCTAGAGAGCGAAGTCTTACGGCAAAGTTGTCATGTACGATGGCGAGGAGAGTAGGCCATAAGCCGGAGTAGGACCAGCTGCACACCGAATCGGCAAATTTTCATCTACAAGGCAGATAACCCGGGATATTGTTCGAGTTGAAAGGGCCTTGAGAAGACTGAGTTTGGGAATGCTCGGATTATAGCTGTCTTGATGGTTATGGTGCCAATCTTACTCCGGCGCTGTAGAGCAGTTTAACGGTTATTTTTATAACCATGGTGGTCTCAAACTAACCGAATCACATTTTGACAGGTTCTTTGCTGCTCTAATTGATGCTTGCATGTTACAGCCCAGAACTCTTAGATACGCTGCTGATTTACGGCAAGGCAACCAGTGCATTGTGTGGTGCGGCGGTTTGAAGATGCCTTGTCATGACAACATATGATCAGGAACGATGCAAAAGACGTCGAGGGTCTTTGATTTAGAGGCACTGATATCCATATTTATTTAGAAAAGCTTTGAGTTTATGTAATTTGAACCATCAAAAGAAAGTAGCCCAGATGAAACTTCCATCAAACTCTCTGGGGGTAGCACTAAGCAGGTATCAAAGGCCTGAACCTGACCAAAACCAACACTCGCGACGCATTGGCCTAAATTCTGTTCTGGAAATGACATTTGGGTTGCACCAGGCCCTACGCTGAACTCGGAGGAATGTGACTGGGCAACTTTGATATCATCGGCAAGTTCTGGGAACAACATAAAGAATTGTCTCTCCATTTGCCACGTAGTGAGGTCCTGGAGCTGATTTTCGAACAAGGTTGAGAAGTAGAAGCGGCCTGTACAAAGGTGGACAGCATACATATCCTCGAAAGGAAAAGGCCACATGAATCGAAAGTATTTTGAAAAGCACTCCCAGAAGTCGTCAGTGAGCCAGTGTTCTTTCGACAGGACGAGCCGCTCTCGTATACCAGGCCTTTTTATCATATATGTTAGCATTTCGCCGACCAATGGGGGATCGTGGAGTCCGTGGTCATAGACAGGGCAGATGGTCTGATAAGTAGCTGCCGAGGAACGTACCAGGCAAAAAAGTCTGTAATTTCATCATGAGGGAACATGGATTGCGTTGGTCTGCCGTAGTCGGATTAGCAAGAGGTACATAAAACCAGCCTGCAGCGGAATTGACACACCTGGGTCTGTACCAATGAGGGAGCTGATCCAGCCGTTTACCGCATACCTTGAACTTGAAAGAGTCAATGATAAATCTGAGCATGCTTGCGGGGCGTAGAGATATACTAACCAGGGACATCTGATGAATCATCCATAGCATAACCAACCGGGTTATGTGACTGGCCCTCCGAAAAATCAAATCATCACAGCGCTGCAAGAGTCTCCAAAGCGGGCAAACCTTGCCATGAGACCCCAAAGCGTCCCACCCTTCAGTGATGGCACAAATCAACGCGTTCTGATTGATCTGGTCGTCAACACATATTTCGGCTTTCTGGAATTGTCGGACATTCTTCAATGTCTGAGTGAAACCCTGTAGCGCGCTTGTTGTCAATAGGGTAGGGTCAATATTTGGCCCTAAAGTAATAATATCTCTTTGAAATTGAAGACTTGAAGCCGTAGTAGTGTTGCTCAAGTGATCAGGGACATCTGATTAATGATTGAGATGCATCGCCAACTCGCATTAAGGGCCATGGCAACCGCCCTGAATTGGGAAATGGTGTTCGCTACTCCATTCCCTGGCTGGTTGAAGTATACCTATCGAACTTTCCGACAGGATATAGGAGACCCCTCCAGTCACGCCATCATGTGTCTGATGGTTGGAATTACCATCACTTGACTGTAAAGCGACAGGGTCTGTACATACTAAGTTAGGGTCAGCAAGCAACGATAAAAGCGGAGAGGGAATAGAAAGCGGGAACAATCTTGTTGAAGTAGGGTATCCTTACTTATTTAATTGTCCACCAAGTTTGAATCCTCATTCCACTCGCCAAGCGGTTTCCTTTGCTTGAGTCGGCTATCCGATTCACCAGCGAGGACACACTGAAGCTTAGCTTCCAGCTCGGTAATGCGGGTCAGCGTCGACTGCCTGTGCTTTCGACTTCTGATTCTATCAACCTCCCGTTTCCTTAAACGCTGGGACTTGGTGAGACTGCGTCCCGATGCCCATTCCGGAGTAGCCGGGTCGCCCGGACTTGCCCTAGGCCGTCCATTTTGTGCAGGTGGACTCATACCGTGGAATCGAATGGTCGACCAGGCCTAACTGCAGCAAGGGGAGTCGCCTTTGTGGTAGAGAATAGTCGTACGGTATGGGACATACAGGTCAGAGGTCAGGGAACAAAGGGAACGTGGAAGGTGGATGTACACAAACTGAGGGTTAGCAGCTAGCTTCCCTGAGGGTTGGGCCATTTTGCAGGGTTTAAAGTGGGGCGGAAAAAAGCTTGGCAGTAGGATGCAAATAGCGATTTAATTGGCTTGAAGGCTATATTTGTGGAGCAACCCACAGATAGGATTTATTCTACTGTAATTAAAATAATATTACAGTACAAACTTAATCCTCTATTATTTTCCTACAATCTATTATCAATATATTATTATAATGAGTGGCTTAAGTGATATATTTAAATAGAATACTAACTACTCTAGAGAAAATAGCTCTTCCGACTAGCTATAGAAGGAATAGAAATTTATTAAGGGGAGTGAATTTAATAAGATAAGAATAGTATAATATATTAATAATATATTACTAATATATTAGATAGTAGAGTTTAGAGTTTAAACTAGCTATACTAAAAGAACTAATTTTAATCTTAGTAGCTTCTATAAGATTAGGTTATAATACTATTTAAGATACTGCTACTATAGTATTTTAAATATATTATATACCTACTATTCTAATTTAGCTAAAATTATTAGAAACTGATATTAGATATATAGTATTTACTAAGTTCTTATCTTAAGAGATAAAAAAGAAACTATAGAAAATAGTAAGACTATTTATATATAATAAATTAATAATTATTTATTAATATATTATAGTTCTAATACTTTTTTAAGTAAAATTAGCCTTTAGAATAAATCTCTTTATATTTTCTTAAATTTACTTTTTATATATATTATAAATATAAATATATAGAAGTAAAGATTTATAAGTATTTTAATTCTAAATTAAGAGATTAATATTACTTTAAGATAACTAATACCTATTAAAATCTTTAGAAATAGCAGTAATAAGAATTAAGTATAAAAAGCACTAAAAGAGATATTACTATATTAGTTATCTTTAATCTATTTATAATATATTACTAATTTATTCTTATTTAGATAGATATAGGCAATACTTACTAACTATTAGTATTATTAAAACTATATAAAATTAACTAGTAGTTATATTAATATATATTAGCTAGTCTTTATTAAGAAAGATATATAGATAAGTTTATTTATAAATATATTAATAATCTATTAATAATCTATTATTAGTATATTATAGGACTATATCTTATTAAAATCTACTATTAGTATTAACAGTATAATAATAACTATTAGTATACTATTATACCTTTTTAATTTAGCTAGAATTTATTCTTAATTAAGAATATTATCTTAGGGCTTAAAAATATAGTAACTCTACTAAAAGATACTTACTATACTATTAATAGAACTATACAGCAGAAAGTAGAATATAATAAGTATAAATTATTAATTAATTATAAATATATATTGCTAATCTATTATAGATATTATCTATATTCTATTTAGTCTTAATAAGATTATATAAGTAAAATATAAAGTTATTTAAAAAGTCTTTATTTCTTATAATCTAATAATTCTATATCTTCTTATTATATCTTATAATATTTATAACTATCTACTACTACTACTATTAAAAATTCCTATTAATATTCTTATTAAGCTATACAAAACTATTACACAACAGAAATATCTACTAGATTTATTAAGTATATAACCTTAGTTTATTAATAATATATTACTAATAGATTAAAGATCTATAGGCTTAATCTCCAGATATTAAGAATCTTTATAAAGAGCTATAATAGCAGAAATCTAGCTTAAGTCCATTTAAATCTAACAAATATTAGCTAACTTTAATATCTCTTCTGCAGTTAGTAGGCTATCTACTTTCCCCTTAAAGTCTTATAGCTTAAAGCTTATTATAAGTATCTTACTTATTATAAGAATAATAATTAGCAGGTAAAAGTTATCAGAATATATTAACAATAGATTATTAATAGATTATAGTACATTTAGATTTTTAAAGATAATAAAACTAATCTTTTAATTATTATATTTTATTATAAGTAGGTTTAGCTTCTTAAAGATCTAAACTTTTTTTCCTTTTAGATTAATATAAATTATAAGTATATTACTAGTAAGACTAATTATAAGATTATCTAAAAAACCTATAATTAAGAAGTAAAGATAAATATATAAAAACTCCATAATCTATTAATAATACACTAACAATCAATTAAAGTATTTCTAATTCTCCAAGCTATTATAAACTCTTAATCTGCTAAAGCCTATTAAAATCTTTACAGTAAGATCTTTAACTTTATTACTACTAAGTTTTCTATTCAACTAAAGTAGTATTATCTTTATTATAAAGAGATTTAAGATATTACTCTTAATTAAGATTAAACTAATATAAAAGGTAATTAATTCATAATATATTATTAAATTATTACTAATACTTTTAGGCTTAAGAGAGTATCTTTATTATAAAGTTAATAGTATATATTAGCTATAGCAGATTTAAGTAACCTTATATATTCACCTTTATTATATTTATTTTAAGTAAGATATTAATAAGTTAAGTTTCTAAGATTATAATTAATTACTAATTTATTATTAGAATAAACCTATAATAAGCTTAAAAACTTTTCTCAAAACGTAAACTTAATATATTAACTTATACTCTCTCTTAAAGATACTAAATCTAAAGAGGCTTATTTTTAAATATACTATCTATTAATAATAAGTTTATATTCTTTTTATACTTTATAATATATTACTAATACATTATTAATAGCCTACCCTATACTTACCTATTAAGTTTAATATAAGCAAAAGCCAGCTATTACAGCTAGCTTATATTTTACTTATTTTTAGATAATCTATCTGTAATAGAATAGCTATAAGAGGTTAACTAATTATATAGAGTAATTATATAAGGTATCCTATTAAGCTAGCAGACAATATAGTAGTTTACTTAAGATTATTAAAGTATAAAATTAAATATTAATTATTAATTCTTAATTAATTACTAAATATTTATTTAAGAATAAAGTTTTTAATTTTAATAAGATTTTCTAATAACATACTGATATTACTCTTAGAGTATAGCTATCTTATAATAATCTTACTGTTACAGACTGCTTCTAATAGAACAATTAGCATAAATATACTGTTATCTTATTCTCTATTTAATAATATATTATTAATCTATTATAGAGTTTAGATCTAATTCTTCTAGCTCTAATATTTAATTAAAAGGCTAGAGGCAAAATCAGTTACCTTTAAGAAGAAGAGAAGCCTCTCTACATCTATATAGTAGACCTTCTATACCTTTATCTCCTCTAAATTATAGAGGTTAAAAAGATTAATCTATTTCTTCAGCTCGATCTATATTATTATTTAGAGTACCTTAATATATTATAATTAATTAGAAATATATTACTAAATAATTAATAAATTATAGTAATCTAAGAATATCTTTAGTTCTAACTCTAGCTCTAATTTAAATAGCTTCTAATTAACCTTTTTAAATTGAGATTTTAAAATATTAAAAAATTTATTACAGATACTTTAGTATTAGATACAGCTTAAAGAATTAAAGTTAGAAAAGATTAAATTGGAAAAAGGCAAAAAAAACTAATAGCTTTATTAAACTAGTTATATATTATAATATATTATCAATATATTATACTAAATTTAAAAAAAATCTAAACTTTAACTTCTTTCTCTTCAGTCTTATTATCTAATATAACTACAGTCTTAAGCTTATTAATATAAAAAGCCTAAAAAGTATACTCCTTACTAACCTTAGGTAGAGGGCAAACTATAATATATTATTAATATATTATTTATTATAGAGAAAAAGGATTACTTACTAACAGTCTCACCTAGAGCTAAATACTTCTCCTTATAAATATAGTAGTTCTCCTTTATATCTATCCCAACTTTAAGTCTTATATTTCTAACCTAAAGCTAATAATATATTAACAATCTATTATAATAGACAGATTAAAATACTTATATCTCCTTTCTTATAGCCCTTACTGCCAGTTTTATAGCAGGAGATATTAAGATTGTTAATATTATAAAAATAATAATAGTAAGAATAGTAAAAGCAGAAATCTAAAAAAAAAAATTAGTAAAATAGTAATAATATATTAATAATTAATTACTATAGAGCCTTTATAGAAAGTATTTAGATCTATATTATCTATCTGCCTCTTAAGAAAGACTAAATATATAGTCTAATAATCTAAAAAAAATTAATAAATAAAAAAGTAATAATATATTAATAATAAATTACTTATAGCTATAATAGACTCTTCTATTAAGCTTACCCCTCAGTATATTTTACTAATATTAATCTTATAGCAGTTATAAAAATAGACCTTAAGATTAAAGGTATAAATAAATATATTATTCTAACTTTAAAGTTAGTAATATATTATTAATCTATTATAAATAACTTACCTACAGATAAAAACTCTTACTACTAGCTAGTATATAGCAGTATAACTTACCTAAAGAAACTAAAATAGCTTCCTATTCCTAAAAAAATATTAAACAAAAGACTAAAAGATAATAATATATTACCAATATATTGCAGAACACTTATATTACATTCAAAAGGTATTTTACAGTCCTAGCACTTTCTGATTCTAATACTATCAGATCCAGATTTACCAGTTATATACTCCTAATATACTGCATACTACTTAAGAGAAAATCCTTTAGCATAAGGCATAATAGATTATAAATAAATTGCAGGAAGAATAACAATACATTAATCAGTTAAAGAGTTAGTAGGCAACAATATATTAATCGTTTGAAGTATTAGTAGGCAATAATACATTATACCTTTAAAGAATTGGTAATTAATAATATATTAAAAAAAGGGCCCTGGGGGAAAAGAAGAAAAAGAAGGTTATAGGTGCAATCCACTAATTTATATCTAAGCTGAGGGGTGGGTCCACAAAAGAATATCTCTAAGCCAATTAAATTATTTTTAATTTCTTGCCTATCCTATAGCTTTGGGTCGCTAGCGCCACCCACCCCTCAGGGAAGCTAGCTGCTAACCCTCAGGTTGTGTAGGACCTCACGTGGAAGTCTGGGAGTGGAAATCTGGAGAAAATGTAGGGAGCTGCGGGGGTTAGTTTCTTGATGCAGCCTTCGCATCTTGGCATCTCGATATCCCAGAGAGGCAAGGTCAGCCGAAAAGCCGAAAACACCAACAAGGGGTAGTCTAGCACTAGCCACAAAAACCATGCCATGTTGCGCCAGCATAAAGACCACAACTTCATTAGCATCATTTTGCTTGCTCTTGGAAGTCCTTTGCGTGGGATTCTATTGACATCTCTGCTCTCCTGGTCCGAAAAGAGCGCGGAGGCAACATGTATCCGTCAGTGGAGTCATCCAGTAACCATACCTCGGTCTGCATGGCAGCTGACAAATACGGTATACCTGAATGGCCCCAAATCATGGTCCAGCGCGAATTCAGAGCTAAGGATAGTTGGTATGAAACTAATCCAGCGGGCAGGCAAGCATGTGCCCCAGACCGAGCATTGTGTCACCATGGGGTGCCCTTGATACTAGGTATACAAACTGCGTCCCAACAATTTCGCGTGGCTGGAGCAGTGCCACACAGAAACAGTTGGCAGTAGGAACGTCCGGAATATGAAGTGACTGATACCCAAGTGCGATCTCTTTTCTTGTATCTATATATCTTCTTTGGTAAATCACTGTTTTGTCTCCCTGGCAGCACTTTCCTGGGGCTGAAATGGACCCCGCACTGCCCGGAGTGTGCGAGTCGCACACATCCCTGTCAGTGTTCCCAAATTGCTAATCATTGGGTGCACCCATGTGGGTGTGTGAGGTAAGTTAAGTGAACCGTTGGTTTAGCCAAGATCGGTAGAATTTGTCACCGGGGAAACTTGACCAGTCGGGCAGGAGACGATTCGGTGAGTTGGAATCTCGTGGCTGGCTCAGAAGAGTGTTTTGTAACCTCTCAGGCATGCTGTCCTCCCTCCAGACGGTTGAATAGGAAACCCAGCCATATCGGGGGCCCCAACACAAAGTCAATGAACGCCAAAAGGATGTGCCCCTTTTACTAATTTGACTTTTCTCTCTTCACAATCTTGCAACAATCCATTTCTCAATCAATTTCACTTGCTCCCCGCAAAGCCCAAGCCCAAGTTGAAGGTCCAGATTGGGCATATCATGAGCCTCTCCTTCAGCAATATAAGTGGTCACTCTTTCGGCACTGACCGTATTAGCCAGTTTCCGAGACATCTGTGCAATGCTATCCACCAGCACCTCGTCTTGTCCACCAACAATCAATATCTCCTCCGCCGCGACGTCTCTCCAGTGCGCCTCAGGGGCCATCAAGGGTTGATTATAGAAATCCACGCTCGCTTTGTGCGGTGAGGGCGTCCCCATGAACGCCTCACCCCAGCGTGTCAAGGTCGCAGTCGATAAGAGATCCTTGCGCACGTTTGTCGTGCATGAAGGGTCCTTCAATTGGAACGAAACCCAATGCGACACGAGGACTACGCCGCGTAGCTTGCCCGAAAGCTTCAATGGCGGGATGGCAGGATGGGGGTGCGAGAGATGCGAGAGTAGCGCTAGTGAGAGATTCCCGCCTGCCGAGTCCCCAATCAGGATGATATCTTCAGGGCTTTTGTGCAAGACATCAACAACGTGCCGTAGGAGTGCAACGGACTGTGTCAGTTGCCGTGGGTAGCGTGCCACGGGACTCAGGTCATATGAAAGGAAGAGTATTCCAACAGGTTTAGTGGATGTGCTGAGACGATGCTGGAGCCGGAACATGAAATCTATCATGAATTCGATTGCAGGGAGTACATATCCGCCACCTGGAAGAATCAGTCATCTGCGTAGAGTTAAATCAAAGGAGAGGGATTCTGACCGTGGAAATTGATAATAACTTTACTGGCAGAGCTGGGACCGATCCAGTGCGCATGGGTGCCGTCGGTAAGAACCACGCAGAGCTGGAGGTAGACATCATCTGTACGGGGGCTGATGACGCTGCAAAGGAGGTAATGTCAGGAGCAAGACTCTGAAGATATACGGGGGATAGAGAGACCAACTGCGTTTGCCGGATTGACAGAGAATCTGTAATTGCACGGATCTTGGTGTATTGGATGTGGCGGTAGAGGGTCGAAGCCAGTGTTTTTTTTCCATCGGAAAATATCAGAAAGCAGATTCATAAAGAAACGTCCCACTGTTACAATTTCAGTATCCTGTTCGGCTGTTTGGTGTGGGTAACCAACACAGCAATCCAATGTTAGGGACGAATGCCAATTTCTCCAAAATGGACATTTGGGATACAGATGTCCTTTGCGAGCGTGAGGACGAGGACAGTAATTTGGCCGCCATGACGATTTTGAGACTCTTGTACCACAACTGATACTCTGTGTGCTCGTTGTCAGAAACTTTAATGGTGAGGTCGCAGTACAGCAGGAAAGCGAAGGACAATCATGTCATAAAATGCCCGCCTAATCAATTTCAAGTTTCAGAAACGGTAGAAAAACATAGGAAACATATGATCCCATTTCTCATTGAACCTGTCTAGCTCTTTATCCGCACGGATGGTGTTTTTCTCGATTGCTGAGGTTGGCATAGTGGAATGGAGTGCGAGTCGCACATAAGAGAGCCAGCTCCCAAAGGAGCAAGGTGGTGGCGTCGCGTCGAAGAGTGGGATCGTGCACTTAAATGGCTGCGGCTAGTCCTAATATCCTTGTGGACCATGGCATCCCGTACTCGTTTGAAATCACGTATACCTTGTTTTACCATTCGCCCTTATGTAATGGTGCTGTCGATTAGATGAGGTTGATGTATTCGCATATCCATCTCCGGGCAGGTGAAACATTGCTGACCTTGTCTCAGTCTGTCGTTAATGAACGTGATCGTTCTGGGTAAGCTTTTTTAGTATTTTAGCATGTTAAATACCATTCTAAGAATTGGCAGAAAAGTATCTATCGAAGTAAAGATGCGGACGTCGCGTGGCGACGAAGCAAACTATGGTGAACCCAAAATGCAAACTAAGCGCAATGATGAATACCGCGTTGATGCTAATTCCTACGACTACAACTTAACACCAGACGCGCAAATATTTCGTGAGTTGCACGAAAACTCACCGCAATCCGGCCAATATCATATTGTTAATAGGCTTTTGACTAGCTGACCAAGTATCGCTTGATTGCTATGATGCTTTTACCTAAGACATCTAGCTTAACATCGGTTAGCATTATTGATAGGGCGTTGAAGGACTGCGAAGAATCGCTTTCAAGTTGTTGCCAGAACCGGACTCCTTCCCCATTCGAGGACGGAAGGTCAACTATTATACTGCATCGCGCCCTTCTACATATGCTTTACCATGCAGTTATAGCAGCTCTTCATCGACCATCGTGCCAACCTTTCCTCAAGGTCAGCATTGAGCGCCAGGCCTATTCGCACTCAAGGGTGTCAGAGGCCGCTATGCGAATTAGTCATCTTGCTGCGATGCTCTCCTCCATAGGTCTTGACCGCTTCTTACCAGCTTCCAGTGTAACGGCAATCATGCTTGCAGTGATTTCGCACATCTCTACAGCGAAGCGAAAATTAAGTAGGGAAGGTAGGGAACAGGTCAACAGGGATATCATGCAGTGTGTGTATACGTTTTAAATGCCCTTCGTGGAGTTCATTCCGCTGCCAATATCGTCCTAGACATGATACGTACTACGTCAACTACTAAAACTCCTTAAGAATTGTCACGTACTCCAGCGCAACTTGGGGAAAACACGGGCCAGGGACCAGCTAAGCACCGGTGAGGCGCCAGAGGGCATAGATGGAGAAATGCAGAGACAAGAATCAGAGGGCTCGGGGATCAGTTAGACAATAACTGTCACCCTACCTTTAACCCAGGTGCAAGCTCCTTGCGTTCTTTACTCTCTTTACTGGGTATATATGATGCGAATAGGGTCGCAGGGTCACGTAAGTGAGGGTATCATGAAGATATGTAAAGAAGGTTGATTCCTCTATCTTGCGGTCGAGGGCTCGGGACCGTAAGGGTTCCGACCCACGTGACCGCATAGGGCCTGATGCCTCAGGCCCGACCCTAAGCGTGAGGCTTAGGATCGGTCTTTCCGCATTATATCCCTGGCTTTAAAGGAGGTTATTACTGACCTCAGTGACTGCAAGCCGGCGATACCTCTTAACCTGTAATTTCCTTCCATCTCTATCATTCCTTTGCATCTTTCATTAAGCATTAATATATTAATGCCATTCGATCGTTTTCATCACACAGTTAGTCGTACAGAGCCCAAAGTGGGCTTATTTCTTTATTCTTCGTAAGCTTCATTACAGTCCTTCATCCACCTCGAAGGCAGCTGGGTTAGCTGCCTTAAAGTTGGCAATAACTTCCTCGTCGATATGCTCCGTCTGGACCCAGCTATTGTATTCCGGTCCCTATCCTTTCTATTACACCCAGAAGCCCTTAAAGGCTGTAGCCTTCCTCCTGAGCCGACAGACCTCTTATCACAAGATCCAATCCACAATATATTAGTTGTCATCTTCTTCTATAGAGCCTAATTCCTTAGAGCAGAAGGTATTAGCGTGGGCAGGCTAAAGCTATTAGCAGAATATTTACAGAGTAAATTTTCTAAGTAAGCAGCAGCTTAAGCTCAGCTATAAGATCTCTAACTATTTATTTAATCTTAAAAGGGCCAGTATATTACTGGAATAGCTTTCTTACTGGCTTCTCTAGAAGGTAGTATCTATTATAAAGCTGTAAATATACCTTATTACTAGCCTTAAGTTAAATAGGGCGGTATTTTATATTATACTATTGTTTTACCTTAGTAGCTGTAAAGTCTATTATAAGCTATACTTCCTTTTATATAGCCTTATAAAAGAAGAGCAAATTTACAGTTTTCTTATTATTAGGCTGAAAGGATTTTAAGAGTCTATAGAAGCTAATACTATAGATAAATTTATAAGTAGAGGTATAAGTTCTAATATTATAGGTACTATTAAGGTTTTATTATAGAGCTAAAAGAATCTAGACTTAATTAGTATTAGGGCTTTCTATATAGTAAAAGTATAGAGCAATCTTAACAGTCTAATTTCTTTACTTAAAAAGACTATCTACCTGAGGGTAATAGACTGTAGTTATTATAAGCTTAATACTAAAGAGGCTCTAAAGAGTCTTTTTAGAAGGGAGATATAAACTTAGAGTTATAGTTTAAGATAATAACCTTTAGTATACTCCAGTTAGATAGTATAAGTTACTAAATAAAGACTGTAGTCTAATTAGCTACTAAGTAGGTTAAATACTTTAGAATTAAAAGGTATTACTTACTTGCTATATAGATAATAGTTATTAGAATATTAAAGGTTTTAAAGTCTTTAAGAGTCTATAGGGAATTTACTAATAAAATAGATAGCAGGCTGATAATAAAGTTAATTATAATTATATATATAGGGTGCTTTAAAGGCCAGATAGCCTAATAGCTACTAATATATAGCTATCTATTAGTTTGCCTTAAGCAGTAAGTCTAATAGCAGTAAATATACTTTTTAATAGTATAGATAAGATTATAAATATAGAGGCCTAAAAGCTTCTTTATTATTCTTTTAACTTTAAAATAATATTAGTTATTATAAGCTATCTTAAGAATCTTATTCTTTAGACTATATAGTATATACAGATAGATATAATTATTAACATCCTAATAATAAAGCAGTCTATCTTAAAGAGTAAAAAATACTTTAAGCTTAAAGGTATTTACAGCATTCTTACTGATTAGCTAGACTGCTAATATAAGGTTCTTACCTAAGATTATAGTAATAATCTTTAAGAACTTTATATTAGTTATATAGCCTTATTAAAATTAGATCTTTATTTCTTCTACTATTAGAGCCTTTAAAACTATTAGTATATTATTAAAAGCTATATAATTAGGCTTCTAGCAGTAAGAGTTAATATCAGTCTTAGAAGCAGTAAGATAGCTTAAGGTATTAGAAATAAAGTTCTTTTTATCTAATAGGTAGAAGACCTTAAGGTTATACTTAAAGAGGTAGATAGAGGCTATAACTAGCCTTTAGTTCGCTTAGTTAGTACTTAAGATCTTAAAGGAGGTTTTTTTAACAACCTACTTAGTAGCTAAATAGTCTATCAGTATAACTATAGGTAGCTTTATAAATTAAAAGAATATATACAGCCTCTTTACAGTCTATATAAAAGTAGGTAACTTTAAGTTCTATCAGTCTATATTATTACTCTACTAATATAAATATACAGCTAAGAAAGTAAATAGAGTATACAGCTATAGCCAAGATATATATACCTAGCTTCTAGGTGTAGTTATTATAAAGGTAAAATAGAATAGCCTTAAAAACCTCTCTTAAGGCTTATATTAACCTGTAGAAAGAGCTTCTTCTAAAAGTCTAAATAGCACAGTATCCAGCTAGAGGCAATTTCTTTCTGTAGGGCCATAAAGGCAATCCTTTTATCTTATAATAGTTTGTAGTAAGTTATATAGGTATAGGCTTTATAGCAATTAGAGTTTCTATTTATAACTTTATTTTTCTTTTAGCCTTTAGCTAGAAGGGTAACCTTCTATTTCTATAGTAACTTAATAAGCTATATATAGTACGGAATAAGATATCTAATATATTCTATAGCGCTAATATATTACTTTAGGCCTGTAAGTTAATAAGGGAAATTTAAGTTAGGCAAAAGCAGCTATTTATTCCTCTATTATACTCAATTTAAAAGTATTAATATAGAAGCTAAAAAGCTAGATATTAGGGTATTCAATCCAGCTCTTCTTTAGGGAAATTATTAGGTTTTAAGCTTAAAAAAAGCTAAATAGCGTTTTTAGATACTTTAGATACTACTCTACAGTCTCTAAGAAAATTATAATATTATTAATAAAGGTGCAGCTATAGCTTCTATAGGAATAGAGCAGCTTATCTATATACCTCTATATATAGACAGAGGAGTTATAAAAGCCTATTAGAGCTACAGTTAACCTTTCCAAGCCTTAATAGCTTATTATTATAAAGCAGTCTTAATACTTAAGCTTTATATTAAACTAAAAGAAGAAGAATAAGGTATTAATAGCTATAATATATTAAGCTCTATAGAGGGCTTAAATAATATCTTCCTAATAAAGCAGAAAAATAGTTATTAGAAACTGTAATCTTATTAAGAGCTTTAAAATTAACAATTAGACAGCCTTTAGGCTTACCTTTAACTATATGCCAGACTATAAAGATGGGGGCTATAAAGGGTATAGGTCCCTTAGCCCATTTAAAGCAGCCTTACTGATACAAAAGGTTAAACTGCCTATTAATAAATTTACAATTCTTAAGGCCGCTTAAATAGAGTCTCTAAGATATACAGTACTTATACCAGTTATCAATTAGAGGGACTTAAAGCTCCTCGCTATTAAGAACCTTAATAAGGCCTATATCTATCTAGAGTTAGGTATAACAGATAACCAGTTAGGCAGCTACAGCTGTAAAGGCAGAATCTTAAGTATAGATATAGATACCTTTATCAGTAAGGATCTTAGGAAGGTTTAGTGTCTTTTTTATATATATATATTTAATAGAGAACTTATAAGATATTAGGTAGAAGCTTAGCTAGGGCCTTAGGCAGTAAGAGCTTACTTAAGGGATTGTTATTATAAGTAAGAAAAACTATAACAGTAGAGGCAGCCTTATAGTATTACTTCTAAAAAAGGTTAGCTTTTTACTAGTTCTTAAAGATAGTATTACTTAGTAAGGCTGCAGGCTGAGCTTTCTAGGGAGCCTAATTAATTTTATAGAATCCTAAGGTAATAGCTTTAATTTCTTTTATAAGAGTAAATTCCTAAGCTACTAAAAGTAGAAGTAAAAGGGCTATATTACTAACTTAGTTACAGATAGTATTTACAGTATAAGCTATTAAGAAAGCTGCTAAGAAATCTATAAGAGCTATTAAGGCTAGAGCTACTACTATTATTAGGGCTATTAGAGCTACAGTTCAAATTAATATAAAATAGCTCTTATTATTATACTTAAGAATACTTCCAATCTTCTATTTTCAGTAGAGCTTAATATCTTTCTTTATATTATTTACAAAAATTACAGTAGGTAGAGCCTTATAATTAACTATAATATATATTGCTAAAAAAGTTAAGATATAGAAGGTAAAGCTGCAGTCTTTTAAAAGCTTCTTCTAAATTACTATAACAGCTAGAGTTTATTCTGTAGGTATAATAGTAACTCTAAGGGCGCTAATATAGCAGTTAATATATCTTTATAGACAAGAGATATTAAAGGGGATATAGAAATTATTAAGAATACTACACTAAATCTATCTCTCTATAATAAAAAATATTATATTTATAAGAGTCAAAAAAGCTATTACTAAGTAGAGCTACTATATCCAGCTTATTCTAAATCCAGATAGATATAATAAACTTAGTAGTATCTACCTTTATACTATTAGTATAAAGGCCTTTAAGATAGAAGGTAAAAATAGCTTACTTATCTATATACTTCTATCTACTAATACCTTTAATAATAATAGGGTCTTTTTTCTCAATAATATATTTAAGGCTCTAAAGCTAAATACAGTTAATTATAGGCTAGCTACAGTCTAAGTTACTATAGATTTCTATAAAATAAGAGTTAGTTATTTAGACTTTAGCCTTTAAGTATAGATAGATATAGTTATTACTCTAACTATAAGGCTAAGACTCTAGAAGAGGCTTTAAAGCAGTTTAGGCTATATAAGTCAGTATAGTTAGAATTAAAGCTATCTTTATTACACTTAGGTTTCTATTATAGGCCTTAATATATTAAAAAAGGCAGTTACAGCTTAAAAAGGCCTCCTTATAGTATTTATATTATAAGGGCCTTACTGAACAGTAAGGTTTATCTCCAGCAGCCTATTAGAGGGAAATATAGCAGTTAGTAAGGTAATACTCCTCTAAAATCATTTCAGAGGGAAAAGGGCATTAGTAGGTCTTATAGATAAAATTAGAGTCAGTAGGAAGATTAGAGATCAATCTTATTATAGCCACAACATAAGCCTATTGCAATCTTATCAAAAAGACTAAAGTATCTAATAGCAAGACCTCATTCTTATCATTAGCATTAGAGAAAATAGAGCTTCAGTTAGGCTTGGGCTTAGGCTCAGCCTTAACTACCTAATATTTCTTCTTAAAGGTAACTTTCTTTATATTACCATTCTGTCAGTTATAATTGCAGTAGTTATTTTAGAACTTATTACAGTAATAATTATTATTACTGCTGCCTTAGGCTCTACAGTTCTTATAGAAGGGGCAGTTATAATTATCTTATTAATTATTGCAGTTATAGTATTAGTTATTACAGTTACAGTTATTATAGCAGTCTTAAGGTCGGTTTTCATACTAATTACAGTTTTAATCCCTAATATAATTATAGTTACAGTCTTATTAGAGAGCAGAAAAACAGTTATCTTAATACCCTTATTATTATCAGGCTATCTCTATAATAATCAGTTAAAGATCTTTATATTTACAGATAAAGTCAGATAGTCTATCTTTAGATTTAGACATATTAAAAAGATAGAAGATCTTATAGTTAATCTGCAGGTAGATAGCCTAAATAATAAGTTGATTTTCTATAATATCTAGCTGCTTAATATATACTGCCTTATATTAGACCTACTAAATAAAGCTGATTTCTTTATTAATAAGGCTAAAGGTATATCTTTTAGTATAAAGATTAGCAGTAATTTTAATATTAGAATATTTAAAGCAGGCTATAAGCTTATTACAGAACTTATAGATAGAGATATTAAAAAGCTTATTGCACTAGTCTGCATTAAGCTCTCCTATAAACTATCCCTAGGCTCTACCTCTAAATATTAAAATATAATAATCTTAAAGGGAGTTCTTACTGTAGTACTTAAAGACCTAAAGATACTTACAGAAGAAATATATATCAGTATAAACTTACTTACCTTAGTTAACAATTAGGTCTATTTTCTAGAGGTTCTTATAATCTAGGTTGAAAATACTAATAGCTTTTTTTTTAACTCTCTTCTAAAAGTTATTTCTAGCTGCAGTAAAAATATAGAACTAATTCTATTAAGCTTAGCAGAAAGCTTTAGCAGCTATATCTTTATCGCTCGAAGAGTTATTAGAAGGCAGGTTCCAGCAAGATATAGAGCTATATTAGCTTTCTTATAAGAGCAATAGATTAGACTTTAGGGCAGTCTTATAGGTTTAGACTGAGCTCTAAGAGTTAGATAGCTTAGAGATATTATCTTTATACTCTAAGGGCCTTCTTACAGTAATAAGCTTAATACTAGTAGATTTATTAGAAGTATTAAAGTTAAACTACTTTATAATAGCCTTCCGCTACTAGCTAAAGTAGTTAAGATTAGTAGCTTCAGTATAAAATAGCCTAAAGAGGTTCTATATATAGTAGTTACAGGCAGTAAATCTAAATATAAACTGTTAAAAACTGTAGATAATATTACTATCCTAAAGAATTAGTATTTTAAGAACTTCCCAAATAGAAGTCTCACTTAGGAGTTAGATATAACAAAAGCCCTATCCTAGAGCCTTAACATTACTTAAATCTTTAAACTATTCGGCTATAACTTACTTATTAAAGTCCTCAATATCTTAGGGGGCAATTAAAAAGCGCTTTTATTATATTCTATAAAACAGTAGGACAGCATCAGACCTATCATTACTGCTGCAGTCGCTATATAATTAGGCCATCACATTCCCATTCAGATACTATAGCAGTATCAGGCGTAGTAAGAGTCAGTATAGTAAGACTAAGATAGTAATTATAGGGTTATAAGAGGGGTATCTTAATATTATACTCTATCGAGGAAATTAGCACTAGGCTTAAATAGGTCAAACATAGCCCTCAAGGTCCAATCGTCGGAAAATTATATACTTTTCTAATTAGCAGGCTTAGGGCTTAGCTGCTAGTCTCAGCACACAATAGGTCTAGCCTGACGGGTCGAAATAGCAATTAGTATAGCCTTAAGACCTAAGACAGGGAGAGGGGTGGCTACAGGCTCATTCCTTCGAGGGATATCGCACTTTAGTGTGTTTCTCACGTATTGACGATAGTGTGAGGGGGTGCAGAGCGGGGTGCTAGCTTCTGCGTTGTCGAAAAGTCCGGGATCCGGCTGGTGGCTGGTCGTGCTACTAGGGATCGTGTTAGTTAGTTAGCCGGGGGCCTGGTGGTCGGGAGACCTAATGCCTTAACGAATTCAATTGCAGGCTTGCTGACTGTGCGATAGCGTGCAATTGCTACCATATAATGCGAATAGGGTCGCAGGGTCACGTAAGTGAGGGTATCATAAAGATGTATAAAGAAGGTTGATTCCTCTATCTTGCAGTCGAGGGCTCGGGACCGTAAGGGTCCCGACCCACGTGACCGCACAGGGCCTGATGCCTCAGGCCCGACCCTGAGCGTGAGGCTCAGGATCGGTCTTTCCGCATCAATATAACAATACACAATTATCATTCGTCTGATACTTATATTCCGTTTCACTCTAAACAGCTGCCTTTATTCTCACCAGTTCTATTGACTCTTAATCCTGGTACTCCATACATAGCATGCCCCATGAACCTGGCCGATTGTAAAGGCTCTACCCGTGGAATTATGCCAATTAAATCTCACCCAAACTCGCGTATTGCCTGAGTAAGCTTCGCGATAGAGCCGGCTTCGTCCCGAGTAGTGAAGAGATCATTCCTATCCCATTCACAATGCAGTGAGTTGGAGAAAGGTATGTGATGGTAGTATGGAAAGTAGTGTGAGTCTGACCCAGGGGATCAAGCACTCAATCTATGAGAAGGGCGAACGTCGTGTGGCCTAGGAACGGCGTCAAATTGTTGCGCTTTGTATAGGGAGGGGAGCTAACAGCTTTGGACCGGGCCAATGGACTCCGGACGGATTGCAAGGTATAATTAGACGCGGAGGGAGGATGAACTAAGCTCTGAAAGTATTGGAAGATGGAGGAACTCCTGAGATGTCGCTTGATCACAACCAAGAGCAGCTTGCTTTCGGTTTCAGGCGAGTGACTCCACTGGAATTTTCGCTAGTTAATTTCAATCCCTCAATACCCTTGAGTGCAAATGGGCCTGACGCTCAATGCTGACCTTGAGGAACGGTTGACACGATAGCCAATAAAGAGCTGCTATAGCTGCTGCGCTGCATAGTAAAGCATATATAGAAGGGCGCGACGCAGTATAATAATTAACCTTCCGTCCTATCGATCGGATGGCGAATGAGTCCGGTTGCAGCAACAGCTTGGAAGTGATTCTTCGCAGTCCTTCAACGCCCTATCAATAATGCTAACCGATGTTAAGCTAGACGCCTTAGGTACGGCGAAGAGAATGCCGGAGATAATAAGGAAGGAGAGCATTTACGTCGGGAACAGATTAATTAAAGTCCTGCCGGTGAAGCGCCGAACGCGGCAAAGATTCCCGTTACGGACAAGACCGACGTCCAGACACCAGGAACAAACTTAAACAGGTCATGTCATACACCCCCCACACTTCCCCGCAACTATGGGATCGGATGGTCGAGCCTATAAGGACGATGAAGTTTATTGAGCCAAGGTTAGGGTCGGATATGAGTCGCTAATCGGACGTCGCTACTGCAGGGTCAAGAGAAGTGTAGGAGGCCCAGAGTTGCATTTCACCGACCCAAGCGCCGGTATAGACATGGATGCGTCTTTCCATCATGCAGGCACGAGGGGCACCACGAGCTCGCGTCCACAAAACCCCTCTCACATGCTCCATGCTGCATACATGGCTTGGCCGCAAGGGTCTGGCTCGACATGTCTCAGTCGAACGACTTGGAGAGAGGCATCTACGATGAAGCTCGCTTGCTGGCTCGGCCGACCTTTCCCTCCTTCTCCTTCGCGTAGAATTGATTTGAGCAGCAGGTAATGATTGTAAGCTGAACGAACACACTGTTCCAGCCCATACCTCAGTCCCCTAGCGGCAACATTAACCACTGCCGCAGGCCGGGGATAAGGGAAGCCCGGGTCCCGCTATCAGACGGACGGGGGCCGTCGGGCGGCTCCCCGCGGCCTGGCTCCGATCACGACATGCCATCCGGTCATTTCCTGGGCCGTCCCGGGGTCACGATGCAGCCCTGGCCGTCATGCGATCAACGAACCGCCCCAGATGCAGGGAGGCGGCACGATTGCCGAGCCTCCCTGGCATGTCTGTCAGTTGACATGCGTATTGCCTAGAGTGCCATCAGTGAAAAGGGCCGTTTGCTGCTCCGTGTCGCCGACCATCGTCGACCGCGGGGTGTGGAGCAGCGTGGGCCAGGGGGGCATGAACCCGGAGGAAGATGGTCCGGGTAGAGACGAATCTGGAATATTCACCATGCCAATGAGACGAACGACGGGTTCCTCGAGACCACACAATGGCAAGCAGAAATAGGGGTCGTGGCTGGTGTTGACAACTACTTAAGTCACAGCCCGCCTCCTGAGACCTCAGTTCCCCGTTGCGGATAGCCTCATCGACAGGAATCGACTCTCGTCTGCGACCGCCTCTCGCCTCTCGCCTCTCACCTCTCAACCATTGGTTCTCGCGCCCGCTGTACATACTTTACCTTTGTTCCTCCCCCACAAGTGAGTCTTACGTCTTACAAGCCAAACCATGACTTGGGTGCCATTGAACCATGGAGCAAATTCCTAACGTGTTTCCCAGACACCGCCATGGGCCCCAGAAAGATCCTCGCCGCGCTGGCAGCCTTCATCCCGGCCATCCGCGCCGCGGTGCCCGAGATCGCCGGCTTCACGCTGACCTGGAGTGACGACTTTGTTGGCACGGCCAACGGCCTCCCGAACCTGGCCAATTGGATCATCGACACGGGCACAAGCTACCCCGGCGGCCCCTCGCAATGGGGCACGTCGGAGATCCAGGTCTACACTAGCAGCACCAGCAACCTCAAACTAAACGGCAATGGCGCACTGCAGATCACGGCCATCAGGGACGCGGCCGGCAGGTGGACGTCGGCGCGTATCGAGACCCAACGGTCCAACTTCATGGCCGCCGCCGGTGGTAAAATGCGTATCCAGGCCAGTCTGAACCTGCCAGTTGTGGGCAGCAACGGCATCGGGTACTGGCCCGCCTTCTGGACGCTCGGCAGTGCGTACCGCGGCAATTATCAGTATGTCAACCTTCCCCTTCTTAAGAGCCCCTCAGGGGAAACAAGACATAGTCGGGACGCCGAAGGTGGAAACACGGTCTAACCGGCTCTAGGAACTGGCCATCTGTCGGCGAATTCGACATCATGGAGAACGTCAACGGCATCAACCGCGTCTGGGGCGTCATGCACTGCGGCGTCAACCCCGGCGGGCCGTGTAGGGAGACGGACGGGCTCGTCAACAGCCGCGAGTGCCCCAACACGCCTTGCCAGGGCAACTTTCACACGTACACACTCGAGGTCGACCGCACGCAGACGCTCGAGGCAGTGCGGTGGTTCGTCGACGGCATCCTGTTCTGGCAGATCGTGTCGACCGACCTGCCGGCCGACGTCTGGGCCCAGAGCGTGCACAACCCGCACTTCATCCTGCTCAACCTGGCCATCGGCGGCGCATTCCCGAACAACAACTACGGCAGCTCAACGCCACTGGCCAGCACCGTGTCCGGCGCGACGTTGCAAGCTGAGTATGTTGCTGTATACAATGCCTAAGCGGACGGCGCTGTTTGGCATATATGTTTGCGCGAGGGTTTTATAAGGGGACTGGGCTATTGCTACATATTTGATTCTTGTTTATATTGTATTTATAGTTGGCTCTATCTGTATATATAATTCTTGTTTATGTTTTGGTTACAGCTAGCTGTACCTGTATATATAGCGTGGGTTATTATTATTTACTTTATTCAGTATTCCAGCTTTTCCTAGCTTATATATATCTTCAGTGACGAGTTCATGCCGGTGCTGGAGAGTAGACAGGAAACAGTCGTCGAGGCCATGAGTGAACATGCGATTGCACTGGAAAGGAGGATCTAGTTCACTCAGGAGCAGGAGGAAAGGCTAGCGATATTTTGGGGAATCATAAGCGGGTAGTAGAGAAGTGGGAGGCGTTCCTACGCCTAATGTAATTCTACCAAGCCTAGGAGAGCTTGCAAATATTAAGGAAATAATACATTTAGATGGCCACGGACGAGATTAGCCTCGGTTGCCTACTTATATATCTCAAATTGCAGCCCAGAAGAGTCTCGAGTGGAAGACCGGTCCCGATTTCGCCTATGAGGCGGGTTCCAGATTCTTGCC
Organism: Ilyonectria mors-panacis; assembly: GCA_002991585.1. NCBI lineage: Eukaryota > Fungi > Ascomycota > Sordariomycetes > Hypocreales > Nectriaceae > Ilyonectria > Ilyonectria mors-panacis. The sequence continues at coordinate 297,691 of PPHJ01000071.1, read as the reverse complement.
GTCTTCCGCAGCATCTTGTAGTAACCTTCGTGGCATCCGTAGCGTTGGCGATATGAATTATTGCTCTTGTTTCCAATTCGGAGTCTTCGGTGTTCAGGCACTGCACCAAATGCCTTATTTCTATTCCAACTGCAAACACGCAAGAATGGTAACCCTCTATCAGCCTAGAAAATGGAAAGGCCTCGCATTTGTTAAGAAGAATGTTGAATTTATAGTGAGCTAGGTAAGACTCTAATACTAGAAGCTGTCTGTTGAACCCAAACTAAGTACAATATTGTTCTATGCTTACCGCTTGAGGATATGGCTCCTCGAGAAGTAGTATCCATACAAGCTCCATGCTACCCACTCTTTAATCACTCACTTTCATTTCCTGGACGCTTTCTGTTATGCCGCTGAAGGGGCAAGCTGATGGAATTGAAGATTGCTGGCCGGAGTCTTTGCCGGCTACGAGACGGCTGGCGGCAGAGCCCGGTACTCCAGTAAACTCCTCACCGTCCCTCACATACCACTTCGCAAAGAGATCGTTTTGTATCCAGATGACTTTGCTCAGGGCCTTGACCATCGACGTCCTTTTGGACATCGGGAGGGCGTTGTGTGATAAAATCGCTTCCGTCAATACATGTTGGATCAGGCACAAAGTGGCACTAATATGGATGTATTCGACGTTCAAGGGCTTGCTCCTGTTAAGTCCGACATGCATCGCTCTAGATGACACTGGCAGTTAGGATACATGGATTTCAGGTTGGCATCAAGGATCGAAGTGCCAAGGACTGTCACGGCACTTACCCAACTTGGTCTAGATACTCCCAAAATGCCATTTTGAATTGATCAGAGCAGACTTTTGTGAGGTAAGATGTCAAAAACATCTTTCTCTGCCTTAATTCGTGGCTGTCTTCGTCAATGGAGACTTCGAAAGGCGCATCTGAGCGGGTGTCTCTCATTTGGAATGCTCGAGCAGTGATGTCGAATTGAAGCAGCTTCTGATAGACAATGTGTACGACCGCAGGGATCAGGTCCTTGACAAACTTGGACCCAAACGCTAAGGCTTCTAAATCGTCTGAAAATAATCGTGTGTCAGAATGGAATGGTTCTTGACCGAGGTTGGGCACAGTAACAAAATAGCAGGCCATCCACTTACTCTCATTGAAGTCGAGAAAGCGATGTAAGTAGTCAATCCGGGCTTCCAGGTTCGTATATAACGACTTGCGGTCGATGTGTTCAAAAGTTTCCGTCATTTTGAAGAATACAGAAAACAATAAAGATAGCCTCTGGAATGATAAGATGTGTGGTAAACAATGTAGAGTGTCAACGAGGGGTGTGAGGAAAACCCCGAACCGAGACGAAATGCGGTGTCCATCATTTATCTTCCCAACCTGACTCGAGATCTGTATCTCACCTTGCCCTCTTCTGGTTAGTGATACCACCCCACGCAGGCGGAGTCATAGTGCTGATGCGCATCATCTCTACGCACAGATCGAGCAGTGTCGGCTGCGTAGCGATGAGGGATGGAGAGGCGCTATGCGGGCTAGCGTTGACCGAGATGCTGGGAAGCACCTGGATGCGTAACATTGCATCGGGGGAGACAATAACTCCTGTGTCCGTGCTTATCAATGCCTGCTTCAAATGCATGGATGTTGGTGTGCTTATGACTGACGATTGGCTGCTCCAGGGGAGGGGTAAGAGATGGGATGCGATTCCCTGTTGTAACAGAGGCGGAGAGGGGAAGCAGAGGTCTGACCGCCATGGACAAGGATACAACAACGGCGATTTGGGCATCAGAAGTTACGAATACCACGGGTTAATGGCCCGGGACTATGCCTTGCTATGGTGTAGTCGTGGGTCCACTGATAAGTTCGCGGGGCTTTTCCGGAGCCGACTCCCATTTTAGAATGGCCCCTCTACGTATAGAGGTCGACTGTATCTCAGATTGTCAGACTCGCTGGGGTGAGATAGCGGCGTCGGTGTGTATTGAGAGCTAGCAATGAAGGATCGCAGTGTTAGAAATGGGCAAGGGTCCATTGGCGGCGTGTCACGAGGTATCCTGGCACGCCCGGATGGTTTCCCGATTGGCCTGAGATATCCCATGGCTATCACCAGATCTCGGTGTAGTCAAGTGGCAGACTTGTTCGAGCTCCATCCAGCTTTTCCAGCAGAACAAGTGGCTTGGCGCTACAGGCATTCCCATATGGGTAAAATGAATGTTGAAGTTACCGTTCCCCGCGCGACACAACGAGAGAGATTAATTGCAGTCGCATAAATGATCTAGGGTAGGTTAAGTAGAAAACGCATTGGGATGTCTGTCAACAAGGCCTGACCTGAAGACACCACAGCAACAATTAACAAATGTTCTCCCAGCTACCAAGGTTGCAATCATGACGGCAGATATCTCTGGTCAGTTTGACTCTGGTGCGAAGCCCCTAGCGCTAGTTACACCCCCTACACAGCTGCTACGGATAACAACCGGAAAAGTATTCCCTTACCATTAGCTGCCCTCAGCTTGCCTTATATTCCTGCATCTTGGACGCTCTCATTCATTGTCAAAGGGGTTGGGTCCCTTGATATGTACCGGCACAACTTTGGATTAGACCACAACACAGCAAGCCTCCATGTATGTTGGTTTGTTCCGTGAGTGTAAGTCTGTAATACACCTTTGAAGTCGCCCTTTAATTCGTCCCGAGGCCCTTCTTAGTGGTGGCTTTTGAGCTGCCCAACTCACGTTGCCCTTACAACAATATTTCCAGGTCCAGCAGAGGCTTGCAGACGACGCCGATCTTGGGAAGGCTGCCTAGCCAGCGTCTTCAGTAAGACCTCAACCCATCTTGACAGCAGCCTTACGACGGAGGGACTCAAGCTAGGTCTTGAGAGCCCAGCAGTCACTGATTTCTTGCGCGTTAGAGTGCCGTCGATACCAACTGATGCAGCCTCAACGAAACAGCACGGATTGCCGACGTCAATACGCATTCCGGTATTTAGTCAATCTTTTCGACGAGGCTATCCGTGGGGAACAGCTTTCCAGGGTGCGAGCCAGTCTGGTCGACGGAACTTGGTTCGATTGGTGGGGCAGAGCCAGTGACACTATTGATGGCGAAGTTATCAGTAGGCGCAGCCTTGTTCATGATAACGGGGATAAGAGGCATATGTTGCTGTGCGGAGATCGCCGGGAATACGCCATGTTGACACGGATTACAAATCCCGACTGCCCCGCGTTCACATCATCAACAATCCGAGCGATATTACGTCCACAGTTCAGAATCAAGCTCCCACCGAGGCTCGAATGATCATTTGCCGCTTCACTCCATAATATCTTTGAAGAAACCATCGGTTTTCCAGCTCATTTCGGATAAACGCGGTACGTATTGCGGCATTTTCAGGTATTGGAATAACCATCCAATGATAAACAGCTGTCAATAGCGCAATTACGAGTGACCATGGGCGAAGAAACTCGGCCTGTTATTGGCATCTTGTCGATTGGCGATATGGGACTTGGCATCGCCAAACTCCTGATCAGCCAAGGATATAGAGTCGTCACTTATGCAGAGGATAGAAGGCAAGTTACCTAGCACATGACTGAACATGTTCCTCAGTTGCAATCGGCGTGGAACAAGACATTTGTCACATTTATTTGATGCGGCTAGATCTTAGAAGCGCGCACAATGCTAGAACGCCACTAACTACGTTTGGAGATTTAGTGAGCGGACCCGCGATAGAGCTCGATCTAGCAGTGTAGAGCTCTTATCCTCTGTCAGCGACTTAGTCACTCAGTCCGACTGCATGCTTTCCATTGTCCCGCCGCGAGATGCGTTAGCTACTGCACAGCGTGTACTCGACGCCGTATCGACTGGGCGAAAACAACCCCTATACTACTTGGAGCTGAACGCTATATCCCCAGGCTTATCAGCCGAAGTGGAAGCTTTGTTTCAGGGCAATGAGAGTATCACCCTCATTGATGGTGGAATTATCGGAGGACCTCCGTCCCCAAAGGATGACTCACCGACAGGCTGGAAGTGTCCATCCCTGGTTACATCTGGACCGACCAGGCTACCTTACGAGGATCTGGTCCAGAAACTCAACATGAAACATGTTTCTCCAAGCATAGGCGGTGCTTCGGGCCTCAAAATGTGTTTCGCGAGTATGACCAAGGGATTCATTGCTCTTGCTATTGAGTCTTTTGTGACGGCAGATTCACTTGGTGTTCTCCCCGAGTTGCGTCAGGAAATGGAGATGCACAACACCGAAGGCCTGGCTCTTGCCTCCCGAGGGATAACCAGCATGCCTCCCAAGGCTTACCGTTGGGTATATGAGATGCAACAGGTTGCGGCCACAATGCACGAGAATGGTGGATTTAACAAGGGAATGTATGGTATCTCCCTCAAACAATAATCGACAATAGGAGGTTGCAGAAGTAACTAAACTCTCTCAGGTTTGATGAAGTTACCGAAGTCTATCGTGTTGTCGCCGAGGACACCGAACTTGGCCTGGAGCAGTCGGGGAAAGAAACAGAGGGAGAACGGTGGAAGATGTTGTAGAGGCAATGCAAGCCGGCATGAAGAATGCGAAACAAGGTAACTAGGTTGATAGTCAATCACCCAGCTTTGGTATTCCAACAGCGATTCTGGAGCTGGCGATACCTTTGGTGTACCGCAAAGGGACATACAGGGTAAACGAAACAGTTATTAGTTTAAGCATCTGAATCGGATTTTAACTTCTTTTGTTTTCAATGCGAGACCAATTGTGCTGCGTTAATTGTCCTTCGCCTTTCAGTGACTCATATGAAGCCCGATGTACACAATTGACAAGCAGCTGTAAGCACACCTAAGCCCAATAACACAGTTTCTGAAGGGTGAATTCTTTGCCATACAGACACTGGACAGTTATAACTCCAGCAGAGTTCATCTTCTGGCACCCCGATAGTGCTGATTAATATTCGTCAACCAAACCCCAATCTTCAACCATACGGACAGCCATTCCCCCAGTCAGCTATAGTCAGGCCATCCTTTATCACCAACGGTTCGGAGAACAACTACATTATATAACCTAAATAAGCTATAGCACTAGAAAGTTCATCCCTGCTATGTATAAAATAGAGCTCTGCCGCTTCGCGTGTGTGTCGGATGAAGTCGCCACATATCCGCAGGTGAGACATCACGATCTCCCACAAGAACGGTACGAGGTAGTCGAGGAGATTAAGAGAATACCCAACATCATTCGAAATCAACAAGAGCTTACTGCGTTCCTCTTTCCACTTCTACATAGTCGACCCTGTCCTCTATCTCAGTCCTCCAGAGAACGACGGGCTTAAGTGTCAAAAGTGCCCACAAGTTACTCGACAGCGCCAGAAGATTCAGACACACTGCCGCAAGAAAAATGACTGGCATAACTCAAAAGTTGAGGAAGACTAAGTAAGGGTCTACAATAGCTAGAAACGAGACTACCGCTACTAATCTGGGGTCTAGTAGTAACGCTTCTTCCTCTTGAGAGCAGCAAGCGGGTAGTTTGAGATTAGCCACTAGACGAATACGTCGAAGCATCCATCTAAGCTAACACCTTAGCCACTCCCGAGTCAAAACCTTCCACAGTGACACCGAAGATGCGTGTGCATCTGATGCAGGTACCGGAGAGCGCGCAAGGATACCTAGAGGCTCAGGACCAGCCGCAGGTGTGGAGCAAGGCTCTCGGCGAAGATTCCTTCACGTCCGTCAGTCCTTAGCTCCAGCGTACTCAATGGCCAATCATCTACCAATTTTTTGGGCAGGATGTCTTACAAGAGAAGGCATAGCTTCCTAGTCATGGGGTTCGTCCTGCCTCCAACGCAGACCATATATAACATTGGAAAGGGACATGCCAGTGGGGCCCAGATATAATCGCTCCGTGGCAAGATGAGCAGAATATCTCGTGTATCACGAGCTCTGTCGATTGTATCTTCGACAGCTGTGAGGAGACAGCATGGCATACCGACCATGGTCCGCTCTGTTGGTTGCAGAGTCCATAGCTTCAGACCGCTTAGGGTTAAATAAATAGAGGAGCACCTGTAATCAGTACCATTGAAACTATCTTAAGAGGGCGGATAAGTACTGCTACCAATTATCCGACCCAGAACATCAAATAGACACCAAACAACACTGCCCGCCGTTCCAATAGACCGCGGCGAAATTGTAGTTCCTGCAATGGAGTGTGCCTGATGACGACTAAGTAGAGGTTCAGAGGTTGCACACCCTTAATGTCCGAAACTTCCTTGGATTACGTCCGCATCCCGCAACAGAATCCTGCCTCGAATACTCAAACTTTAGTCTTCTGAGCCCAGGTATCGTCTGGTGAGTGGAGAGAGGTCAAACGGATCCCTTACTTTTCATTGACGGCGGGTTAGACGGGGTTCGCGTGATAGACAAGAGCGCCGTTAACAACAACGGGAGAAAGACGGAACCGATCGCCGCTTATGGTCTCTGCGAAAAAAGACTGATGCTATCGTGTCCACGGCCATCTGCTTGAGACTTGAGTGGTTCCACAGATCGCGGAGTGTAATGCCGCGAGAGGTTCAACTGCGTTGTGCATCACTCTAGGCTTCCATCAGTCGCAGGTATACCCATCGATGCTGCAAAGAGCCAGCTTTATTGATGCCATGATGAACTCCTGAGCAGTCACGATAACCGGTACAGCAAGCCCGACCGCGCCGGCTGCTGCTCTAACTGATATCCAGCGGTGCATCCGTCGCTGGGAGCCAACTGTCCCTCCCGACTGTGTTGAAAATACAAGCAACCAGAATCATTGGTAATAGTGACAGAGACTCATATCTATCGGCTTTGTGCGCGTTGTTGATCATTCATCCCCTCCAGTATCCACTTGGCATCGAAGATAATATCGGGGGTAATACGCAGACGAAAATATTGGCCATCTACTCTATTACGTTCTATCATCAAAGCAATCCTAGAGTCATACTGATGATGTTCCCGCTTTTCCCTGCAATAATCGAAATTGAGGTTCCAAGAGAGCAAATTGTGGTGGTTATCTTAAAATTCGGCGAGCAATTGTCAGATGCCGGAATGCAATGCGACCTACGGAACGCAAACGCCGGATCCGGAGCTCCCTGAATGTTGGCTTTGGCACAGCTTGTAGCCAGCATACCAGGTAGCTAAGGGATAGCTGCGACTGCGCCGACATCAGCCTGCGAGTAGACTGCTGAGGTTACCCCTTTGCAAATATAAATAGTTGGCGACCTTTGCAGATACAAGAGGGAGCCAGAGATCAATAGAGTCACCACCCTTCTACTACTGTCTAGCTACTACCTTGCAGCGTGTCTGCCCTCTTCAGGGAGCGAACTGACCTTGAGACTTGTGGCTTGATATAGTTGAGGACTCCGAGGGTTGCTACGTTGTTCAGGGTAAATAGATGAAGGCACTTCTTGTCAAGGACCATAGTATTACGAGACGAAGCTGGCGTGACGTTTTAGGAAGCGCATAAGGCTCCATTGAATTCCTCTATCGGCGAGTGAACAAATGACGGCCCCCTGACAAGGACTCGTAGCTCCAGCCCGCTATTCGATCCTGGATCCTTTCTCAGTCCCAGGTCCCCAGTCCCGCGGTTTTGCTGTTCATTTTGAGGGTTCCCGTCCTTGACTTTGGAGCGTTCTCATAGACCATCGATAGAGGATCCAGCTCAGCCGGAAGGTTAATGGCTACGTCGCTATCGAAGGTCGTGCGCAAAATGACTCTTGCGAGCTTAGGGGATCCGCTGGACTCCTCGGCAGTACAGGCACAGGTTCTCGGGGTCCGCTTACAGCTGCGAACGTCTTCCTGAGCCTTCGGAAGATGATCCGGTTGGTGCGCATTACGATATTACCAGGTCCTGGCTACAGTCGTAGTGGGTAGACACGCGAGCCGAAAGCCCAGCTAGCCGATTAGTATTCGCTTAGCTGATTTGTAGGCGATAGGTTTATGTATGACAGACCTCGTATGGCTAGTGGAGTCATACGAGTTGGTCAATGAAACCAGGGTGTGATGTACGTTTGATACTCGACAGGAGTTCGACTCGCTAATAGACAGGGACAGGGGAGGCTGCGGTGAGTAGTCCGTAGTAGTAAGGAGACATACATAAACACGTTCTTGCCGTTTGTCTGGAAGAGTAAAATGATTGTAGGACCACGTCGTATTGTGACAGTACGGTCCATGAACAGTCTCTGGGTTTTACATTGGCACCATTTATACCACATTGAAGAGTGATGATGGCTTACCACGGCCACCGCAATACCTGAGCACTGAGCACAGACCGAGGAACGCACCACGCTCGGTGGAGCTTCGATCTCTGAGTTTAGGGGAAGGATCTTGAACAATCAGCACTGATAACACTAGTTTCCGCGGTGGGGGGGGGGGGGGGGGGGGGGCAAGAAAGCCAAGGCTGAACCCATCACCCGGGTTCTCCGTGACAAGGGCCTCCTTGCCCTGCAATCCTTACCCTGCAACCCTTACCCTGCAACCCCAGTACCAGGTAAAGGCGGCCGCCAAGAACAGCCCTGGCAACCTAGCGGCCTTCACTAACGAAGTATGTCGCAGCCTCCAGAATTGTGGTTTCGCGGGAAAACATGCTGCTCGGTTGTTCTCTTTCCGGGAACGGAAGAGCGCGGTCTCGAAGCGACCCGGCTGACGACGATCACGCTAGAGACGTTCCGGTGACACAGTAAGATGCTGAGGACCGCTGAAGATTAATTAAACCTAACTATATACGTGGGGCCGCATTAAACACGCTAACCTCTATCTGCTCGCCCAACCCTCGGCCCGAGGTAGTTGTTCTAAGAGTATCCGTAATATTCACAAGAATTAGGTTACAGTTTACCGGGTCCCCATTGCATCTTCGCATCCACTGCATTGTTCCTCAGCCAGCCCCTGAACTAGGGGAGCTTGAAGCCGGCCTTGCGCTGCTTCTGGAAGAAAGCCGTCGGGTCGTACTTGGCCGAGACTTTGCGAAGGAACTTGACATTGTCGGTGCCGTAGCTCGTGATGGGATTCTCCTGGCTTGGGTCGATGTAGTTCAGGTAGCGCCATTCGCGCAGGCCACCGATGGACTTGGCGTACTCCGTCATGGCGGCGGAAAACGCAGTCGATTTCTGTCGTAGCAACGTCTCCTGCTCTGCGGTCTTGACGGTGCACGAAAGCAGCCACAGGAGCGAGTTGCCCTGGATTCTGTCGAGGCCGAGAACGTTGCCACCATTTGCTACACCAATGTCGGCGAAGAGCTTGGGCAGAGGCTGGAAGAGCATCTGTGTGCCCAGGTCCGCTGCAGGGATCTCCGCCAACAACTCCTCCACAAAGGTCTTGTGTAGCGCAGCGCCTTTTCGAATGATGCGTGCATCATTAGCGAACGTTAGACTGAACCAGACGTTACTAGAGAAGCCGTTAGCTCAAATACCTTGACGCCTTATGGCTAAGTTAGCGTCGCACAACTTACTGGAGGCCTGGGGGGAGAGCATAGGTGTCAGCCATCTCGCTAAGAAGCCGGACACTGAAGCTGCTGAAGAGCTCGGTGGCTTGCAACGCCTCGTCGAACACGGCAGGCTTTTCAACGCCTGTAGTATCAACCATGACCTGGGAGAGGATAATCTCTGTAGAGGAGCTCGGGTTGTAAGTCCAGTTAATCAGGAAGGAATTTTCCGGGTGCTCGTCGTTCGTGTTGGTGAAGTTGACCATTGCGTTGGTGATGATCTCGGACTGAGATACGTTGGAGGCACGAATGCCACCCCAGAACGGTCCGCCGGTGATCGTTTGCAAATCGAAGCGGGTCACGATGCCAAAGTTACCCGACCCGCCCTTGAGAGCCTTGAGGAGGTCGGAGTTGGTGCTCTTGTTGGCGTTGACGATGGTGCCATTGGCGAGGACGACCTCTGCGTTGACGATGGAATCACATCCAAAGCCTGCGCGGGCTGTGTAGTACGAGTTACCGCCGCCGGTCAAGAAGCCTGCGACGCCGACGTCGCCATCTCGGCCGCCGGGAACAGCGACTCCGTAGCTCTCGAGCGTCTTGAAGACATCCGCCCATCGGCCACCAGGCAGAACGGAAGCCAGGCCTGTGGAAGCGTCGTACGTGGCACCCTTCATAAGACCAAGATCGATGGTCACTCCGGCGTCAACATTGCTGCCACCCGCCCAGTGGCTGTGGCCGCCGCTGCGGATAGCAAAGTTGACTGACCCACTGAAGAGGATGCTGACGACCTTGGAGACTTCTGCGGCGTTCTTGGGCTGAACGATACAGGTCGGGGTGAGGCGAGAGTCGGCAGACCACCACGAGTCTACCCTAGTCTCGTAGCTATCCTCATCGGGAATCAGGACCTGGAGCCCCTGGGCCGAGAGTTTGGTGCACTGGAACGGGAGATCAGCATTCATTTCCACAAGGGGGAGCGTGGAGGTCAAGTCAAGTAAGGGCGGGCTGATGGAGGATTGATCGTGGAGATTGTTCTAGAGGGATGTGCTAAAGGGGATGTGCTAAAGGGGATGTGCTAAAAAGGATGATGCTCACAGCTTTAGAAGCCACAGTTGAGGCATTCCGGGCACACAAGGGTGATGTATGGACACCGGGAGCGGCGACAAGAAGCGCCAGAAGCGCCTTGATAACTGATTGGTCCCACATGATTGGTTTCGTTGGCGTTGCAGTGCAGTGTGGATGGAACGTCGCAAGAAGATGGTGCGCATCGGGATATTTAAGTGTACTATATCATCCTTTTTCGGAAGCCTGCTTCGCCCCGACGCCGAGATTAACGTCGGGCTTGCAGCTTGATCGAGCAATACCGAGGCATTAAGTAGGTAGATGATGGCGAATATGTCATGTTACTATGCAATTTTACAGTCTGGCATTTCCTAGCATCTCTTGTCATGCGATGTCAGCTGCACCGACGCTATCTTCTCCATTCACCGTCAGCCCGCCCCTTGCCAGGCAGAGGGGCAACTAGTGGGAACATGCGGCTAGCCACGCTGCTACGTGAACGATGGCGGGAACCCTGTCGATTCTGACGGGGAAGGATTCCGAGTCTTAGGTGCCGTAACGCTTGTGGAGCACCTTCGGGACTTCTCCAGGTTGACAGCCACTGAGCTGTTAGCAGGTAGTTTTGCTTTTCCCGAAGTAGCAGACGTGCTCCACAAGCATTACAGCACCTAAGGAGATAGTATTATGCAGCTATAAGTGTGTGATTGAAGGTCAAGGGTCCGTTACTCATTGGCTCATCCTTCGGCCATCCCGCAAATGGCCTAAGTAGTTGAAGCTCCCAGGTAAAAGCGATGTAACCTAGGTGCTTACCCTTAAACCTTGACCCCGGACGCCTTGTACTGTCCGAAAGCCCCATTTACAAGCATCCATCTGCAGGATCTCGCGAGTCCCCAATTCTGCATCCGCTCGCTTCTCTCACTTTATGCTTTTCTCAACTGACATGAAGTTGGATAGCCACAACCATTCACATGGCTGAGATCAACGGAACTATTGTGGCGATTCCGCCCCCAGAGGGCTATGTCGTCGACTTCGACAATCCTGAGCGCAACTCGGTCGCAGCCACCTACGCCGTGAGCAGCATTGGGATAATCGCAGCTTTTCTCTTCCTGCTCCAGAGACTCTACGTCAAGGCATTTATTCGAAACAAACTCGGCATCGATGACGGTATGTGCCAAGCCATGCGGCTGACGCAGTAAAGTTCCATCAGACTGACACCAGCGTCCAACAGCTCTCTTGGTCGTCGCCTGGGTAAGTTGACTTTCGCACTTGTCGAACTCTCGCTGATATTCCGTAAAGCTCGGGTCGATCGCGATCCAAGTCCTCACCCTGCGTAAGTCCCCTAACCCAGACCAGTACACCCTCGCCTACGCGCTGATTTACTTACTGGTCGACTGCAGGCTCCTTCATCCAGGGTTGGATGGGAGTCCATGCCTGGGAAATCTCATTCGAGAAGTTTCAAAAGGCTATTTTCGTGCGTCCTCGCCCTTGTTGAACTCCCATGTTCTGTTGACTAAGTACAGGCGTGTTGCAGTGGGCCAACTACATCAACTCGATTGTTTACACCATCCCGACATGTTTTTCCAAACTCGTTATTCTGATGTTCCTGCTCGAACTCAGTGGCAACCAGAACTGGTATCGATGGACAGTCTTCGCTACAATGGGCATCGTCGCTGGTACGGGCATCGGCATCTTCTTCGCGTCCATTTTCCCATGCACGCCGTTCCGGAAAGCATGGGACCTCACTTTGGCCGCTGATGTGGGCTCTTGCATCGACAGACCAGCCATGTTTCAGGCGACTGCGGGCTTGGGTGTCGCCACTGATATCATCATGATTGCTATTCCGATACCCATGGTTCTTGGACTACAGCTATCTGCTAAGAAGAAGGCCGCTCTTTTGTGTTTGTTTGCCATTGGTTCCGCGTACGTCTTCCGACATGCCACACATATCAAAACAAGTAGACAGCCCTGTTGCTAACTTGTTTTCAACAGAACCGTCGTCACCTCTATGGTTCGCCTCGCGCTGCTCATCACCCAACTCAGTAAAGTCGACGTGACCTGGGGTGGTGGCCCAATCCACACTTGGATGTATGTCATTCATTCCATTACTATAACATTCTTCCAAAAGACATCGCTGACCAGCGACTCAAACAGTTGCATCGAAGCCAATCTCCTGATCATGTGCGCATGCCTATCGACACTACGACATTTCATCAAGACGATTGCTCCCCGCCTACTCTCGAGCTCGAAAGGGACTAGCACTGGCAAGTCCAAAACAGGTGTATCATCAGGCCATGAGCTTCGAACCATAGGGGGCACGGGGAGATCAGCCAACCGGGGACCATACACTCAATTCGACGAGCCCTTTAGTACAAGTGCTCGAGCTGAGGCTGCATACGGGTGGAGCGCAGAAGGAAAGCCGGGAAGTGTAGATGGCAAATCAACTCAAGATGACGGGGGGAGTGACAAGGGAATCCTTCAGACAACGACAACACAGGTATTCTATGAGAATGCTCGTGCGGTATAAATTCCCGTGGGTTAAGGGAGTTGTAGGATTAGTATTGTACAGGTAGTTGGGCGTTAGGTGGTAAGAGTTTCTTAAGGGATCAGCTCTAATATATAGAGTACAATTACAGTGCTTTAATCTGCCTTGTACTGTAGGCGACAGTCGAACGGACCGAGGCTCTATTGGACAAGCTGATAGGCGGCCATGTAGCTAATGCCAAGGAGCCACTCCAACTTAAGGATATCACTCACACTTAAGCTATGAAGGGCCAGTCGGTTATTCGTGACGAATTGCAAGAACGTGTGGTTTAAGCCAGGAACCAAAGATGCTCAGGTGAGCCGGCCAAACGCTCTGGAGATAGATGAATGCCAGCCATAGCTAGGCCCGATAAGAGTGCAGATAGCAGCGGGTGGAAGACTTTATTGTAATTTTAAGCAGTTTAGGGTAAGTGCTTGGGGAGCCATGGGCACATCAGGGGGGCAGCCCAGCTGCGGGCCAGAGTTGATAAAAGTAAGGTACTGCCATATCAAGGAGTGAATGAAGAACCTCTTTATATTCGATGTGCAGGTGATGCCGGTGACCGACTGCGACGAGAGTAAGGCCACCAGAGGCGGGGGTCGCTTGGTGGCGTAATTCTTTTTCGATTCTAGTTAAACTTATCGTATGGCTGCTGCCATTCAAGTCGGTTCTGCGCAACCACTCTTACTAGCTAAACAGGTACTATAAAAGTCAAGAGCAAATTGTTGGTAAATTCAGCTGTTCAGATACATTGAATTAAACTTTTACAGATTTTACAGCTGTACATACACGAGTATTTAGTAACAATGGCAGTCTTATACAGAGAGAGGCTTAAATGAAGAAGTCATATTACTTATTAAAGGCCTATCAATATTTAAATACCCGTACGCGACGCACTTCACGAGTTTACTTCCACTCCCACGTGTCCCATTCTGTCTCCCTGCGACAGCATCCTAGCGCCGGACAACTCTATACTTGCCTACGGCCGCACAGCTCTAGGCCGGACTCAATATCGCATTTCGGGTGTTGAGCAGCGCTGGACGTGGATGGGATAGAACAAAGCCATATGCCGCGAACGGGGCCACGACGCCAGTAGAGCGACTTGCAGCAAGCCGGCGAGGGAACCCGACTCACTTCGAGATAAACTACACAGTGACAGTGGACGTGTGAACAAGCTGTGCTGACAGATAAAAGGGTAATGCATGCTGAACCGGAAATGGCAAGTAGAAAAGCGTAGAAAAAGTGCAGGCAGCTTGCCTTAATGCTCCTCCGTCATCGTCCAGACGGCCGGATAAGAAAGCATTCCGTCAGTCCTCCGGGCATCTCAAGTCTCTGCTCGGTCTTGAATCCAAACCTCTGGTAGAAGGTCTCTGCAAACTCATTGGCTTCAACAAACATGTCCAATTTCTCCTGATCTGCAATTTCACATGCCCTGGCCATCAGCCGAGTGCCTAGGCCGCGACCCTGGTGCTCGAAGTCAACAGCAAAGTGATCGACACAAATATGTGTGCGGCCGAGCATAAACCTCTCGCGATACTCGATCATGGACTTGACCATGGCGTTGTAGGCTTCGCAATCAGCCTGCGATGGGGGAGGGAAATCGCTCCAGCGCCCAGCTCCTCTCTCATCAGCTTCAAACTTGCGCAAGCAGACCAAGCCCAGCACAATGGCTGAAGAGTCTGGTGATGCGATTTTGAGAAGATGGTACGTCGGGTCGTTGATGTCGAGCGCGTATTTCTCTTCCCACCATGGCGCCATAGAGCTGGGCAAGACTCTGCGGTGCCATTCGCTTTTTGGATGGAAAGCTCTGGCGTGGAGGGTGCCAAGTGATGGGAGGTCTTGTGCCTCTACACTACTCACTGACATGACAGTGTCAGACATTATGGCGTAATACGGGTGTTCTTTAGAGTTGAGGTATATATTCGTTGGAAATGGAATGAGGGGTTTGTTCTATAATCCGCCTTAGGTAAGTTGCAGGGGAGGACGTTCTTCCAGGGTTTCGGGTTTATAAATCGTGCCGTCTTTCCATGCGATTGCCTTGTTTGGAAAGTCGCGACGTTAAGAATCTACGCGCAACATGCTCATCATTAAAGGAAGCTATCCACCAACGCATCGCCGCGTCTTCTTGTCCGCCAATTATCTCAGAATCCTGGTGTTCCATGCTATTGCAGATCACGGCACCTTCCGCCACAGAGTTAATAGAATTGTTTGGAACGACGTGCGCTGGCGTTCGGCAATTTCATTTCTAGGCACACACGTTTACGGCAAGTTAGGACAAAATCTATCGCAAATTGATCCAGAAGGGGACCGACATCTATAGACCTGACCTGGTAGAAGCTGTTACAATCCGAGACCATATTTATCTGTATAGGCGACAGTGTGGGTACATGTGGCCCAGTTGCAGGGCAGCTTGTGGTGCCGGTGACGGTGTGGTAGATAGTCTGGATTAGTTCGTTCCGTTTTGGTTCCTCAGCTCGACTTGGTCAGCCGCTGCCCGGTTCACATCAACGCGTACACCGATGGCTCTAGTCATCTCCACTTACAGTGTTCCAACCCTTGGTGCTGTGTATGGATTCCCTCCCCCACACACAGTCCGCGTGCGTCGGGTTTGCTCTCCTTTGACTTGCCGCCCTTCGCATTTCAGAGAAAACCAACGTCCATCGACCTCTAACCACCGTCTATCCTAGTCGTGACAGACCACACACCGCGCATCGTGGGAACCGAAGCTCCCCGTATGCGGGTTTTCGTCTGCCAGGCATCCTACGGTGATACCCTTGGCATTGAGATCGACCCAAACCCGCCGCAGGCTTACAAACAAAGGTTGAAGGTAAGTAGGCAAGGGAGTACGCTATTGGTTTTCCAAATACTCTGATTCTGCCCTTGGGTGTGCTTACTGATTCCGTGTGCCACAGAGCCCGACCCGGAAGCTCATACTCTTGATGGTGGACCGGCGACAACCAGGGTGACTGGACAGAATGAAAAAACCCGTATTCCAGTCCATGTAAGTGTTACCACCTGCCCATGTGGAAGCTGAAGGATGGCCAAGAAATTTACACACTTGTAGAATCTGTACAAGATGCTCGCAGACCTGATTCCAAAGTGTTCCACGGGCCTCGACACCCTGGTGGTGTGTCTTCTCTTGAAAATTGACAGACCTACGTGGTTCTCATATGGCTGACTGACAGGTTACTCATGATGATGCTGACCAACAGAAGTAAGTCAATTCAGGTTCACCCGTCCCGAGTCATTTTCGCATGCTATCCGGAGTCTAGTGGTATCGTTGAACTACTGCGCCGATTGTAAGTGCATTCAACCTTATGAGAAGGTTACCCCACGGGACGTTGATGACTAACACCGTACAGAAACGCCAACAAGGAGTCCAGTCTATTGCCCCAGGGCACTCAAGCTGTGACCCAGAAGCGAATCCCATTTGCTCACGTCTGGCACAACTCTGCTGAAACCATTGTCAGCGTAGGTTCAATTAAACATGAGCGTTTTGGTGATAATACACTCTGCTCGGGAATCTGGCAAATGGATGTCCAAAAGTGAGTCTGATGATCAAATATTGCGTCACATCTGAGAGATCAAGCCATGATACGTCTGCCTCGTGGCTGCACAATGTTTTGGACTGGGTCTGCGCAAGCTCTCCACTGTTTGCACAAAACATCCAAGATCAAAAGTCACAATCTGGGAGAAACAGCGTTGACTTCAGCCGCCCGCTCAGGCAGCTTTTAGGCGTATTCTCATACACTACACTAACCCTGCATACTCCTACCAACTCTCGCCTACCCCCAACTACATAGATGAAGAGCAGTTTAGCGCTTACAATACTGCTCAAAGCAGTCTCTAGATAGTGCCAAAGCCAGCAGTGCTCTGAACCGCCTTAGCTGCACTGTATGTTGAAGCGCTAGCAACGTTCTTGCCACTAAAATTGGACAAAAAGTCGGTAGTTGTTCCACTGAAACTGCCAGAGCTACCAAAGCCATTAACCTCGCAGGTGTGACCCAAGTAGGTCGAGCATACGGCGTTGGCACTCGTGCTGGGGCTGCTGAACAACTTGCCTGAGTATCCTGATTCAACAGGGGCGTTGACGTTTTGAAAGACGTTTCCTTCAGCAACTACCATACCACCCGAATCAACCTCAAAAGCATGCCCTGGGTTGTCATACCAGTAGTTGTTAACAGCATGAAGCAAGGTGTTGCCAGCGACCTTAGGCGATCGACCGGAGGTGTGGTAGATATAGTTGTTCTTGAATGTAACCAACTAATAATGGTTAGCATTATGGCAGAGAGAAGCAATGGCCAGTTCAAACCCACGTCGCTTGAACCGGCGAAATAAATTCCCCAGTAGTGATAGCCATTGCAGGTTGCCGACCAAGAGGTGGTCCCATCGATCTTGCAATTCGAAATTGTCACCCGGTTGCTTGCGTTGCTTCCAAGCACAATGTGTTGGCGGCCAATGAGCGATGTCGTGACATGATCGATCCATACCATGTCAACGTTATCCAGGGTAATAGCATCGCCGCCCCAAACATATTTTGGGTTGAGGTTGGTAATGTGGATGTTTTGGATAATGATGTTGCTTACACCGCTCACAAGGCGAAGACCTTTACCCTTGATAACGCCTGCACTGCCAACGCCGATAAGGGACTTGTTCGATTTGACTGTGATTCCGAGAATGCCGGCCTTGTCATATGACACGCTAACCTTGGGAGCATCCGGTTGATAGTTATCACACCAGCCGTTCTGGTTGATGGCTGTCTGGCATGCAGAAGCCGTTCCCCAAGGAGCGCATCCAGTTTCCGTCGATGTGCCTTCGGTTCCAGTAAAATCGAACGTCTTCTGAAGATAGATGACGCGGGCCTGAGAGTCACCTAGGTACGAAACTAACTCAGCCGTGGTTGTAGGATACACGGCAGAAGCAGAGCCACCGCCAGTAACGCCCTTTGCGAAACCCTCAGCAGCGCCAGTGACGGCGACGGTTGTTTGAACGAATGCCGCAAGGGCACCCGAAAATAAAAGCGCAGCTTTCATAGTCGAAGTCACCAGATAGGCGCGGGCAACAAAAATTGAATAATTGGATTATAGTCCAAGACTCTTATGTTCCCAGATGGAAATATCTGGACCCTTCATGTGAGCTTTTAGGGACACCACCTACGATTTTAATACCAGATTCAATAGTTGGCACGCCTAGTCGGCACGGATGACAGCCTCCGTTTCGCTCCATCTGGTAAGTTAGAGAGCAACATGTCTTGGCTATCTGAAAGACTAGCATGCTTAATTATTCCGTGTCCCCCAGAACCTGTTGCAACCGTCAATCCTTCGCTCCATCTAGATCAAGTAGACCTACTCCGTACCTCCGTAGCCGGGGTGAGGTTGCATTTTCGTATGATTCGTGGACTTACTCGAGTCTATTCACCCCTGTTCGCTATTTCATTATGCTTGCGCGGGGTCATGGTCTGGAATGGCTAAAGAAAACAGTGAGCCATTAAGGGTCCGGATAATCCCCGGGCGGCATGCCGGTAGTCACTGCCTTAAGCTGAAAGAATGTACGCGTAATCAAGAATATATTCCACAAATAAGCCGGCTTCTCCTACACTAAATACACACTCTAACCCCCTTTAGGAGCCTGGATCACTACTAACACATCTTGTTAAGACTGAGTCCAGATATATAACCTCACACTTCACTATAGTCACAAAACACCCCCTCTGCGGATAAGAAAAGCGGCTTTTGTTTTTGAATGGATGGATAAATAGAGGAAATCTATATCTCCGCAATGCCATTTGAGGAAATGAGTGTAGCTTCAGTGACAAGATTGCCGTTGCTCTCAGCAAATAAACACCTTTACATGACGGCTCAGTCGCATTCGCCTCGGACCCTTGCCCGTCCATGGCCGTTTGCTAGTCGAAGACCACATGTAATATTGAAAGGCTGGGTTGTGTGTGTGTATTTGGAAGTTGGAGGTGTCTGCACCAAGGCAAAACCACATGTCAATCCGGCACTGATCCCGCCGGGACCTTGCAAAATGTGTCGCTGCTCTGACTCCTCTTTTGCCAGGCTCCATGATGCGTGCAGACTATCGCATCATTCTGCCCAATATCAAACTAATCTAGGGTTCACAAGCCTGCCATTGAATGACTCTAATTTAATTATCTGTTGGGGGGCACGAAGCAATGAGGGGCATTTAGAGTCGTACGCATCCCGACAACATTCCGATTGATACATCGCAGAGGCGATATCTTTTTATATTGCTTCTCGATCCCAGCTGACATTATCATGCGTCACTTTCTGTCGCCCAGGTGCCGGTAGAAGGGTGGTTATATTTTACGCTTTAAAAATCCATTTCGTAAATATGTCTCCAGGGGCGGCCATCATCTCTAGATTTGGCCACAGCTATAGGGTACTGCAACCCCCGGCGTTATATAATTAAGCCGCCGTTACTTCTCGCTTGGTTTTACGGGTTGCTGCCCCAAGCTCTTTATCCAGAGCCCTAATTACGCTATTTGAATGTTTTTGCGTCAACTGTGTGTCTGCATCCACAGAGCCTGGGTGGTATATAATATCGCCCCTCAATCCAGACACAACTAGTTTCTTTCGATCTTCATCAGTTGATCTCGCGTCACCTCTTCATAACCCTGAGGGATCACAACGAGGATAAATGCACTCTCACTCACTAGATAGGAGGACATTCTAATCATTTCATAGCCCCTGTAGCTAACAAAATCTCCTGTCTGACCGCTTTATCCCACAGCCCACTCTGTGCTAAGTGCCCGCGCGTGTCGCCCCACTTTCCTGCCCCGTCTGTCGCGGCCCTAGCCCCATAGCCCAAACACTTGTTTGGCTCCTACAAGTCACTTCATATTGTGAGAGCTGTTTCGACTAAAGAAAACGGGATTGCCATTCATCACTGCTTACTGATACAGAGCACCAATGGGAAAACGAAACTTGGTGATCACCACCGGCAAGCACGACAGCAAGTTACATGCACTCAGCGACGAAATTTATCTCTGTCTATCCGGCCGGCATCAACTCCGATAAATCACCTCATTTTGTGCCTACTACCGGTACTACTTTTGTCAATGGACAAGCCGTGGCGACCAGCCTGCTACACATTGCTATAGTGGCGGCCGACCACTGTCATAGCACCATACGGGACCAATAGAGCGAGTCTTCGTATACTTAAAACGGGTAAACAGCCAGTGCAAGTCGGCAAATTTATTATTAGACTGCGATCACGATGCCGGCCCGCAGCGGCCCCAGGTTGTGGCTTCAGCTTCTCGTATTGAGGCTTGCCCTAACCCACATTTGGAATCGGCTTCGGCTCCTGGGGCCTTGGCACCATTCCTGCCGATCCTTCCCCTTGTTCGGCTTCATCAAATGATTTGTTTTGTTAAGGGCAGTAATGTTGTACAGAAACTAATGCCAGCGCCGTGTAGATTCTAATGCCAGCCTCGTCTAGAATCCAATATCCAGCATCTTATAATTCACTATACGAGCCGTGACAAATGGAACCTCAGCGCAAGCTATATATTGGCCCTCCTTTCTCCTTTCCGGAACTCGTCTCCCCATCATCAGTCTCAAGAACAATCACTCAACAACACTTCTCACCACCAACATCAACACCGCGGCCACCACAAATCAACATGCGTGCCTTCACTGCCATCACTGCTCTCTTTGCAGCTGCCGTCGCAGCTGCCCCTGCTCCTCCCAAGGAGGATGTCTGGGTAAGCAACTTCGTCGTCCGCAAGACCTCTAGCACAGAGGGCGCTTCCATCCAGGTCGTTTCTTTCGACATCCCCGACTTTCACTGCGAAGCTTCCAACCCTAGCTTTCCTTCGGAGGCCACCCAGTGCGATGATGGCAGCACTTACTTCTTCTCTCTGGTCCCTAGTACCGAGGAAAGTGCCGAATTCGCCCTGGAGATCACTCGCCACTTCAAGGACAGGTCAGTCATAACAATTACCTAGTCCTTTATAGACAAGAAATTTATCTGGTGCCATTACTAACACGCCATTGTAGTTCCATCCTATTTGGTTCAGGCGCTGTTCCAACCACCTGCCGTAAGGGTGGCAACGGCCCCAACGACTATGTCTGCACTCAGTCTACGCCTGTTGGCATTTTCATTTTCCCCCAGTAGACACAGAGAAAGAACTATTGAGAGATTTGGTCCAGTGGGATATTCTTTGAACATGTTGGCTCCACCACATCGTCAATAATGGCTGGTGCCAAAGGCCTGTAATTGGATAGACTATAATCACTCAGCTAAATTTTAACACTGTCTCTACCAGCATATGAGGCTATGCATAACAAGCTTAAATATTCTGCATATGTATTGGACTCTAATCTCCGTACAACAGAAAGTATTTAGTGTCCGTTTGCTGTGGGTTTGAACCTTTATAGAGAATTTATGTCAGTTTTATCTTCTGCATTATTCTGCAGTCTTAATTTGAAGCCTTCCATATACTTCATGCGAATCAACAATTGGCAAACCATCTCTGTGTTTCAGCCCCAGCGAGTAACACTGACTGAATGAACCATAATACCAAGTCGTGGTAACGTGGAAACCCCTTGCCAACCTTGTCACAATACCCTTCTACCATGTCCAAGACATAGTCAAAGTAGTGGTCCATTACCAGGCTCGCAAATTGGTGATGCTGTCAAACAGAAAGCTCTTTTAATACCTGCACCTGGGCTCTGGGTCCAGGATTCATTCCCGCTGTCCATTCATCCTCCACCTCAAGCAGAAGTTGTAAGGTATATTGCAAATATCGCGTGGTTTCGACAGAAAGAAACCCACATCATGGAATATCTCCCCCAGTGCTCTCCAGACTTGATCAGTACCTCGCTTCTTGAATCGTCTCAATTTGTGACCGTTGGATTGTCAGTTTCTAATTCTTTGTATATTCTCTATAAATAGCTCTAAAGAAGCTTATAAGGTAGAGTCGTTCTACGTTTTGTCTTGAATAGCAACAGTATTATAACCGTCCTTCTCTATTCTAAATATACAACAAGTCAATGATTTTCAGTAGCAGCCTGGATTATTCATCCGTTCTCCACCTCTTCTCCTTCTTCAGAATATCTTGTCATCCTTTTCGAGTATTACTTGATCCTGCGATATGAGCATACTTAGTCCTCGTGTCAGTTGGAAACTAAATGGAACCAGAGTTGTCGGCGCAAGACCAAGCTGCAGACCCTCCAGAAACGCGGTAGGAGTCGATGATACCGATGATAGAGGCATACGTCCCCACGACAGTTAAAAATGACCCGAGTATAATGACGAATATACTCCAGGAGACCCCAAACAACCAGGTAGCTGATCGATCCGTCTTACCGCTACTCCAATTATCGTAAAGCCACATGCAACCCATGGGTTGAAACGACAAAGATGTCGCGAGCAACGCACCGATCAGAGAAACAAGTCCACCGAAGATAGGAATGCCGCCTGCGATAATGTATGCTATGACGGTAATGACGAGGGTACAGCCAAGCCAAGATGACCAATGAATAAGGGTGTTGGCAGCGAGATGTCCAGATCCTCGCAGGATACGAACAAAGACATGCTTACTTGCCAGCTATTCCCATTTAGTTAAATTTCAAGCAATGAGATTTAGGAAACAGGCAAGACTTACATGACAAGTGAGCATGGTAGTGACAATGAGGCCGGGGAGAGCAATCCCATAGCTGACCTTTTTGATCAAGATTCCCGCAGACCCAAGAGCTGGCGAAGCGACATATGAGCCACAAAAGTAATACACAACGCAACCAATTGCAATATAGCATGCGCTAATTACCGTTTGGCATAATACCAACGATCGCGTGTAGTAGTTGGGATCTCGCATCTCAGCTGCAATTGAGAAGAAAGCCGGTGTACCTGCGTATGCGAAGATGAGCGCACATATAGCAGATATGGCCTCAGTAAAGCTCGGAGTGTTGAAAAGTTTGTAGTCAGACACCCAAAAACAGCGTCTTTAGGTGCAGAAGCCGGCCGGTCTTGAACTCCGACGGCAATCGTGATGACAATAACTAAGTAGTGGGGTTCGTTATCAAGTTCGTACCAGAAAATTCAAATAGATAAAGGGCATACCAGAGGAGATGATGCAAACGAGACCAACCCAAGCAAGCCAACTAATTCGGCCCAAGGTGCGTATACTGGCAAATATAAAAGCCTGTAATGGCGGCTACGACCATGAATATAGCAGTGCAAGTACCATGGGAAGAAACAGCATTTAGCCCAATGGATACGCTCAGCATAGCTGAGCCACAAACAAAAGTCCAATCTAGTATACACAAGTCAGTATAAGGCAAGCGATTCAGTGCTGACATGGCTGTGATCTGAACATACAGAGACCAAAAGCAAAGCCGAAGATTTCTTGACCGACTCGCCCGAACATCAATCCACCTGCATCATCAATGCCGTAGACCTCGCGATGGCGAAGTTTGAACACGCCGACTACGTAGTCGGACCAAGTTGTGATGGCAGCCACGACACATAGACAGATAAGCCCGGGAATCATGCCTAGAGTGTCGAATACGGAAGGGATGGAGAGGATACCGAGGCCGAGTGTGTTTTCATCATGAGGCCTGCGGTGCCCAGCCAGCCGACCTAGTCATAGCATGTCAGTCACCTCCAGAGCGATCAATTGCAACATCTCAACCAACTAACATTTCGGTAATTCGGACCGTCTTCAGTAAGCCTCCCAAATACCGCGTCGTGGGCGTGACCAGGATCATCATGCACCTCACCAGCAAGAACGTGATCTTGAGGTTCTTCGCTCTTCTTCAGCCCAAACATGCCTCCCATTTTTCAATAGCTGGAAAGTGAAAGCGGGTATCTGCTCAGGGGTCAGAAGATTGAATGGGCAAGAAGCAATGAGAGGGGTTACTTTTGAAATATTGCTCACCAGAACAAAACAACATCTTTTTTCTCTCGGGTTTTCGTTCCCTTTGACTCGCTCCGGCGCTTGAGCTAAGATGGAAAAAAGCGGAACTCGCGTTGTAGAGTTACGGGGCGATTGAGTAATTGCTAGAGTTTTTATCCAATCTGGTGTATGGCATATTGGATTCCACTTCACGAATTAGCTGAGGCCGATACCGGATGCTAGTCCAGCTCGACCCTTAAGCCGGTGGTAAATCATCTGAATGGTTGTATGAACTTCAAAATAACTAACATAACCTAGACAGCTGTGGCGGAATGCACTGGAAAATACCTTGAAGGGAAGGCGAGAGAGAGGGCTGTAACTCAACTGAGTAGCTTGTGCATCAAGTATTGGCGAAGAGGTTCCACATCGTACTCACATTACACTCTATGCTTTTCTGCCTGATCAATCTGATTTCTGCTTCCTAAACATAACTGCAGAGAACTCTGCCCTGTAAACCAGAATCCTTTTCGGAAAGTCTGGTGGTGATGATGGTGACGCAGCAAGCGCTAACCGAATTTGTCATGGCAGTATTTCCCAGCTACTTACTCTGCAATTCTTAATCAGCCTCTGTCAATTTGGTCTCTTGCCTATGCTGTAGCAGCCTGTAGGTCTGCTCTAACAACCAAAGATTACTTTGGCCTCGGCAATAATTAGTACTTTAATTGAGCCACAATTACCAATTTATGCATAATGTACGTTGTTTCATGCCACAACCCAAATCACAGCCCAATGCAAGGATGAGCTGTAAATGTGTCAGAATCTGACCCTGATACATGCGCCAGTGGGTGGGGGCTCGCATCTCAGTGCATTTACAGCAAGGGTTGCGAAATGTTGTTTCCTTCTCATCCTGTCTCTCGTTCATCCCAGGAAAGAAGCATGATCTTAGGTTTCTTTTGGATTAGTTCAAACCACCATTTGAATCAATCGTGCAGCATCCAATCGCTTGGCTAGTTGAGTTGAAGAGTGGTTTCCGACACCAGGGATACAGTCGAAATGGAGCTCGCCCTCTGAGCCTCATCTGGTATACGATACGATCCATTAAGATGTATAAATATCAGCTTAGCATCTTCAACTTAGTGTTTTCTCATCACCAGCACACTACAATCATCTTGAACCGTCACTTTATCCTCTTGCCTTGGTTCTTTCTCATCTGTGATGAGCATTTCGACTTATTATTGATAGCTGATCCAACGCCCCTTCACAATGAAGATCATGACCACGCTCGCTCTAGCGTCGGTGGCCTTGGCTGGCCCGATGGACACAAAGGCAATCAAACGCCAGTCGACTGGCAGCACTGCCAATGATTTCAAGAGAAATGGTTGCAATGATATCATTTTTATTTGGGCTCGCGGCTCAGCTGAGATTGGAAATATGGTAAGATCTTGCCTCCCTCCACACTTCCCGTCTTCGACCTTGGATCCTGACGACCCGCAGGGTACCATCGTTGGGCCTGACGTCGCCGACAACCTGAAAGAGGAATTCCCCGGCCGGGTTGCTGTTCAAGGCGTAGACTATGCAGCTCTTCTGTCAACCAACTTCCTCCCAGGCGGCACTGATGATGAGGGCATTGTTGAAATGAAGAGCCTCCTCAGCGATTCCATGAGCCAGTGTCCCGACTCCGTCATTGTAGCTGGAGGATACTCGTAAGTAAATATTCTCTCACTGCAACATATCTTGGGTGTTTCGTGCTGAGATATTTGGGGCAGCCAAGGTGCCGCTGTCAATCACCGCGCAATTGAAGATCTCCCCGAGGACCAAAAGAACCGCATCGCTGGCGTCGTCACCTTTGGAGACACCCAATTTCGTGCTGACGACGGTCAAATACCCAACTTCCCCACCGACAAGGTGGAAATAATTTGTGCCGCAAACCCTCGCGACACCGTCTGTGATGGTGTCTTGACTGCAGCCATCCTGCCACCCCATCTGTCTTATGGTAGAAATGCTGCAGAGGGAGCTGAGTTTCTTACCGAAAAGATCCGTGCCGCTCAAGGCGCTTGAGCGTTTCTCTTAGGGTATCGTTACGTGTAAGTCTGGAACTTATGGGCGCCTCTGTATGTTTGATGTTTAGGCTCACGGGCCGATGGAACCGGTATCTCAGCAAGCGGTGCGGGGAGCGAAAGCTTTTCCTGTTGGGATAGATATGAACCTAGCTATCTTCGACTCGTGGGAGAGAATGACGGTTCCCTCGCGAGAAAGAATCCAATAGTTAACAACTTCTATTGTCATCTCAAAGTCTAGGAGTGCCAGGAACGCAAACTGGCAATCGAGATATTAAATTTAAGTACGTGACATCCCACTACATAAGTAGTGTTTATCTCCTGGAAGGATGATGCGTACTCGTTAACCCGATTTCACTGCCGACGTTTTCTCAAGCTACTGAAGCCCATCTTACACATGATGAAAAGGGCCCCGACCTATTATTGTATTTTTTATGGCCATGATACCTTCGATGGATATCCTCATACGCGTTGCAATATCATATAGCAACATCGATCAGCGTTTATATTATTATTTACACACCCTAATACTGGGGAATATATCCCAGGGCGCATTGTGTAAAGGCAACCTTGTGTTACAAATTCATGTAAAGTGATCATAGTTTTTCTTCATGGTATCTTCCAAACTCTTCACTTTACCATCCAGGTGTAGACACTTCCAGGGGTGGATACAGACGCCGCCTTTACAAGTCTTAAGGATGCGCAACGAGCTGTCAAGCCGGGCCTGCACCTTCTTTATGTCCCACCTAGAGATCTTGCCACTTGTCGCATAAAAGTTCTTCATTTGATAAGGGTCGCGCTAGGCCACTTTAATTCTGTGTTTTATTTTCGATGTGGAGGAATTTCTAACTTCTAACGCAGCGCGTGACTGTGTTATCAGTGGTTTTTCTTTACTCACCTTCATGTCATAAAGCTCATGCTCATTAGTGCACCATACCGTGTATGCGAGATTATACTGCCCGCAATGACCCGAATGGTCTTGTAAGTATTGTTGAGAATATTATCTCAATGCAGAGTTAGCAGCTGTCATCCCAAATGAGTGGATCAGGTGAACTTACAGTAGTTTCCGTGCACGCCATCGGTAAGACCCGTGTCCCGAAATTCGACTCTGACACGCTCAGTCTTAACGACTTTCTTTTGCATCTCTGGGGCTATAGGAATCGGGTTGCCATCGAAGTCCTCCTGCAGCGGAATTCCCCCGAGTTTGAAAATAGTGGGTACGATGTCTATGTGGGTCATTAAGACTGAGACTGTTTTTCTCTTCTGGACATCAGGTCCTCGAATGAAGAATGGAATGTTGATATCTTCTTCAATTCTACAGGTCTTTGCATGTGGCAGTCGATATTGGCCAATACGGAACCCATTGTCAGTGGTGTAGATGAGATACGTATTTGCCAGGATGTTAGGACCATTGTTCAGTTTCTGCATGACGGAATTTATAAGGTCGTCAACAGCTTGAAGAGTCTGCATCCTAGCACGGTAGTATTCGTCATTGCTCTCAATTATGCTTCTATTGAGCTTGATTTTCAACCAGCCACCACGGCTCGGCTATTTGCGAAAGGGACACCTGAGCTGCGAGTGCCATTGATAGGGTTATGTTCATGGGTGAGAGGTTAGATTAGGCCAAGGAACGAATTGCTGAACTAATACTAGGGTGTACTTCATACAATGGTTTCAGTGAAATCCGGTAGAAAGAGGATAAAAGTAACGATAACAGCTGCTGTGATGGATTGGCCCGAAAGGAAGTGCAATGCCAAGACTGAAAAATCGATCACCTCCACCAATCTGCGCTCATAGCCTGCCTACCCTAGAGCAAGCAGTCAAACGCCACCAAGCCCCACTCAGCCACTGGGGTTTATATCACTACTCGATTCATGTGGTTTGAAACAATTTAAGCCAAGTAACTGAATATTCGAGCCTTGTGTAGTACCTTTGAACCTGGATAGTCTATCTTGACAGCTGCGTATAACTGATACCGAGGGAACACAGGATGAATTAAGTAAAATAAGTATTGATATTTCTTTTACAACTACAATCGCAATTGCAATCTTAGATACAGTACCCCACTCGCCACTGACTAATAGTTCAGTCACATTAACTGTCAAGTAAATGTCCTATCATCAACGTCGCAGCGTCGAGTAGCACGTCTATCCTCTCGATTGGAAGCCTCTCGTCCCTCAAACATAGCCCATACAAATCACAGTAACACTCTATACCAGTGGCAGAGGATGAGGTATTTGTAATTTGACCATCAAAGAAAATGGCCTCCCAGAGTGTTTCGAAAACGGCACCAGAAGATCTGCTTGAGAGGCTAGTTTGTATAATCCAGTCTCGGAGGAAGCGTAGTCGATCTTGGGGAATCGACTTAACAAGCTTGCGAGACAGGGCAAACTGTCCTCCGGCAAAATAGCCCCACCCGGAAGGTGGAATATCATGCCGCGGCTCTGGGAAGATGTCGTGCCAGAGATCAGCATATCGCCTATACAAGCGCTCTGGCGTTTGCGTGTAAATCTTTGAGCCTGTGTCTTGAGCCTCCCAGTCCTCCCGAGTCAAGTCTAGTACGGATGGTCCGAGAACACCGGGCATCGGCTCAATCGTTCTCTGTAAGGCCTTGTCGCAGGCGAGGTTGACGAAGCCGCGCTGCAAGACAGCCTCAGGGCGCAACTTGTTCACCGTGAGAGGCGAGCTGCGGAGCAGAAGGGCATTGTTATGCCATGCTGTGCGATGGCCGTGCATAAAAACCATGACTTCGGGAAGGTTCTCGTAGTGATCGATCAAGAATGTCAAGTACGCCATGGCTTCATTGCCCTTATTCTGCGGCAGACCAAGAGCATTTTGAGACGAGGGTTGGTCGGCAACATAGATGATTTGCGAGTCGCCCGTCCGAAGCCCACTCTGTCGCTGTAGCTCGGTCGACTCGTCGATTGATAGAGCTGCAATAATTACTGTGACGGAGTGTGCCCTGGGGGCATGGTTGAGCTTGTCGGAGTTCAGTGTGAGAGTGTTAAAGCATGACGATGCGTAGGCGAGTAAGACTTCTCTTTTCCGCAACCTAAAATTCTGCTGGAGTAGCAAAAAACATGCCGAGAATGCCAAAAATATGCCGAGGAACACAAAAAGCTCTGCCCAGTTTCATCATTGACCAGTCCTATTGGCGTGAGAAAAGTGGACGGGCTGGAAAGAAGTGAGATGGAAGCCCTTGTTTTTCTGGGCAACACTACACGGTTTTCCAGACGATTACGCAGCCAATCTTTGCAGGCAGTCAGTCTGTCACGTTTTCATCGTTCACTTGAAATGGGGTGATCCGAGCGGTAAGGACAAGCCTACTGTTTCGTGATACGAAGTGTCCAAATCCACTTTCTTACTATACGAGAGCCCCGCCGAAATAAGCCCGCATCCTTCGACCATAGCTTTCTTGAACAGGCAAATGGGTGACGCAGAATGCTGATTCGTCATCTGTGACTAGCGCTTAGTAACTTCTCAGCTTCTGCAAGAGCGGCCGCCAGATTCCACAGAAGAAGTTAAAATTCCGGTCCCAACTGATATCGTTGGATAGAAGTTCTAGATTAATTATAGATGACGGAGGAAAATATGTATTGTGATATTAACGGATACATGGTGGAACCAACGGGGCTGGCAGGTCGTGATTCCCTCTCATATATATACGATAGCTCATTGCTCTCAACATACCATCATCGCCATCATTATCATCAACATTATCAGCATCACCGATCACGAAATCTTCTAGTTAATTTATTTGTCAGCTTCGGGACTCCAAAAATGAAGGCCGCGTATATTCTCTCAGCGCTGCTGTCTGTCGCGAATGCCGGCATGCACATCAACTAGTAAGACTTGCAGCATTCAACTGCCATTAGTACTAACAGAAATGTCAGCTACTCGGATACCAACTGTCAGAACTGGATCGGCCAGAAGAATCTTGGCCAAGGCTGGGGCGACCAGACACTTGCTTCTCTTCAGGGCACTCATAGTGCCTTGCCTGTAGAGACAACTGGCTACTACAGTAAGTGGGCATGATTTGTCCTTTTTCTCATCATTACAAGCGGCGGCTAATGGGCATAATCAGAAGTCGAGTTTTACGATAACAACAGCCCTAATCCTAAGTACACGAGGTTTGATGGCCAATGCTGGGTACTACCGGAAAGGTTGTCACCCATATCAAGCCTTGGTAATTTATGATGATTATGTTTGGGTGGTCTAGTTACAGAAGTCGTATATTGAAATACAAGTTTCCGGGTCTGTCAAATCTTCAATGCACCAACCTATTTGCGTTTTTTTAACTCTACTCAATATCAGCCCATATCAACACTTATTGGCTTGGTTTAAGGCGCTTGGCGTCTGGATGAAACGCTGATTAACCAACTGAATTTGTTGTAAGAGATTTATGAGAGTACACTGAATCCATCATCTGCATTGGGAATAATGTCGGCGTTGCTGTTGTAGAAGAATGCAACCGGGTGTTTGCGGCACCCAAGTATGTTAGTACAGGTCTGGACTTCCACAATGCCTTCGCCATCTTGTCTCAAATGAACTCTTGGAACTTCTAATTGCTAGAGATCGTCTCTTACCGGGTGTGTAAAGGTATTCGGGAGCCTATCAAGTCGCCGATATGTTATCAAGTAGTCCAAGGGTTGGCCAGTTACTGGAATCCTTCCATCAGCGCTTGAGACAAATACTCAATGAATTTCAAGCGGTACGTTCAGCAAACTGGAATATGTCATTCGGCATATGATCGCAATGGCAATGATGCCTGGCATCGGATTACGAGGAGTTACGTCTGGGAAAGCAAGGCTTTAACTCATAAAATGATTGGATTGCGGATATTTCTTCCAGGAACTTTAGTGTCTGATTGAAACAATATAAATTGAAAGGGGGGCAGCTAAATGTGTAGTCAAGCGGCTGATATCGTATGTTAAAGCGGATGGAGATGTGCGCCAATGGTTTATTAATCGATTCGGTGGTCTCTCTTGACAGTTCTTGTAGTATCCCTCCCCTCCCAGTGGACATGGCATAAGGCTATACAACATGGCAAAGGTAGAAGGATGGATTGATCAATCGGAAAACCCCTGGTTAGCTAGTTAGTATAAGCGGAAAAGCGCAAGTTTTAGCTTAAAAAGCCTCACCCGTACACCTAGCTCTGAGTCCGGTCTATTGGCATCGTACATCTGCATTTGGACTTGGCAGTAAGTTAAAATTCGGCTCCTCAGACAGAAGAACGCTGATACAAGAATGATAGAAATAAACCATGTAATATCCGAAATTCAGTTTATCGACACTATAAACTTGAACATCCAACATGGACGAAAGATTCTGATGGGCATTGGTAGTAGAAAGACTCCTAAGTAACACTCCCTCTTTGCCGATCAGAAACATTGTCGCATGCATGTCACTAAAATCTTCACCCATTTTAAGTCACTTGATCCGTTTGCCGAAAATACAGAGCTTTGTGAACTCCCTAAAGTCACGTTTTATCCAGGCCTTTAGTATTTAAAAATGCCCTACGTGACATCCTCCGCTTGCTCCAGTAGTTACCTATTTTGATCTAATACAGCTACAGAGCGCTCCCATCAATCCAGCGAGTGTTCCCAAAAGTACCATCAGGCGTTGAGAAGACGTCAGTAGCATGTCGGTACGGTGTGACCTCGGAATCGGTGAGGACGAGAGTTACGTTGCTCTGTGCCTCGGTCGTCTCGTTGTAGCCTGGACCATAGTCTTTCCAGGTGGCCATGAAGGTGCGGTTGCTTAGATTCGGAGCGGTCGTGCTCCAGGGAATGTAGCCGGCCGGCTTGATGCTGGCGTCGAAGTACGAATTCATGAAGATGGATCGGTGCAGCGAGTTCCACGGTCGGCCGAGTGCACACTTGCCCACCATATTTGGAGCAATGGTGTAGTTGGATGCGATGAGCTGGGTTCGATCGATGTAGACGCCGTACTTGTTGGTGAAGGTCGTGTTGGTACCTTTCCAGGCCGTAATACCGCCACCGCAACTGCGGAGCGAAAGCGTAGACTTCTCAATGTACGCGGTGCCAAAGCCGTAGAGGAAGTCGGTCTGTCCAGCAATGACATTGTCGTAAAAGAAAGCGTTTCCAAGTTTTCCAACGTAAACCTATTCATTGCCACGAATCAATATCTCAGTGTTTATGAATGAACAGCCAACGGAAGATGGGCAGTCACTCAGAACTTACCGTATCCTGCCAACTGTAGAAGCCGCATGAATAAAAACCAGCATTGGCCCTACTGACTCCCAAAGCATGTGCTGGACCGTATGAGTACTGAACAACCTCATTCCGGAAATCGATATTGTAGGCACGGAAATCCGTGCATCCGAAAGGAGTGTCGGCTGGCACAGGGAATCCTGTCGGCCCAGAGCCAGTCAGAGTGGCATTGAGATTGGGGCCAACAGTCAAGACGCCAGTATAGACATTATCGCTGAAGAGGGCGTTGTGATTGGCCGAGTTCCACCAGACTTGAACGTCATTTTGGGCGCTGGTGTTCACATTAATATCCGAGTACAAGTCACCCTTCCAGGGCTTGTTGGACATGCCAATCAAGTGAAGGGGCCCGCGGCGGGTGACGTTTAGCTGCTCCGTGTAGTTACCCGGGGCAATGAGAATATGCCCAGGAACAGTGGTGTTGCCAAGCGAGTCAATGGCGGCTTGAATGGTGTCGAAATGAGCTGCCGAATCATTCCGAGCGACAAAAATTGTGCCGCGCGAGGACAGCCTTCAGTCGGGTGGTCCGTCTGTCTCTGGCATCGTTTGTATGTGCTGGCGGGACCCTCGGAGCCGTGCGCGACTGTAGTCTGGAGGAGAGCTGCCGTGACAAGCACAGCTTTAAGAATGAGTGTCATCATGGTTCACTAGAATTGACTCAAGAAGAAGACAACATGCAAAGTCGGAGTGATAAGTGGGGTTCAATTTATGAATATACTGCCGTTAATATCTTTGAACACCGATTCATATTCAAAGCTCCTTGGACTTTTCCTGTCAAACTGCGGAGATGATGTTTCCAATTGGGATAACATGGAGAAGCTTCCCCTCCCCCACGACATAGTTACATTCGTCCACAAATGAGGATCCCAGAACTGTGCACTAGGCCACTCTAGTCCACACTAGAGCAAGGGACGGCTATGACATGCCGAGAAGGCAGACAACCTTCCACTAAAGTGAAGCTTGTTTTCCCGCGCTGAGAATATTCCACCACTGAGAGAGAGCCATATTCGACCAGCATATATCAAGTTGTAAATGATCGCTATTGAAAGAAGCCGGTTTCCGAACACAGCTCAGGGCCGCGTCACAGGACACCCCCAAACTGACTCCAATTTGAGCACCTGCCACCCATTTTTCGGTCGGCGTGTTTCGGTTAAAGTCCCCGGTTAATTAATTGTTGGGGTTTTGTGGGGGAAGGGAGCTCATTTCATCGGACGGAAAATTAGCAATGCAGTTCTAACGTCTATGATAGTTCTTCAAGGATCATGGTGGAGAATGGAGAAGGACCGGCCATCCGGAAAACTCGCCATGAGTTGGTATATTAATACGGGGATCTGCGAATGCGGACTTTCAATTGCTGCGAATTTATCCACAGAAATAATTCGTCTTGTCCCTGAAGTCTGCACGCCAACTCACCAGACCTCACTACCATCAGGATGATCCAATCCACGATCTTTGTTGCCTTTGCGTGTCTGGCCAATATTGCCGGCGCGCTATCTGACCAATTGCACGAACGGTCTCTCGTTACACGTCCTGTGATCAAGGCATGGCCGCACAGTCCGGCAAGGCGTCATGCTGCCTCGCCTTCTCGCAATCATGACAAGTATTGCACCGTCAAACCAAGCCAAAATGGCGGTGATGATGCTGGCAATATTCTCAAAGCATTTAAAAAATGCAACAACGGCGGAACTGTGGTCTTGGATGCCAACTACACCATCGCATCGCCTCTGGACCTTACGTTCCTCAAACACATTGATGTAGCCCTCACGGGCACGATCAACTTCTCGAAAGACATCAGCTACTGGACGGAACACTCGTTCAAGTACGCTTACCAAGATGCTACGGCTTTCTGGAGGTTTGGCGGGGAAGATGTTAACATCTTTGGTCATGGCGTTGGGGTTCTCAATGGCAATGGACAGCCGTGGTACGATGGCTTCGCTGCCAATTCTTCCCTCTTGCGCCCGGTTCTCTTCCTTCTGGATGGTCTTCAAGGGGGTTCTGTGACTGGATTGAGCATGATTAACCCACCGAGCGTAAGTCTCCGCCGCAAGATTGGAGAGAGAACCTCAGCTGACTCCTAAATAGTGGTTCAATCTTATCGCCAACAGTACCGACATTATTGTCAGCGACATCAACTTGCGGGTGGGAGTAAGTTAGCCGCCGAGAAATCATTAGATCATGAACAGAGTTGGCTTACCAGGTGACAATTTAGAGCACAAACGCAAATCCCGCCAAGAACACAGACGGATGGGACACATATCGTTCCGACTCTGTCGTGATCCAGAACTCCATCATCAACAACGGCGATGACTGTGTTTCCTTCAAGCCCAACAGCACCAATATGGTAGTCCAAGGCCTCCAATGCAATGGCTCTCATGGCATCTCTGTCGGGTCACTCGGCCAGTATGCCCAGGAGTTCGATATTGTTGAAAATGTCTACGTTTACAACATTTCCATGTCTAACGCCTCAGATGGTGCCCGTATCAAGGTCTGGCCTGGAGTGTACACGAACTTCCAGGACAACTTGAACGGCGGTGGCGGCTCCGGTTATGTTAAGAATGTGACGTACGATGGGCTGTTTAACACAAACAATGACTACGCCATTGAACTCACTCAATGCTATGGTCAGAAGAACTTAACCCTCTGCAACCAGTACCCTGTAAGTATATCATCATCCTACTTCTTGATTTCAAGCCATCTTGAGCCAATTTTCATCTTGGATATTGAGTGGCTAACCTGAATTTGTAGTCCAACATGATTATCTCGGACATCGTTTTCAAGAATATGTGGGGAGTAGCCTCCAAGAAGTACGATCCCAAGGTCGGAACGCTAGTTTGTAGTGATGCCTCGGTAAGTTGCTATGTTGATTCCTCGTGAACAAAGACTGACTTATTTCGAATTCAGAAGTGCGTTAACATCCAAGCCCATAACATCAGCGTGTCGACTCCCAGTGGAAAGACTGCTACCTGGGTTTGCACAAAACATGGATAATTCTCTGCTTGATATCAACTGCATCTCCTAAGCTAGGAAGATTTACCTTGATGCTAGTATGTCCCATTTTGAGCGTACCAATGACCTCATTACCGATGCTTCCGGCATCCTTATCCTTGCTCACGCCCCTAGGAAGCTTCGAGACCTCCGAAGCTTCCGCAGCCCCCGAAGTTCCGTCTTATTCATCTACAAAAGACACACCATTAGACTGTCGATTAGCGAGAAATCGAAAGAATTTATCCCTGTAGTTTTTCAAATGTTAATTGCAACATAGTATCTTAAGAAAGTGTTGAAGTTGTAATTCAATTTCCGAGAAGATGGTT
The DNA here is from genome assembly GCA_002991585.1 of Ilyonectria mors-panacis. Lineage (NCBI taxonomy): Eukaryota > Fungi > Ascomycota > Sordariomycetes > Hypocreales > Nectriaceae > Ilyonectria > Ilyonectria mors-panacis. Next base: position 262,247 of record PPHJ01000071.1, on the reverse strand, counting down.
CGAATAACTCAATACATCGATGCATACAGAGAGAAGTATGTTGATATGTTTAGTGACGTGCAATTAATTGAAACTTAAATCCGGACCCAATAACGACGTCTTGACCAATAATGCACAAGACGAAGCAGTCCTGCAACTGGCAAATATTGTTTTGACGCGCTCCATCAATCTGAGTCCTTTAGCAACCAGAATTTGATGGGGTTCGGGCATAAAACACAGCATTTAGAGGCTAGCGCCATAATCTTGACCATAGCCGATGCCTGTATTTTCATTACGGACAGTGTTGCGAAATTCATGCACCTCATACCAAACAACTGGTGTTGACAACACAGGCTAATTACTTGGCATGGTGATGTATTAACACCATGTACTTTATGACTGGGTAGTTCTTCTAAAAAGAATTCAGGCAAAATAATATTGAAATTCCGTCCTACTCTAGTTGACTGTAACGGCTAAGAACTTTATCGAAGAAATATGATTGTCTATTCCTCTATCTTGGCACCAATGGTTCCTCTTTCCCTAAAACGATCGCCATATTTGTAAATATGAGAGGGAATGGAATCATAGCAACTCAAATAAACCCCAAAAGCGTGTTTCCCCACCCGAGCCCTAGGGCGTCATACATCGGTTGTCCAGCCAGTGGTAAGAAAGCTCCAACAAGGCTTCGAAAGACTGTGTTGACGGCGATAGCCGATGCAGCTGCTGTGGGATAACAGTGCACGAGATAAGTAGTGATAGGAAGGAAAAGCCCGATGGCACCAACACCAAATGGAATCAAAGACGAGACGGCAGAGATCCAATGGACTTGATACTTAGTACACCATCCATACCAGAACAAGTTCGAAGGAAGTAGAATCCCGAATAGTATGGCAGTGTATAATCGGATTTCCGGCTTAAAGACTCCATTGTTGGCCTTGGTGAAGCGAATAACAGTGCTGTCGGAGTATCTTACCACGCCAGCCCAGCCCAAAACGTTACTGAAGCCTAGCGAGATATAAATGAGTCCCGTGGTGGCTATTGAAAAGCCATAATTGTCGCGAAAGACATCTGGAATCGTAGTAAGTAATAGGTACATAACTCCATAGACAAATTCAGTATATAGAGAGAGAGAAAGAATACCATGGGCGAGCCGAAGAGTATCTTGATTGGCGACAAGAGGCTGTGAGTCAGGATGCGCCCTTTTGGCCGGGTTTCAGCTCCTTCATAGCAACTTCTCAGCCCTTGTTGACCAAGGCTTTTTTCTAAACGAAGAATTTTGCGTTGAATGAGAATTTTGTGGCTAGTTTCGGTGTTGAAGACAAACATAAGCACTGAGAGGAGCGTGCCCAAAATGAAGACAATCCAAAAGTCCCAACGCCAGCCAATGCTGGCAGCAACGAAGCCACCTACGACCGGACCGAGCGTAGGGCCTGTATTGTTAGACTCAGGTCCTGAATTTAGAAAGTAGAAGCCACTCATACCAAAAATAGGCCTAAGTGACCAAATACCAACAGCAAGACCACGCTCCTCCGTGTAGAACATATCACTAATAATCCCTCCCCTAAGTGTCTGTAGTTTATAATACGTCAGTTAGCTGAAGTAGATATATAGCTTGATAAATAGAAGGAAGAGTATTTATAAAAGGCTTTAATAGATAACTAATTAGCTAGAAGAGCTCTATTTAGATTAATAATATACTTTCTATTGGATTTTTTAGCAGTCTTTTTTAGCAGTCTTTTTTAAAACTTCTATAATAGAGGTACAGTTAGTTTTAACTTTACTATTTACTTTTAAATTATAAAAGGAGATAAAAATAATATAAATTTTAACCTTCTTAAGACTTTTCTTAAAACTCTTAAAAATTTTTAAAAAGAAACTTTATTTTTTAATTAAATAATAGATATTAAGTATTTAGTTTTTTTTTAGCTTTACTTAATATTGTTAAATAAATTAAAGCTATATAGTATTTTTAAATAATAGAGATAAATAGTGTGGCGGGCCGTCTGGGACTTTTGGGCTAGCTGGTCGCTAGCAGGGATGTAATAGGGATAAGTAGGGGAGGAAGCTGCACACGGGAAGGAAGATCATCATCGCATCTTTGATTGAATTTTCTTTTCAGTGAGAGAGACAGTCGTCTCGACGACCTTATTGTCAGAGTTAATGAAGACTTTTTGCCCTTAATTTTCGAGAGATTTTATGAGACTATTTTGATTGCAGTCACGATCCTTGTCCGACCTCAGTCTTCTACTTCGCCAATTGACGGTCTGCCGCAGGCCTCATCGACGCCTTGCCACCTTTATTTCCTGCGACCGACCCGATAGAGCATCCGATTAGATGCTTTCCTATTAGGAGACATAAGCCTCAGATCAATCCGACCACATACGCGTAGTCTGGTGCGGCTTCGGGCCGACCGATCAAGACGCCTGTGCGACGCTTTTCCGTGCACCCTCCTAAGGAATGGCAGATGATTTGGGTGTTGGCTATTGACCTTTTCCGCCGCTAAAATAGTTAGTACTATATTTAGTAATAAAAGAAATAATAGCTAAATAATAAGATTATTATATATTAATCTTTACTTTAAGCTTTAATTTAATTCTTTTAATTTTAATCCTACTATTTACAGTTAATAATCTTACTATTATAAGAGGTTAGCTCTAAAGGGGCTAAAGTAGCAGCTAGTACTATAACCTTCCTATATAGCAGCAGTTCTCTAGCCGCTAAAGTAAAAGGGAAAGTAATAACTTAACTGCAGGTTAAGTTATCTAGCTGTATCTATAGCTAAAACTGGGTACAGCCTGAGTCTATAACTCAGGCTCAGTCTGTAATAGGTCCCCCCCCTTTATAAGGGGGGCTCTATAGGTTATAAACCCTTCAGACTATAGAGGTCTATAAGCTTAAGCTGAGCCTACTAACTTATATACTAGTATAGGAAATTAAACTTGTAATCTATTAGAGTAGTTAAGTTATACTGTAAGAAGTTAGCCCTAAAGGGGCTAAAGTAGCAGCTAGTACTATAATCTTTCTATATAGTAGCAGTTTTCTAGCTGCTAAAGTAAAAGGGAAAGTAATAACTTAACTGTAGGTTAAGTTATCTAGCTGTATCTATAGCTAGAACTAGATACAGCTTAAGTTTATAATTTAGACTCAGTCTGTAATAACTATCTATAGATAATAATCTTAAAATAGTAATTTTATTTTAAGTAATAAAATATAAGAGAAACTAATATCTTTTATTATTAAAAAGCTAATTTTTCTTTTAATAATTATTTAATTTTTTTAACTTTTATTATAGCTATTTTAATTATTTACGAAATTTTATATTTAATATTAATAGAAACTTAAAGTATATTAATTACTGCTTATATCTATATAATATTAAATATTAATATAATATTAAAAATAAAGTAGAGAAAATAAAATACTCTATATATTGCTAATTTCTTTAGAGTTATAAACTTTTTAATCTATTAAGATTCTCTTTAAATAGAGTTTATTTATTAAGTATTTAATAGAAGATTATATTAGCTATTTTTAGCTGTAATATCTTTTTAAATAATATTAATAAATTAAATTTATAGTGAAATTAAATTATTTATATTAATTTATTATTTATTTAAATAAAAGAAACTGCTTTATTAATATTAGTTAAAAATTTTAAAATTAAATAGCTAATTTAAAAGTAGAAGAACTTTATTAATAGTATTAATAAAAAGACATATAATTTTTAGTTTAAAGAGCTTTTATATTATATAAAAATAGTATAAATAATAGCTAGCTAGAATATTAATTAAAAAGTGAATTTAAATAAGGATTTTAAAGTGTTTTAAAAGTTAGGTTATTAAATTTATAACTCTAAATATTAAGGTTAAAAATAACTATAAAGTGAAAAAGTTAAATAGGATTTTAATAAATAGAAAAAAAAGCAGCTTAAAATTTAAATTTAAATTGAAGTAATTATAATATATATAATAAAAATATAGTAAATTTAAATATTAAGTTTTCTTATTAAAAAGTAAGTATTAAATATTAAAATATATCTTTATTATAAAATATTAAAAAGTAATTAAAATAACTATTTTTAATACTTTTTAAAAGATATATATTTAGTAAATAGAATAATATATAATAACTTTCTTAATTTAACTTTATATATTTAGCTAGAAATATCTTTTATTTATTAAGTAATAAGTAACTTTTTTTCTTTTATAGTTTCTATTTTAATAAATATAATTAATAAATATTTTTTAAGTTTTCTTATTATTTACTATTAATAAGTTTTAATTATATTTATAATTTCTTTTTTAAATTTATTAATTTTTAATAAAGAAAATTTTTTATTTTTTTATTTTTTAGTTTTATTTAATATTATTAAATAAATTAAAAAAAAAAAATTTAAATAATAAAAATAAATAGTTAGTATTATATCTAATAATAAAAGAGATAGTAGCTAAATAATAAAATTATTATATATTAGTTTTTACTTTAAGCTTTAATATAATATTTCTAATTTTAATTTTACCATTTATAGTTAATAATTTTATTACTAAATATAGTACTAACTGTTTATCTCTATTATTTAAAAATACTATATAAGTATTGCTATCCGCATAACCCCATATTGCTATCCAGACAACCTTTAGATTATATAACTACATTTTTTTTACCCTACATTCTGCCTCTTCCTTCCGCCACACTAAAATTACAGTATAAGTTAGGGAATATAATTAACTCCAAGCGAATTTCAATTGATATCTATATATTCTAACAGCCCGCAAGCCCAGCTACAGCTAAATCGTTTAAAAAAACGTATTTCTGATGTTTCTCCATGAAAAGTAGTATTTCTGATGGCCCGGCTATTATTCCAGCTGTAACGGCGGCTCCGGCTGTATGGCCGGGATGACCTTCACAGCTGACGGCGGTGCTGCCGACGCCCTGCCTCCCCTCCCTTGTCTGCCTCTCGTTCCCCTGCTGCCCTTGTGTTTGTATAGCCTTGTGATCTCGGCGTTGACGTTTTTTGGGTTGGCTTTAGGCTAGCCTCTATCTTAAGCTCGGCTTGTATCAGTATGCAGTATACGCTTAGGTTGAGCCGGCGGGTCGTCTGCTGGCTTTGCCTTGGCTGCTGGGGCTGCAGCTATATTAACTGTATTGACTGTATTGACTGCATTATTTATATAGGATCAGACTGTAGCAATAAGGGTATTATAAGCTTCTTATTACTAGGGAGGTACAGCCTACTATAGAGGTTTTTAATAACATCGGGATTATATATATAAAGGAGTAGCTCTATAAAGTTCTAGAGGTTAAAGTCAGCAGAAATTATATATATTTCCTGGGAAATTATACTAGAGGCTTCTTAAGCTATTAGTATAGGTAGATAACTTCCTTCTCTAGTGGCTGTAATACTTAAAGCCAGTATAGGATATTATAACTATAGGGAAGTCTATATTGCTATAAAAAGTACTTTTAGTAGAACTATAAGAGTATTACTTTTTGTATAGGTAAAGGTATTATAGTAACAGCAAACTGATACTGTTTAACTAGTAGGTTGACAGCTATATAGGTAATTTATATAGGCAGCTTACTAAGTTATTTCTGCTGTATATACTTCTGCTGTTACTATATTATTATTTCTATAGCTTTTTAGTTGTAATCTTACTTCTTTTAGTATAGTATTTATATAATAGTATTATATAGATAAAAGAGATCTCTAGTATCTATAACTAGATATAACTTTATATTCTTATAGACAGTCTTAATAGAGCTGTTAACCTACTGGCTAAAGTTATAATAGCAGTTAATAAAGTATTTTGCCTACTACTTATATTAATCTATATACTCTTTAGAAATATACTAAAGGATTGCTTTTTACTATAGATAGTATATATAGTTTATTACTGCTTAAGTAGTCTTAAAGTCAGCTTTTTTAGCAGTATAGATTATATTCTGCTAAGTGTAAAACATTATCTCCTAGGTGAGCTTATATAGCTGCTATATAGTAGTAATATCTTTCTCTACTTTATACTAGATAGCAGCTTAAGCAGTAAGGTTATTATCTATATTCTAATCTTCTTTATTATTATTAGTATTATTATTATCAGAATTATCTGTATTTTCTAGCTCTTTCTATTATATCTTAATCTTTATGTTAATATTAGCGTTAATATAATATATATAGAGCTGCTATTATATCTGCAGAAAAACTTAAAGAAGGGTATTCTTAAGGGTAAGCTTTTTATCTGTAATAATAATAGATAGTATTGGGATATAGAGAGAGTTTCTAAAGTTGTTAAGTTATATATAAAGCTACTAAAAACCCTCTTTTTTTTCTGTATTAATAAGACTAAAGCTGAAGTTAATAATAGACTTTTAGTCTGTAATACCAATAACCTAAAATAGGTATATTTTAAAGCAGTTAGTTTTATATATATTTATTAAGGCTGAAAACCTCTAGAAACTTAGCCTATATCTACTTATACTATAGATAAATTCAGAAAACACTTTTAATTTTTGAGGTTAAAGCTATATTTAATAATATACTGGAGACTGGATTCCTAAAGGTAGCTAACTTAAGTATATTGATATTTTTCCTTTAAGGGATTTAATTTATAGCTTTTAGCAGTTATTATAGATATTCTTTTAAGTGAAAAAAGATAGTATTATAGTAGTATCTCTAACAATATTACTTATCTTACAGATAGAGAGGGATTTATACTTAAAGAGGGATTTCTTAAGTTATTACTGCCCTACAGTCTGCTGGCAGTAGGCTATATAAGCTAAAGGATTAAGAGAAGAGCTATAATTATAATAATAGCTCGCTACCTTATAGGTTTACTGCTAGTTTGCCTTTTGTAAGGTTTTAGCTGTAATCTTAAACTTGCAGCCGGTTTTATACATACTAGACTGTCTCAGACTAGTATTTTTAGAAGGGTACAAGCTGCTACAGTTATATATAAGGGTGATATAGGTCGGAATGACTTTGCTGTTAACTTCTTTCTTTTTTGCTGAGGACTTCTTTATAAGGGCAGTACTGTTATTGCAGTAGAAGAACTGAAGGAAGGAAAATAGATCTTTAAAGAAGTTATATATTATAGAAACCGGCAGTTAGATGTAACCTTATAAATCGTCGTTATTACCTGCGTTAGATATAGTGAGGATAGTAAGAATTAACTGCTAAGAGGCTTAGGAAGCTGTAATATAACTGTATAGTGTTGTGGGCAGTAGCTGCAGTAGCTATAGCAGCTATAGTAAGGAAGAAAATGTAGTTATATAATCTAAAGGTTATCTGGATAGCAATATGGGGTTATACAGATAGCAATACTTTTTAATAATATTAAGTAGAGCTATAAAAAAAGAATTTAAATAGTTAATAATCTTACTATTTATAGTTAATAATATTACTATTTATAGATAATAATTTTAAAATAGTAATTTTATTTAAAGTAATAAAATATAAAAAATATGTTTTATTATTAAAAGATTAATTTTTCTTTTAAAAATTCTTTTTTAACTTCTATTATACCTATAATTTTCTATTAAACTTTATAAAACTATATTAATATAAACTAAAAATATCTTTATTACTTTTTATATTTATATAATATTGAATATTAATATAATATTAAAAATAAAATAGAAAAAATAAAATACTTAATATATTTTTAATTTCTTTAAAGCTATAGGCTTTTTAACTCATTAAAATTCTCTTTAAATACAGCCTATTATTAAAGTATTTAATATAAGATTATATTAGCTATTTTTAGCTATAATTCTTTCTTAAATAATACTAATAGAATAAATTTATATAAAAATTAAATTACTTATATTAATTTATTATTTATTTAAATAGAAAAAGTTACTTTAGTAATATTAACTAAAGTTTTTAAAATTAAATAGCTAATTTAACAGTAGAAAAACTTTATTAATAATATTAATAGAGATATATTTAACTTTTAATTTAAAAAGCTTTTATATTATATAAAGATAGTATAAATAATAACTAGTTAAAATATTAAAAAGAGTAAATTTAAATAAAAGTTAATATAGATATTAGGAGTTTTAAAGTATTAAGTTAAATTATAAAAATTTTAACTATTAGATATAAAAATTAAAATAAAGTAAAAAAGTTAAATAGAATTTTTATAAATAGAAAAAAAGTAGTTTAAAACTTAAATTTAAATTTTAATAATTTTAATATATATAATAAAAATACAGTAGATTTTAATATTAAATTTTCTTAATAAAGAAAATAGTAAAGTTATAAATAATTTATATTTAAATTTAGTTTTATAAAAAACTAAAATTAAAATATATTTATAGTAAGTATTATTATTAAAATATTAAGCTATAATATTAAATAAATATTATTTATAATTAATAATACTTTATAGTAAATTAATAGTAAATTAATAAAAAAAACTAAAAGATAAAAAAAAATTTATACTATATTTATAGAAAAAGTAAAAAGATACTTAAAAATCTATTTATTATTAAAATATTAATAGTAAAATAATAATAATAAAATAAAATATTAGAAAACTAAAAAAAAAAAATTCTTATATAAAAATAATAATAATAAAATTTAAGTAACTATAATATTAAAAGTTAAAAGTATATTTAAAAAATAATAAAAACTATAATTTCTATTATTTTTAATAATATTTAATATAAATAAATACTATACTTTTATAGTATAATAGTTAAATATTTAAAACCTTATAGTAAATTATTAATTTAAATTTAGCTAAAAGTATATAGTAATTAAAGTTAAAATTTTAAAAAACTTAATACTTTTTAAAATTATAACTTTAAAAAGTTACATTTAAAACTCTCTTATTAAAAAGCTAATTAATTTACTGTAATTTATATATAATTAATTAAGTTATTACTTTAATAAAATTAAATAGAGTAAAAATACTATAAAAAAAGATACTAAATTTAATATTGTATTTACTACTAAATAAATATTAAAAAAAGAGTTTTATATAAAGTATATACTACTATTTATTTTTTTCTATTTTATTTATTTTAGAAGATATTTATCTAACTATTTAAAACTTACTATTTATAAATTACTATACTTTTTTAATTTATTTAAATAGTTAAATATATAATAAGAAAATAACTATATTATATAAATAAATATAACCCTTTTATAATATTAAGCTATTATAAATTTAAGCTTAAAATTTATACCTATAGTATAAAATAAACTATAAAACTATAAATAGATTACTCTAAATATATTAAGCTTTACTATATATAAGCTAATAACTTTAATAACTTAGTATTTTTAGTATAGCTAGTTAAGCTTTTTAAAAAGATTTAGTATTTTAAAAGTTTCTTAAGTTTATTTAAATTTTATTTCTAACTTAAAGCTTTTTAGTTAGATATTACTTTTTATTAGTATTATCTTTATAGTATTATTATATAATAGCTAAAATAACTTAAATAAACTTATAAATATTATATAGCTTTTTAATTAGTTAAAGTATTACTTTCTTATTACTATTAGATAGTAAGTATACTTTAATTACTTTTATTTTAAAAGTATAAATATAGTAGCTATATTTAATAAAGAATTAGCTTAATTTAGTAAAAAAGTATTCTCTATTATTAAATACTAACTAAATAGTAGATAAATAGTAACTTTAGTTCTTTTAGAAGTAAATAATATAAGTTTAAAAATACACTTAAATCTCCTAATTATATCTCTTTAGTCTATTATTAATTTAAGAATAGTAAGCAGTATTAAATTGCTATTCTATTTTAACTAACTTATAAAAAGCCTATTAAAACTAATTAGTTTAATTACGTTTTTAGTTACTTATAATAAAGTTTAATATTCTATAGAAACAGTAATAATAGCTAATAAATTACTATATATATATACTTTAGTATTTATAGTAGGTATTTCTTTTAGAGTAACTATATAAATTAATTAATTAATAATAACCTAAAAGTAGTATAATCTGCTAGTATCTATTAGAAAAAAATCTATAATAAAATCTATTACTAAATTACTATAAAGTTACTTAAAAATAAAGAGAGATTTTAAAAGTCTCTTTTTTACTTCCCTTTAGATATAGTTTTAGCTATAAGAATTACAGTTAGTAATAAAAATATAAATAAGCTATAAGTAGCTTAACTAAAATTAGTATCTTTTAATAATAGTAATAATTTTATTCTATTTAAAGTAACTAGAGGTTATTAAGTTATATTCTAATTAGATAATATAAATATACAGCTAGTTTTTTATAACCTTTTTAAACTCTTTTAAATTATTACCTTTAGAAACCTAAAATTAATTTCTATAGATTAACTAGCTCTAAAAGCTTATTCTATACTCTATAATATTAACTTTTAATTTAAGTTTAATAAAAAAGTAGTAAGCTTCTTATAATATTACAGCTAGAATACTTTAATAAACTTTATTTTATTTTATAGTCTCTTTCTATAAAATCTATAAGTTTAATTATAAGAGGAATATAGCAGTTAGCTATACTGTAATTACTATAATTTAAATATAAGTTTTTAGTAGAATTATTAAGTTAGATATAAGCTAGATATATCTATCCTACTTATAATAGTTATCTATTTTTAATAGTATATCTTATTTATAGTAGCTAAAGGTATTAGCTATAGTATTCTTATAGTTAAATTAATACTATAAAGTAAAATTATATAGCTATAAATTCTCAGCCTAATAGCTTTATTATTCTAAAAAGATACTATTTTTTTTTTAAAATATAGTAGATTTTTATAGTTAGTTATAATTATAAAGAACTTATAGTTAGTTAGTTTTACTTTCTATTTTTTTAAATAGTATATAATAGCTAGTATCTTCTAATTGTAAATTAAATAGTTATACTTATACTTTATAAATTACTATAAGTAAAAAGTAATAGAGTAGTATACTTTCTATGAGTTCTTCTATAAAAGAATACTATTTAAAATATAACTTAATAAATTAGTTTTAAGAAATATCTTTCTCTTTAAATCTTACTATATTAATATAAAAACTTTATAAAAGTAGTATTTTAGCTTTTAAAATACTGCTTCTTTTAGTAATTTCTATTTATAAAGTATACCTTTTTTAATAAAATCTATTAAAAGTATAATAATCTTAAAGAAATCTAATATAAAAATACAGTAGTAATTAGTAAATTCTAAAAAGCTTTAAACTCTTTTAACTATTATAAGTACTTACTATTTATAAATAGTTTACTACTTTTTTAAATTGTATAAAATTCTCTTTTTTACTATTATAATAAACTCTAAATATTTTATTTTTTTAATAGTAAACTTATATTTCTTAAAGTTTAAATTTAACTTTACTTTAATAAGAATATTAAATACTTACTATATCTTCTCTATATAGTTTTTATAGAACTCTAATAAGTAAATTAATATATTATTAAGATATATAGTTATAAAGTTATTTAGCTTTCTCTATAAGATTTAATTAATATACTATTAAAATATAGTAAAAATACTATTAAGTTTAAAGAAATATACTAACTATTTAAAAAACTTAAAATAGATACAGAATATAGTTTTAAAACTTATATTTAAAGGCTATTTAAATCTTATAAAAAGGTAGTAACTATATTAATTTAGTAAATTATTAGACTTTTAATAAATTATAAAAGATTTTAATAATAAGTAGAAGACAATAGCAATTTTATTATATAATTATATTAAGAATATAGTAATTATAGTAAAAGTAGAAACTTTTTTTAAGCTTTTTAATAAATAGAATTAAAGCTATAATAATTAAGCTATTAGTATATATATATATTTCTTATTAAGCAGATTAATAAGTATCTTCTATAAGACTAATAACTCTTTTAGAATATACTATAAAGAGATCTTTAAAGTAATAAAAGCTTATTTTCTTTTAGCTCTTACTATAAGTTTACTTTATAGTTAATATTAAATTAATATAGAGGTAGCTTTTTAGTTTTTACAGTTAAAAATAAATTATTAAACTTTTAGAGGATTTCTATTAGTATATATAAACTTAAGTCTATAAGAGTCTTTTTATAAAAAGCTTAGTTAATATTAATAAAACTAATATATTTAATAGATATTATAGTACTCTTTTAATAGTACTATTTATAGTAAACTTACTAGTAGTAGCTAGTTATAATAGCTTTAATAACTAGCTTAATAGTATAAATCTTTTAAATTTAAACTAACTTCTTTTTACTGCTAACTTATAAAATTAATTTAATAGTATTATAATATACTTACTTTTTTCTAGCTAAATAGCTAATATTATTCTATTTTATTTAAAATTTCCCTAAAAATAGTTTTTTCTCTAAACTTTATACAGTATAAATAAAAAGAGTCTACTTATAACTTTCTATCTTAAAAGTTATTATTACTATACTTTTAGCTATAATAAATATAGTAAATTTAGTAAAGTTATTAAATTATTATAGCTTTATATCTATAAATAAAAGGTATAATTTCTAGATATAAATAGTATTAATTAGAATATATATATTATAGCTACTATTAACTAAAGCTTATATTTAAATATTATTAACTTAAATTTTTATTACTACTAACTTATTAATTATATACTCTTTTTATTTTACTTATTCCCTTTTTAATACCTCTAAAAACTCTAAAGTTTAATTTTACTTTAAAGCTACTTATTTTCTAATACTCTATTAGAAGAGTTATTATAGCTATTCTATAGCTTATCTATAGTCTTTTTACTATAGATAGAGAGTTTAATAGCTACTACTTTAAACTCAGTATATTAATTTAAATAGTTCTATACTAAATAGTTCTATAAAGTGCAGATATAGTAGTAATAATAGCAGTTAAATTGTAGAAGCCTTATAATATAGTCCTAAGTATTCTTTAAAGCTTTTTAAATCTAATTAATACTAGTTATTATAGAGTCTCCCTTAGTATTCTATTTTTTTCTCTAGATACTATACTATATATCTATAGTATAGTTAGTATATTTTTATCTTAAGATTTTTAACTTTTTAAGTAATCTTTTAAACCTAATATAACTATTTAAAAAAGTTTATTAAAAGGTTAACTATAACTAAGCTGTATTATAGCTATAAGTTAAAAGCCTTTTTTAAAAAGATTATTTTAATACTATTATTCTAATTAGCTTTACTAGCTTTTAAAATTTTTCTACTTAAAAACTAAAAGAAAAATAGAGAATATAATATTATCGCTTTATATAAGCTTTTACAGTAATATTACAGCTTATTTCTAGATATTTCTATTCTTATAGTTTTAATTAAAATAGACTATAAAGTTAGTAGAATTATAGTAACTCTCTAAACTACTTAAAATATAAAAAGTAATAATAATATATTAAGGCTTAATTATAAAGTAAAAGTTAATAAAATACTAAACTTATTTATAGTTATTAATAAAAGAGCTATTAATTCTAATTTTATCTTTTATTTACTATAACTAAATAGTATAGTTACTATAGTTCCTAAAGAATTTAAGTAGATTTAAAAGAAGTTTTCTCTTTAGCTATATTAAAGTTTAAAGAGAAAGTTATTTCTATAATAGAAAGATAACTTCTATAAAAAAGATATTAAATAAACTTATTATAGTTACTATAATATTAATAGAAGGATATTATAACTTAAGTTAAACTACCTCTTTTTATAGTAGCTATATTTAGTTTTATATTACCTTTTAAATTATTTATTAAAATTAAACTAGCTAGTTATTACTTATTAAATAAGCTACTAATTTAAACTTTATTACTGCTTACTTACTATAATAATAATATAAAGATATTAAGCTTAAAATAATATAAAGAGTATACCTTAAGTTTATCTAATAGTAGAATTTTATATATTAAATATCTTAAGCTAAAAAGAGAAAAAAAAAAAAAAGAGTAACTTTATTAAAAGGTTACTATAAAAACTCTATATACTTATTATATAGCTAGATATAAATTTCTTTAGATTAAACTTTAATTTAGTTTTTTATTTTAAGTTTAGCTTTTAATACTTATTTTATTCTATTATATATAAATTACCTTAATTATTAAATAATTACAGTAATTTAAAGATATAAAAATTATTAAAATTATTAAATAATTCTTATAATTTATTATTCTATTATAACTATATAGCTAACTAAATAGTATATTATAAAAGTTAATTTTATTAAAGTAATATAGTAAATAGAATAAAATAGATATAACTATATTATAAAATATTTACTTAATAAATATAGACTCTATACTTATTAAATAGCTTTTTAAAGAGTTTTACTAGCTAATTAATAGCTAAACTAATTAAATAGATATATAATAATATATTACTCTTATAATTATTTCTTTCTTTTATAAGTTTTATCTTACAGTATAATATTACTCTTTAGAAAAGCTTAATATAGTAGCTTATATAGTTATTATATAGTTTTTAAAATTAGCTAAATTTAATATATTATAAAATAAAGTTATTATTATTATTATTATTAATTTAAGTACTTAATAAGTTACAGCTAGATTAATATTAGCCTATAATTTTAAAGTTAATATTTATTATTATTTCTATTTATATAAAGTTTTAGTTTTTCTTTTTTTCTCTTAATATTACTATTAATACTATTTTATATATTTACTATTATATTTTATCTCTTTTTTTTAAATCTCTTAACTTTTTTTTAATTTTTTTAAATCTTTTTTTATCTATTATCTATTTACTTTTTACTTAATAAATTACTACTAAGATATTTATTCTTATAGTTACTTAAAAGATATTAAAAAAGTTTAAAATTTAGTTTTAAACTAACTTTCTATTTTCTAATAATAAATTCTAAAGTATAAAAAATAGAGTTATACTCTATTTATACTATTTACTATAAAAGTATTACTCTTTCTTTTATACTTATATATATAGCTTTTTATCTTTTTATTATACTATTTATAAGATATTTAACTAGAAATACAGTATAGTAGGTATTTATTTAGTATTTATTATTTATTTATTAAGTATTCTAACTATTTTAAATTTCTATTAAGCTTATAGATACTATCTAATAGTATTAAAACTACTTAAATTAATATACTTTTTAAGATTAATTTAATATTATACTTTTTTCTTCTAACTTAAAATAATAGAGAATTATTTAATCTGTAAAGACAGCTTTAACTATATAGTACTATCTTTTTAAATTTATTAAGAATTTAATAGATATCTATAATATAGATACTAAATACTTTATACTTTTATATTAAAAGGTATTATATTTCTTTTAATTAGTTAAGTTTTAAACTAACTATATAGTAAGTTTCTATTCTTTTTATTTTTACTATTATTAATTATTTTTAATTAGAATTATTATTTAGTATATTTATAGTTAAGCTATAAGAGTAGTTAGACTTAATTACTTTTTTTTACTATTATAAATCTATTTAAGCTTAAGCTTTTTTCTTAATATTCTATTATCTATTAATAGCTAAATATATAGCTATTACTTCTATATTTTTTAAGAGTTTTTTATTAGTATATTCTAATAATTTTTCAGTATCTATTAAAGTTACTATTTTTAAATACTATAGTAATAATACTCTTACTTCTTTTATTATTTTTACTAGTACTTTTTTCTATTTACTGTAATACTACTAATAGCCTACTTACTATATCTTTTACTATATATTAAGTTACTATTTATTTACTATCTAAAGAGACTAATAAAAAAAAAGAAAAAAAAAGAAAATTAAGAATAAATATAAGAAGAAGAATAAGTTAGCTAATTTATTTATATCTCACTTTAAATATATACTGCCTTATATTAAGTTACTACTAACTTATAAACTGAAAGTTTTTATCTTACTTAAAACTTCTATTTATCTAAAGTTTATTACTTACTTAATAAGTATTTCTATCTGCTGTAATAACTATACTTATAAAACTCTTACTAAATAGAAAAGTATCTTTAGTTATATTTTTATAGTTATATTTTTTTCTGGTATTTAGTCTATCTTTAAATTAAGATATTTAAAATATAATATTTAAGTTTATATACTTATTATATACTCTATAAGTAATAACTATATTACTTATTATTCTATTTTTAGTAATTTTACTTCTTTTAGTAGTAGTATCTTTAGATTACTTATAATATATTTATTAAATATTCTAGTAATTCCTAAGTATTATATTTTACTAGCTATTCTATCTATTTTATTAGGTAGAAGGTATTATTTTTAATCTTTTTATTAGCTATAATTTCTTTTACTTTCTACTTATTTTTATCTTCTTTTAGTTTAAAAAGGTTTATTAAGTATCTATTAAGTATTTATTAAGCTTTTAGCTATAGTTTTAAAAGTAAGACTGAGAATATATTATATATATATTTATATTATTTAGATAAATATATCTAATAGGTCTATTTTCTAATTCTTTTAGTAATAGTAATCTTAATATATTTAGAAGTTAGTTTATAGTATTTAAATTGGAAATTTCTTATAAAAAAGCCTATAGTTTACCCTACTTAATATTTCTATACTTAATATTTTTTTATTATAATATTTAGCTTATAACTTTACTGCTTATTACTATACCTTTTATACTTTAATATATACTTATTAAAGAGTTATAATATACTTAATAACTTTTTAAATTAAAGTCTTAAAATATTAGAATATATATTCTATAATTCTAAAATAATATGTATATAGTACCTCTATTAAAAAGACTCTAATAGTACTATAATAACTGTTATTATATATAAATACAGCCTCTAGTAACTATACTACCTACTATAGTAGTAAGTTATCTATATAAATTTAAAGGTATCTCTTTATAATTTAGTTTATTCTTTTAGTCTAACTGTCTATTTATAGGTAGTATATAGTTAATATTTATTAAGTAGTTATTTATTCTATTATAAAATCTCCCTAAAATTAACTTATAAAGAGCTTATTTTAGTTATTAATAATACTCTTTAAAGTTCTATATTAATATTCTATATACTTATAGATTAGCTATATTAGTTAGACTGCTATTAAAGTCTTTTTATATAATAAGAAAATTATAAACTTAGTTATACAGTATATAATTACTAAAATTATATATTTTTTACTGTCTATTTAAATACTATTTAGTAACTTTATAATAAAATCTATATTTATTTCTTAAAATAAATAAGCTAGTAATAATAGGAATTATAATATACTATAAGACTTATATTTTAATATATATACTTTAAAATAATATTAATATCTAGTAGTATATTCTATTATATTATTTCTAATTAGATTCTAATAGAACTTTTAACTAATTAGCTTAACGATTTTTTAAGCTTCTATATATCTAACTTTTAGATTATTATAGTATCTATATAGAATTTTCAATTTTAATACTTTTTATATAGAAATTATAAGTTTACTCTTAAAGAAGAGTATACTTTATTTATTATAATAGTATTCTTCTAACTTACTATTAGTTACCTATTAAACTTTTTCTAACTATAGCTAATAGAATTAATCTTTAGTTTATAGTTTTTAAATTAATTTTTTTAACTTTATAAAAAGTTATAATAAAAATACTATTTTATTTTCTATTAACTCTTTTATAATAAAGTATAAAATATATTACTTTAAATTAATAACTTTAGCTTTAAATAAATTCTTTAGACTTTTATAAGAGGTTTATTCTTACTAAATATTCTTTATTTAGTTTATTATTACTTATACTCTTTTAGTACTTTTTATAATAATAGAAATTAATACTTTTAGTATTTAATTTTTCTTAATAGTATTTTAATTTCAGTTTTAAAATAAGAGTATCTATATTTTAACTTAAGGTTTAATAAAACTTATTAGATTTATCTATACTACTTATATATATATTTTAATAACTTTTATTCTTCTTTTTAATTTACTAATTATTTATTAAATATTCAGTAAGAGTTTATTAACTATATATAGCTTTTAAGTTAATATAGAGAGTATATTATTATATTTTACTTTCTCTTTCTATATAGTTTAGTTAATAAGAGATTCTATTAGCTGAATTTAATTTCTCTAGCTAATACTTAATATTAAAGTTAAATAGTATTATTTATATATCTATTTAGTTAGTTTTCTATAAAGATTTCTAGCTAGTATTTTAATAACCCCCTTAAGAGCTTTATAGTTTATTAATAGAAAGAACTTTTTTAATAACTTAAAGAGATAGTAACTTTAATATTTTAGGCTTTTAATAATAGCTAGTAGTTTTTACTGTTTAATATCTTAATAATACTTTATATTAAAGAGCTTTTTAAATTAATATATAACTAGTCTTTATTAGTTTTTATATAACTAAATTAAAATATCTAAAACTGCCTTTAGTAATATATCTATTTCTATTTAGCTTTATAGCTTTAAATTTTAATATCTTAAAATAGTTATTAAGTAGAATATAAATTTCAATATTTAAAATACCTCTTTTTATTTTAGTTTCTAAAGGAAATCTATCTTTTAGTTTTTAGTCTTTAAGAGCTTTATTAATAATATTATAATTTTAAAATACCTAAAAATAAACTTATAATAGAAGTTATAAAATCTCTAGAAAACTTAAATATTCTTTATACTAATAAATATTAGCTATTTAGCTACTACTTAAACCTTTAATAGATTTATACTTAAATCTTTTTAAATAATTATATACTCTAAAAACTTAACTTTCTACTAGTAGAATATATACTTAAATAGTTTTATATATAGCTAGAATTACTATAGTCTTTATAACACTTCTTTAATATCTTTAGTATATTATTTTTATATCTATAAATATACTATAATATTATTAAGATATATAATATAATAGGTATTTAGTAATTCAGTAAGTATTTAGTAGATATATATTTAAAAAGTAGTAAGAGTATTAATTAGTCTAAATAATATAACTATATACTTAAAGTATTTATATTTAATATAAAAGGCTATCTTTTAGTAGTTTTCCTTTTTAATTTAGATTTTATAATAGGTATTCTAAATATTAATCTTTAAGATTTATTTTACTTCTAATAGTCTATTAAGAAAATTACTAATTAATAGCAGTAAGTAATAGTTTTTAACTGTTATAGTATTTAGATTATAATAGTCTATATAGATTCTAATTTTTCTATTCTTTTTAAATATAAAAAAAATAAAAACTCTAACTTTATTTATAGAATAATAAATCTATTTATTTTTTATATTTTTAATAAGATATTTATAAATAATAGCTGTCTATTTCTTATTAGTAGGGTATATTTATTCTAATAGTAGTTTTTTATCTTTAAGTAGCTTAAATAAGTACTTAATTCTATTTAGAAGAAGTATCTTTTTTATAGCTTTTTTACTGAAAGTGTCTTATTCTAACTTAAGCTTTAAAAGTAAAGTTTCTACATTTTTATTTTAAGTCTTACTTAAGATAACTATTAGCTATTTATTTAATAAGAGTATACTGTATATATATATAATATATATTTTTCCTTTTATATTTATTAAGTTTCTAATAAAGAATATTAAATTCTATAGTAAGATAGATATATAGCTTTATAAGTATATATAGATATTAATAATAATCTCTTTATTTTCTATAGTCTTAAAAAATAAAAGTAAGTTACTAGCTTCTTTAGGATATAATACTTTTATAAATAGATATTGGATTTTTCTTAGGAATTTTTAATAGTTTATTAAAAAGAAGGTTAGTTAATATATTAATAGTACTAATATAATATCTCTCTATTAAAGCTTTATAAACTTAAAGCTTACTACTTTTTAATAGCTTATAAATTTAATTTTTATATTAATTTATAACTAATAAGAGATATCTATATATAAGTATCTATATCTATACTAACCTCTTTTTTATTAAGTACTTAAAGAATAAATATTTATTTTTAGATAATTTAACTAATAGAAATTAGTTTAAGTTTTAATATTAAGATTCTTATTAAAGATCTTATACTTTTTTATTTTCTAAGGAATTTAATTTTTTAATTTATTATTTAATAAATTAAATATTTACTAGCTTAAAGTATAAAATATATTTTATTTATAGCTAGTTCTTCTATAACTTTAGGCAATTTATAGTATAGTAACTATATTAATTATACTTATAATATTAAATATCTATAAAATTGGGTTTTATAGATTATTTACTATATAGTTTATAATTTCTACTTTTTAAATAGTTACTTTTTATTTTTTTAAATTAAAAAAAGTAGCTTTTTTAGCCTTTAAAAGAAAGGGTTCTTTCTTTTAGTAAGCTACTTAAAGATTTCAATTAAGGTACCTTAAACTGTCTATTTTATCTATTCTTAGAATAGCTTCTTTTTTAGCCTTATTATTAGTTATTAAAGCTAAAGTATTACTATAGATATTAAACTTTTTAAGCTAACTTTTAAGTCTATAGAATATTAATTTATATCTTATAAATCTCTCTTTTTATTTTTAGCTAAAAACTAAAATAGTATTAATAAGCTAGAATTATATTATTTTTTTAGCTATATAGTACTTAAGAAAGTATAAATAGCTCTCTATATATTAAAGTAGTCTATAGGTAACTACTTAAAGTATTACTATAGCTCTATAAGGTTATTTTAAAAACTTAATCTCTCTTTATTTAGAGTTTATATACTATTTTTAAAAGAAGTTTATAAAGTTCTTTTATATAGAATTTATTAAGCTTTTAGTATATATCTATTATTAGATTTATAATATTATATACAGTTTAATTATAGACTAATTAATCTTCTAATAGTTTTCTACTGCTACCTTAAGGTTATTAGTATTTCTAATAGCTTAAATCTAATTATCTATTTCTATACTACTTATATTTTCTTAAAGAGTAGTATAAATATATAGAGGTATCTATTTATATTTCTTTAGAGCTTTAAATTTTCATTCTTTTAATATCTACTTAAATAGTTATATTTAAAATACTTAATCTTTTTATCTTTAGACTTTAAATTATCAGTTTAATACTTTCTATTAGGCTATTATAGCTATTAGAAGTATTTATATAAGAGTTAACTTATAATTAAGCTTATATAAATAATAAGTATTTATTAAATAGCCTTATAACTGGAATTAATATAGTAGATTTATATAATATTCTAAGAGTTTATAATTATAAAAGGATTAGCTTTAAGACTTACTATATATAATAAGGTCTAATTTCTCTATAGATTCTTTTAGTTAGCTTTTTTAAATAAGAGTTTTAATCTCTTTTTTAATTTAAGGCTGGATTTTCTCTCTTTCTTTAGTACCTAATATATTAGGTTCTTTTTATATAGCAGTAAGTATCTATAGTTTACTTACTATATATTTACTATATCTAGTAGCACTTTATATCTCTTATATCTTATATAATATACTAGTAATTCAGTAGGATATAGAAGTAAATAAATTATAAGAGTTAGTTTTATTAAAGTAATATAGTAAATAGAGTAGGGTAGGTATAACTGTATTATAAAGTATTTACTTAATAAGTGTAGAATCTATACTTACTAAATAGCTTTTTAAAGGGGCTCTACTAGCTAACTAATAGCTAAGCTAGCTAGATAGATATATAATAGTACACTACTCTTATATATATATTTACTATATATAGCTACTTAGCTATTAATATAATTTAATTACCTTAATTATCTTAACTTACTATATATTACTGTATTTAACTATTACTAGATATAATATTTATTCAGTAAGTAATATGTTAATTGCTCTACTAATATAAACCTACAGTTTATCTACTAGTAATTAGTTTGTTATCTATTTTATACTATATATAGCAATTTAGAGAATATAACTATTATAAATTCTAACTTAAGCTTAAAATATAAAATAGAAGTTTTCTTCTAGCTATTATAGTTTTTTCTTTATTTTTACAGTATAAAAGTACTATCTATTTTTAATTAAATCTATAGAGTATAAATATAATAATATATAAATAAATACTATACTATAAATAAAATATTATAATAAAAAGCTTTTAACTATATAGCTATATATTATAATCTTATAATAATAAAGTATATATAGAATACTATAACTATATTTTACAGTATAAAAAATTAAAATAGGGTTTTAAATTAAATATAAATATATTAATACTTAATTAAATATAAAGAATAATAGCTAAATTAAATATAATAGCTACTATTAAGTAATATAGATTTAGTCCAATTAGAATAATAAATTTTATAAAAAGAAAAAGGGATATATTAGAGGCTAAAACCTTAAGTAAGAAACTAAACTAAAGCTAGGCTTAAGGGAATTAATATCTAGCTACACTATAGCTATATAGGGTTTTTACAGTAACTCTACTAAGAGGGGTCTCTCTCTTTCCTCCTCTTGTCAGAGGCTGGGCCTGAAGTGAGGGACTGGGCTAGAGCCCGGCCTGGGGGAACTTACACCCGGCCACGTGACGAGCGCGCAGAGTTTTCACAGCGACCTCTCAGCGAGGCCGCTCCTTCCTTCCTTCTCTCTCTTTAGCTTAAGATACTCAATACACGGAACCCTACTGTTGGACAAACTCAGGGCGCGCCCCTTACACCTCTTCCCTCCAGCTTAAGATACTCAATATACAGAACCCTATTGTTAGACAAACTCAGGGTGCGCCTCTTACACCTACTAGTCTATATAGTATAGCTTTTAGCTTTAGCTGTATTTCTCTCCCTCTTTCTCTTTCTTTCTTTGTTTCTCTCTCTTCTCTCTCTTTCTTTCTCCCTCTCTCTCTCTCTCTCTCCCTGCTAACTCTAGCAGCCTCTAACTAGCTGCAGACTGGTTATTAAGTGCCAGCAGTCATTACGTGCCGCCCCTGAGGCTTGCAGTAGAGCTAAGCCGGGGTCCACCAGCTAAGCCGGCTAATAGCTGTGCGCGCTGCCGGTTATTAAGTAGCGGCATCTAGCACTTAATAACGGCGGATTAGCAGTTAAGTTAGACATCTAGATATCTTCACGACGGTAATTAATCAACAATAACAACAACAACAACAACTAATCCACTAGACTATCCACTAGATTATCCACCTCTCGCCCGGACCTACCCTATGCCACTAGGTTAGACCCGACCATCACATATGTAACTTCATCTAAGATTCAGGCCCAACTTAAGGTCATAGTCAGATCTCGGCCCTAAATTGGGTCTTGGACAGGCGGCTAGCCGAAAATCTAGACCAGATCCCTCGTTAGGGTACTCGAGGCCTAGTACATACCTCGAGAACCCGTAAGCGCTACCAGACCAGCCTTAAATGAGACTAACGCAGACCGCCAATACGAGCTGAAATGAGGGCCCGATTTATCGGGAACTGATCTACGGTCACGTTGGTCGGCCACTTTCGGGGAGCGCGGGCCCCCCCCTTCATCGGCGCCTCCTAGACGTCTGGACCCCTCGTGATGGATGCAATACACCGCCAGGCGTCATCGAGGGCGCCTGTAAATTAACGGAGTGGAGTTAGGGCTCTCACAAGCCCCAAGCCCACTCTAGACCGACACCGGGCATAACCTGACTCAGTGCCCAGAACAGATACGTTTGGCGGGCGATGGACCCGCGGTGGTTTCGCTGGGAGGGGAATCTGCTGCTAGCAAGCCATCGTTGACAAGCAATCCATCATTATCGTGTGACTTTGTGAGACTTAGGCTAGGCTTCGAATCTCAACCGCCCTCGCACATGCTAAAAACAGCGATGTGCTCGCTGTCTCTGCCTGGGCCTGACATGACATGAGTCGTGACAGGGATGCTGAATCAACTGTTTATGCAACGTTCTGGGGGACCTTTGAGGAAATACGCACACTAAGGCCTCCTTAATTTCCAGATGAAAAGTGCGTGCATATAGCAAACGCCATATCACCAACAGTTGCGGTTCTTGGTAAAATTTAGCAGCCATTCTTGACCGAACTACCTCACCTGTCTGACTCACTGACCGATAGCCACAGCTTGAAAAATTACGTCGGGTTGTACTTGCGTAGTATTTGGCGTCAGGGTTACTTCCCCTTTATGACTCGCGAGATACTGTACACAAACTAACGTGTGAAATTCCTGTGAGCTGACACGCCTAACATACCTCTCGGGTCTGGTTCCGAGACTTGTGTCATAGCTCCTGGATACTGATCAGCCACTAAGCTACTTCGTCCCATAAGTGCAAAGTCAAAGCAAGATGGTGGGAATGGTGGCTATCCGATTGGGTTGAGCGGGGGCCAAGCGTAAGTGAGGCGTAACTGAGGCGAAACTCGAACACCCATCCTGCTTAGTGAATATAACAGGGGTCATCTTATTTGCACATGGTGGCAAACGCCACATCAAGGCTTTACACTCCAGCTTTAAGCATGTGCGCGAGGGTATACTTCTGCTGAAGCTCTCAAAACCCCCTTATTACCCGACATCACAACTTTACAGCAATCTACACAAGCAGCTCATCCCTCTCTGCCCTCTCAATTATCGCGACCCTCGGTAGTGGTTAGCCTTAATTAGAGATGAAAGCCCTTTGGCTACTCTTCGTGCAGGCTTGCCTCCTGGCACTGACACAGAACGCATCAGCGTCATCATCTATGCCTACTGGGATGCCCGATTGCGCGGTAAGTTTGTCATGTCCACAACCCTCAAACGAAACCAACTTATCTAACCTTGCTCAATTTCTATTTCTTCAGTCCCAGTGCTTTACTACCGCTATCGCCAACTCAACATGCAAAGCTACGAACCAAACTTGTCTCTGCTCCAACCAAGCCCTCCAGATGGAGGCGGCGGGTTGCATTAAAGAGAGCTGCACTGTGAAGGAATCTCTCAGTATGTCGCCTAAATGTTTTCGGTTTTATGCCAACTAACTTCCCTCTCGTTGCCACGAATTTAAGTATGACCAGCTGCGGTGCCCCCGTCCACGATAATTCGCGGGACTTGTTATAAACACTATTACCTTCACCATCATC
The DNA here is from genome assembly GCA_002991585.1 of Ilyonectria mors-panacis. Lineage (NCBI taxonomy): Eukaryota > Fungi > Ascomycota > Sordariomycetes > Hypocreales > Nectriaceae > Ilyonectria > Ilyonectria mors-panacis. The sequence continues at coordinate 237,363 of PPHJ01000071.1, read as the reverse complement.
GCTGTACTTTTTGTTATCCAGAGATTCTCTACTAGAATTTTCTGGGGCACCCCGATCTGGTTCGACGACTGGTTCATCCTCCTCAGCTGCCTGGTATCCATTATCGACATGGTCCTAGTCGGTGGGACCGTACACTACGGGCTCGGCCGAGACATATGGACACTATCTCCGGCTGATATAACGGTATTTGGTATATTTTTATATGCTGGGGGCTTGGCTTATCTTACTGCGATTATGTTGCTAAAGCTTTCGCTACTTTGCTTTTACCTCCGCATCTTCCCAACTCAATCTGTCCGGCGGATCCTATGGGGCACTATCATACTTAATGCTGTATCCGGTATTGTGTTTTGTATTGTTTTTGCCCTCCAATGTCTGCCTATTAGCTACTTCTGGAATCAGTGGGATGGTGAACATCAAGGTCATTGCATCAATGGAACTGCCGTGGGTTGGAGTCATGCGGCTTTGAGCATTGTTATAGATATCTGGATGTTGATAGTCCCCTTATCACAGTTGAAGTCTTTGAACTTGAGCTGGAAAAAGAAGGCTGGAGTTGGTATTATGTTTTCTGTTGGGACTTTGTAAGTTTCCCCTCATCACTTTCCTAGAAGCAATCTAACCCAGTTCTAGTGTGACAATTATGAGCATTCTTCGTTTACAAGCTCTTGTTAAATTTTCACTAAAAGTTTCCAACATTACTCAGGAATTTGTCGGCATCACTATATGGTCTACTATCGAGATAAACGTCGGAATTATATGCGCCTGCCTACCAACTCTGAGGATACTCCTTGCACGACTGTTTCCTAATATTTTGGGTACCTCTCAGCAATACTACACTGGTCAGACGGAAAGGGGAGAGGCTGGGTATTCAACCAACAGAAGCAGGGCTTTAGGGTCACACACACGAACAGCTAAACACGCGAGAACCTCTCAACTGCCAAAAGACACAGAAGGAATCATCTGTACGAGGACGTATGGCATTGAGTTAGGGGATAACGATGAGACCCATCTGGTCTCAATGACAGATCTTCAGCCCCCGAGCTCAAGGTCTAATAACTCATTATAATCTGTTTTGCCAGCTGGCTTAGTGCCCTCTTTGAGATAAAGGCTCTATTTCAATTAAACGAACGCTTATATTATGAATAAAATTACGTTTCTCTGTTCAAAAATAATACACAGTAGGTATTCAGTTAATAAACTAAATGTAACCTAATACTTGGTAAGCGAACGGTCCAGCCAACCGGATAGCCCACGTTAGAGTTATTGTCGTCAATGGCGGCCTGGTTGGGCCAACGGCCGCGCACGCCCTCTCACGGGCAAATGTTGACTTCGTCGTGCTCGAGCGCCGCGCCAAGATGGTTGAAGATGCCGGCTCAAATCTCGTCCTGCTTCCTATATGATTGCTTGTATTAGGCCAGCTAGGCTTGCTCCCCACCATCGAGAGCGTCAGCCGTTTCAGGCGCATCGATTACGGCGGACGCGATCTTGGCCACACCCTATGGCTCACATATTTCAAGAAGTCAGTACACACGCTTTCAGCAGCTCCCAGTCTCTTGATATCTATGGTTAACGGTGACCATGTAGCCACGGTGCCTATCCACGAATAATAAGCCGACATAATCTGATGCAAATCTTGCCTGACGGCGTCAGCGTGACTTGCGCAGACAGCACCTTATATGCTGGATTTGTTCTTGTCGGCGCCAACAGCGCCCACAGCCGGGTGAGGGCACCTAGCCGGTAGCGATAGGCGCCTATGACAATAGAAGGAAAATGTAACGGTTATACTAGGCTGCTGTACTAGGGGGCAAAGGATTAGTTAATAATTGCTATAGTAGTAATTTATCTAAGTATATTGCTGCGCTCTTGTGGCAGAGTGGTTTACTGCAAGGCTACCTTTATGAAGGTTGTTAGTTTAATTCCAGCCAGAGGAAAGTCCCTTATTAGCTAATACCTCTTGGGCTTAGTCCCCCCTAGGGAATTAGCTGATAAGGGATTAAACCTATATACCCAGCACACTAAAATGGGTATAGCTATAAGACCAGTAGGGCTAGCTATAGGTAGACTAAATTATCCTACTGTAAAAAATAATTAGATTTCGCTATCTAGCAGTATTTAAAGAAGCTAGAGCTTGCCTACTGGAATAGTATTTAAAATAGCTAGTATATAAGTACTACAAATAGGCTAAAGAGTAGAGCTATAGGGGGTGAATAATTAGGAAAAATATTAATACAGTAGAGGAAGATAATAAAGAAAAAAGAAATAAAAATCAGCCTACTGAAATAATTTTAATCTGAAGAAATAGATAAGTTTAAAAGTTAGAAAAAAAGGGGTTTTTATTTAAGCTAATATAGATATCTATATTAATAATAGTTTTTTTTCTATAATAAATATAGATATTTCTATATAATTAGTATTAGTTAAAAAAGAGTAAGAATAATAAATAAATAAAGTATATTACTATACTATAAGACTTTTATTACTATTTAGTAAATTAAGCTATAATAAAAAAGCTTAAAGTTAAAATTAAAGTAAATTTACTATTTTAAGCTGTTTTATTAGTCTATTTTACTTTAGTTATAAGGAAATTATATACAGTTTTAATATAAGAAAAGAAAATAAAAAAAGAAAATAAAAATAGAAAGAAAAAAGATAAGTAGAAAGTTTAAAGTAATATTAAAAAGAAAGTTAAAAATAAAATAAAAATAAAAGTAAATAGAAAATAGAAAAAGAAAAAACTAAAAAGATATTATAAGTTAAGATTTAATATATAGATATAAGCTATATTATATACTGCTTTTAAATAATTAAAGCTAATTAAATTAAATAAGATTAATTTTTTCTTTTACTAACTATTATTACTTTATAAGTAAAAGCTTTATTTTATAGCTATAATCTTTTTAAAGTTAGTTTTCTTTTTTTTTACTTTTTAATTTTAAATAAATAAATTTATTATATTTTTTAATTAAATAAATTTAAAGCTAACTTTTTATAAAAAAGAAAATAAAAAAAGAATAAAAATAAAATAGCTAAACTTAGTTATTTTAATAGTAAAAAAAGTTAATAGCTACTATTTAAATTATTTACTATTTCTTAAGAAAGTATATAAAAAATTATTATATAGATATTTTATTTAATTAGCTTAAAGTTATATTAAATTATATATACATAGTTAAATTAATTTAAAGTTTATATTTTTTAATAGAAAAGTATTTAATTAAATACTTTATTAAGTTAGCTATAAAAAATAATAGTAATAAGATATTAATAAAGCTTATAACGTATATGATAAGCGAGCGACTCAGACAAGCGAGCAATATACTTATACTGTACAGCTATAAGTATAAATTCTAGATTTTCTAAAATAGGCTATATAGCCCTAGGACTTTTAAAAATTTCATTTCAGATACTTAATTATAAAAGTTATAATATATAATTTTTCCTAGATTTCTAATTAATTTATCTAATATTTTAAAAATAAAAATAAGAAAAAAAAAACAGTGCGAATAAGATTTTTCTAAATAACTCTATAAAAAGTTTTTCTAATAATTTAGGAAACCCTATACTTATTATTATATATTTAATAGATAAACTTCTAAAATTCTAGCTATTTTTTAGCTTAGTTTGAACTTTTAGGAATTTTTTAAAAATTGCAATTTAAGGTGAAAATCAGAGTGTATCGCTCGCTTGTCTGAGTCGCTCGCTTATCATATACGTTAATAGTTTATTAATTAATAAAGTAAAAAACTATAATTAAATAAAATTTATAATTACTATTAAAAATAGATTTATAAAAATCTCTTAAAAATTAAATATAAAAAGTCTTTATAAACTTTAATAATTATAAAAGAATAAATCTATTAATATTATATAAAGGGGAAAAACTATATATTAATCTATTTTAAAATATAAAAAAAAGAAAAGAATCTTCTTTATAATTTTTAAGTAAGTTTCTTTCCAGCTAGCTATAAAGGCAGTTTATTTTAGCAGTATAATTTTAAATATAGTATAGCTATATCCTTTAGCTTTAGGCTTTAGCCTATAATATTATTCTTTTCTTTTAACTTTAATAGTTACTATTTAACTTCTTATAACCTCTATATACTAACTGAAAGACTGTTAAAACCTCTATATATCTTACTATTATTTTTATTCTTAATATTTAAATTATTTAAATCTTCTAAACTTTTAAGTTTATTATTTTCTATTATATTAAACTAGCTAAGAATTCTCTATATATATACTGTATCTTTATTAACTAAAGCTTATATTAATTAACTTAATACTTAGCTAAACTACAGTATATATATTTAATCTTTCTTATATTATTCTTACTATTATATTAGGGATATTATTAATACTATTTTTTCAATTTTTATAGGCTTCTATTTTATTATTCTATTAGATATTAAACCTTATTAATCTTATTATAAAGTTAGCTTTAAATCCCTAAGTAATAGCAGTATCTATATAAAGTTATTATAATTCTTTAATAGCTATAATTATCTATTTAATTATTATGTAATTTCCTTATTAAAATAGCCTATTAGAGTTATAATCTTTATATTATTAAACTATAAGTTTATACTAACTTTATAGAAAGTTTACCTAAACTGTATAAGGAATTTAGCTAAAAGCTTAAAGCTTTATTATAGCTTTTATAGCTGTTACTCTATCTTTTTTATCTTATTAAAGTTATTAAAAAGTTATATAAAATATTCTAATAGAGCAGTTAGATTCTATTTGTATTTTTATTTAATATACTATATATAAACTAATATAGAAGATTAAATCTCTATATTTAGTAAACTATATATATAGTAAAACTAAATACTTATACCTTTAATTATTAGTTTATTAATATACAGTTTAATATATAGTATTAAAACTTAAGCTTTTTAGTTTTTAGTATTTTTATTAAATTAATTAGAATTAAATAAAACTTACTATAAATACTGTAATTATATTACTTCTTATAGTTTAGTAATTTACTTTTTTATTTCTATAATAATTATAATAAGCTTAATCTCTTAAGTATTCTACTAGCTAGTTCTCTATAAGATTATTATATATTTATTGTACTTATTTATTATACTATATATATTATATTAATCTTAAGATAATATAAGGGAATAAATTTATTAGTATTATATAGAGGGAAAAGCTATATATTAATCTATTTTAAAATATAGAAAAAGAGAAGAATTTTCCCTATTATTTTTAAGTAAGCTTCTTTTTAGCTAGATATAAGAGTAGTTTATTCTAATAGTATAATTCTAAATATAGTATAGCTATATCTCTTAATATTAAGCTTTAATTTATAATAATAATAAAGTTATTAAAATATCTATCTTTTTAATTAAAAAGAAAATTTAATAATAAGATAAGAATTTAAGAATATCTTTTTTTTATATATATAGCTTTTTTTTTACTTATCTTTATTATATTTCTATTAATAACTAATTAATTTAAAAGTTTTAAACTACTTATTATACTATTTAATAGAAGTTTTTCTTATAAATATAAAAGTATTATTTAAGTAAAAAGAATAATATATATAAAAAGTAAGTTTTCTATTTTAATCTTTATATTTAATAGTTATAAATTCTATAACTTAACCTTTAAAATATCTTAAAATATCTAATATCTATATTAACTTAAATTATTTAAATTTACTTTTTTATTCTAGCTAGCTATTATTTATACTGTCTTTATATAATATAAAAGCTCTTTAAATTAAAAGTTATAAATCTTTATATTAATACTATTAATAAAGTTTTTTTACTTTTAAATTAGCTATTTAATTTTAAAAGCTTTAATTAATATTAATAGAGTAGTTTTCTCTATTTAAATAATTAATATAAAAAATAAATAAATAAAAAACCTCCCAAATAATATATATAGTAAAAGCTATATATATTTAAGCTGAATATATTACTAACTATAAGAGTAGCCTACAGGCAGCTCTACCTTCAGATACCGACATCTTACAGTTGGCATTAACTATGTGTTTGCATTTAGCACATCATTTAGTGGAACACTAGCCCTCTGCTTGGCTCGTAATCTCGAAAGGGGGTCGGCGTTCACGGATAGCCCGCTAATCGTGAGACTTGTTGCTTAGGGTTTCGGGGTTCCCCGACTGGTGACCGGAATATACAACATGTATGGAACAGCCAACTTCGCAAATCCCCTAATGAGGAAGGGGGTGGAACGACTGGCAGCGATTATTCCCAAAATCCTCTCGGCGGATTTCCTAAACCAGGTTTACCACGAAGATCCCGTCCCAACCGAAGGGGGTGTCTCGCTGGAAGGTCAGTAGATTGGAGGTCTCGATTTCGCTGATCCACGCCAAGCTTTCGTCCAGGTCCAGATCGCCAACGGGACTGTGTTAGATGCCATCCTGCCATCAGGAGAATTCCACACAATTGATGCGATCACGAATCTCGTACCTTCGTTTCCACCTACCTTCATTTGTCACGGGGCAGAGGATAAGATGGTACCGCTGGAACCCAGTCAGGATCCGTTTGTAGCGCTGCCTGAACATGGTATCAAGCCAGAGTTGAAAGTGATTCCGGGAGAAGACCACATATTCGCCGCGAGAATGAGGATGTGGTCTCAAACGTAGAACATGCAACGAGAGGGCTTCGACTTTTGGAGAATTTGATCTAAAGGTGATGACATCTAGAAAGATCGCCAGAAATTAAGCCTTAAAATCATTAACAACGTCTTCAAATACAAATTTCTGTCTTTATAGCTCGAGGGCTTTGGCGGATGAGAAGCCAAATCGTTGTTCGTTTGATCTAGTTTATGACCGCAAAGTCGGCCTGGCAATCCACGTAGCAACCCTTGATGCCACTAAAATGCTCACCAAAACACGGAATCAGCCTCAGAGTCTGCGCGAGAGGCCTCGGAGCAAATACCTTGCTTGAAGGAATGCATGTTGTTGCTAGGCCTTGGGGCTAAGCAAGCACCGATGCTCTTTGTATGTTTATTTGTAGAGGCTTGACGCAAGAAGTGATTTATAATAGATACCGTTATTGCCCAAAGCTAACCTGGAAACTGTACTGTAGCGTTAGAGCCACCAGCCATCAGTGGGGAAGATACGACCTCACGCGGCCACGCCGGTGTGTAGTCCACGGACAGCCTAATGGCTTTTTGCGCCAATCCGGACACGCCACCGGGACGAGAGATCCAAGAGACTTGAAGGAGTAGCAAAGAAGGACCGACACTGTGCTGTGACTCAGAAAAACTACCGTTTGGGCGTGGAAATGGAGAGTAGGGAAGAGTACAAGCAATCGTTGGACTACCCGGACGACCCGGACGACTCGAACGCACGGAAATGATCTTGAAAGACTAGGGACAGAAAATCCGATGGTTTAAATTGATATTACTACAACTAGCACCCCATCATGACCGGTGGCGTAGTCGAACACTCGCTTATAATTTTGGCTGGAGAACGGATATTTCATCCCAGAGCCCCATTCCTCCCTTACGCTCGCAATCTCAACGCAAACCCAAACTGTAGTATCAACACCACTACGGCCACAATGAACAAAAAAAGGAACACGACAACAAGCGTGACGATGACCCCCACCGAAAACCCAGCACTGACCGAGGCGAACCCTGGCCAAGAATCATCCGCCCGCGCCGCCAGGTCAGACGGGGTGCCGCTGTGGAGCCCAGTCCTACTGCCGCTCAAGTTCGCGCTCCGGTTCTCACTCCCCGTGGTGAAGCAGGCGAAATGACTCTCGAGGAGCGACAGATTGCGGCGTTGGAGGGCATCGCCGAGGCTGCTCGGCTCTGGACTGTAAGTGGGTTAACCCAGCTAGCCAATAAGAAGCTAAGTTGGAGGGCATCTACGTTGGGGCTGACCACGACGAAATGCGTCGATGCCTGGCTCACCCGGGTCGCACGGTTGGCCGGAGGCCCAAAGCAGGGTTTTAATATTATCTTTAGCTATAGATACAAATATGCCAGTATTCCAAAACCTAAATAACCTTCTTAATATATTAAACAACCACAATCTAACATCTTTCACTTTTACTGTGTTGTAGAAGGCATGAGAAACCTAGCTTCCGACCCCTGCTTATCACGATATTGCGCCAATGTATTTAAACCCGCTCAAGCCCCACCCAAACTTCGATTAGATTCCCCCGCTTTTGACACCTGTCATACCAAGTCCAGCTTCCTGACAATGGCCGAAGAGCTGAATCCTGAGACACCACCACTCGTTGCCGACGATAATGTAAGAGTCTGCTATAGATTGGGTGCTTTGTGAGCCCGTTGACAGACTGGTGACATTTTGTAGGCCGATAACGAGACTGTGGATGATGGCGACTCGGCCCTTGGAGTGGATGGCGCGAGTGAGACCACGTCCCTTCGATCCAGCATTCTGAGGTACCGTGAAGAGAACGGCAGGACATATCACGCATATAAGGATGGCGGTCAGGACCCTCGAGCCTTACCTGATGATTGGAAGTGACACCTAAATTACTGACTGAACTGATGCAGTATATGTCTTCCCAAACGACGAGGTCCTCTCTCTTACCCCGCACTGTTAGCCCTGCTCTGTGACTGACTTAGCAGCGCAGACAGAGAATGAGCGACAAGGTAACTTAGGCCTGAACTGTGACCTGCAACGAGCTTATCAGACGCAGATATTCAACATCACTTATTTCTCCTCACTTTTGATGATAACCTGCACGCTGCCCCTTGACCCAGCCGCTTCGCCGCGCGCTTGATGCCGGATGTGGCACAGGAATCTGGGCTATTGACTTTGGTACAGTCCCACCGCTGTTGATAAGGAGTAATGTGAATGTTCTGACAAACGTGTAGCGCACGAGCATCCCGAGTGCGCAGTGAGCAACGGTCCAATGGCCAAGATTGAGCTCTTAACTGATTACGCTTCAGGTTACTGGTGTCGATCTGAGCCCTATCCAGCCATCATTGTAGGACACCGAGCAGACCTGACACCCTCAACACTATGCTGACATATGATCCAGCGTCCCGCCTAATGTCTCATTTTTAGTCGACGATCTCGAGGACGTCTGGGATTACTCGACTAAGTTTGACTTTGTCTTTGCACGCTTCCTCACTGGGTCAATCCGAGACTGGCCCAAGTTCTTTAATCAGAGCTTTGAGTATGAGCGCTCTTCCTCTCATTTCCTGCCCATCTTTAACTAACCATTATCACTAGGTTCCTTAACCCGGGCGGTAAGATCGAACTCATGGATATCATCTATCCCCCTCAGTCTGATGATGGTACACTCTCCGAGGACTCGCCGCTGTACAAGTGGGCAACGTTGCTGCTGCAGACCTTCACCGCCATGGGCTCCCCGCTCGACAGTGCGTTGAGATATAAGGAGCAGCTGGAAGCAGCTGGTTTTATCAACGTCAACGTAGTAAAGCGAAAGTGGCCGATGAATCGTTGGCCTAAGGCCCAGAAATACAAGCAAATCGGTAAGACTCTGAGGACAAGATTTGGGTATTTTAATGCTCACTCAATTTTCGCTCTCTAGGAACATGGGCTCATCAGAATACCATGGACGCTTTGGCGGCGATAAGCCTAGCTGTATTTACGCGTCCCGGGGGGGAAGGAGGCCTCGGTTGGACGAACGCAGAACTAGAGGTGTTTCTCGCTTCCGTTCGGAAGGATATCAAGGATCATACCATCCACTCATACTGGCCGATGTGAGTCTTCCGGCTCGAATAGCCACGGAATCTAGGCGCGAGCTAATCATCTCCCAGTTGGTCAGTATACGCTACGAAACCTGAGTGATGGGGTTATAATGCTGGACTGCAAGTCGCCTCACTGAGTGGATTGCTTCCTGGGTTATGAGGATGATTTACATGAGCACACTTTTCACTAAGCAGCCGAACGAGCATTTCACAGCCCATACTTGATGCCAAGATGACGGCAAGATCTCCAAAGTGCCCGAGACGTGTTGAATGCAAATTTGTGCAGCTATTCTTGGACTGCGAAGACTTGGGCCAATAGAACACTAATCGTTCATGTTGAATCTTTGGGCTCTTACTATTGCTAATTATGGCTAATTAATTCCACATAAAATTCCACATAAATGGACTTGTATCTCGCCTCTGGTGCCATATTCTAAAGTCGGACAGTTTCTTAGATCTTGGCATCCTCAGCTTGAATAGAATAATTGACAAGACCCATCCAACTTCCCGATGATGACGCCGTGACATCCCTGAACCGACTCACTCAACAAGAAGCTCTGCTTGGACTCTTCCACGCCCTTATGGGACGTTTTCCCGGCACTCTATTTTCACGCACCGGCTCTCGGCGAGACAACATGCAAACCGTATCCTCGCTTTTTAGTAGGCTCAGCGCTATAATTTTTAGTCCCCGCCGCTGTCCCGCTATCCAGTGGCGCCTTACTGCAACTTCTATTATTATACCCTGTCTCAATGTCCGGCGGCTACGTACTGTAACTTTCACTGCCCTGCGCCCTTCAATTCTCGTGATTGGCTATGGCAAGCCCCATTTGTAATGAAATACCCCGTGCATCGCCACTGCTGCGGGGTAAATCAAACCCTGCCTAAAAAACCGCATGTCTTCCAAAACCACCAACAGAAAAATAGAGCCAGGGACCGAGATTCCAACATACCCGCCTTCCATATGTTCAAGAGGAAACCCGAGATCAAGAATCTGGCGCCGTTGCGTTCCTCTGATCGCCGGAAACTCGCGGATCAGATAATTCGAGACTACCAGGTTTCCATCCCCGATAAGCCGGCTGGAGAGGATGCGTCATCGAGCACACAGCCAACCTTGGCTTCACTTCGCAACTCCCTTCTGCCGGAGTCCACCTCTTCTGCCCGCTTCACAACGATCTCGGGGCAAGGCTCGACAGCGGTAGGCGGTACCGTCTACATTGGCACGCACCGCGGACAAGATGAGAGAATACTCTGGTTTCAGTCTGGGAAAAACCCTCGGCTGATACCGACTGTCTACACGCTTTGGCATCACCCCAACCTTATCCCGCTTCTGCATACCCCGGAATATGTCCTGGAAGAAAAGCTGAAGCACGGTGCGGACTTGATGATCCCTGGCTTGGTGAAAGCCAAGAACATCAGGTGGGATCCACGAGCAAGCACTGGTTCCGTCGTCGCCGTCGCCGGCTTACAAAACGATACTGTGCCGTTGTGGATTGGGACCTGCCAGTTGGACGTGCGAAATCTCCCCGACGATGTCCGAGGGCAGAAGGGCGCCGCAGTCAAAGCCCTTCATTGGGTAGGAGACGAATGCTGGAGTTGGAGAGTTCTCGGCAGTGGAGGGCAGGAGCCGCCACAAAGCTTGGAAGGCTGGACAGGATTGACGACACGACTCGCCGAGGGCATTCAACAAGTATCGCTTGGCAATGGGAAAGACGACGAAAAGGGAGACGCTGCATTGAATAAGGATGGCAAGCAACCAGATATGGCTGACGAAGGGGAAGAAGAGCGAGAACCGTCAACCAAAGAGATTGATGAAGCGTTTCATCAAGCTTTCCTCTTTGCAGTTCACAAGGCAAGGACGAACAACTCAGAACCCAACTTTGGCCTGGATTTCCCGATCCAACCATCATTTCTCATATCGAACATGATCCAGCCACACCTCCGGTCTCAGCACCAGCGCCATTACACCATCAAGAAGACGTCATGGAAGAACGCAAAGAAGTTCATTAAACATTTGGAAAAGCTCCGTTTGTTGAGATCCAAGGACCGTAACGGCGGAGAGACGGTCATTCTTGGCATCGACTTTGATCACGGGGAAGTTGTAGGATTCAGACCTTATAAACTACCAACACCGAAGCCGGCCGGCACGGAAGCAGGCAGCGGGGAACAAGCCGATGGACAGTCTCCGTCATCTAATGACCAGTCTCTGGGGCAGAAGCTCAACATTCAGATCGTCTATCGTGCGTCTCCAAAGCTAGTACCGACTCTCCTTCCTTCCAAGACCGAGTTCTACAGCGCGCCTCAAGTTGCGGCTGCTTTGAAGTCATACATCGAGCAACACCCGGACGTGGGAGGGCAGGGAGGCTCAACCATAAAGCTTGATCCTTTCCTTGCCAACAATATTTTGGGCTCCAACCCGAAACAGGATGACAGCAGCTTCCTTGCAGCGGGACGCATCTCTCGAAGCGCGCTACAGAAACGCGTGCTAGATGACACTCATCTCTGCCAGCCCTACCATGTTATTACGCGTGGTCAAGCTGCATCTGAGCAGAAGCCTAAAGCAGGACCCCCACCCCACGTTCACGTCACCATCGAAAAGCGAACTGGCACCAAGGTTGTCACTAAGATTTCGAATCTCGAGCCCTTCTTGATAGATCCGCAGCTACTTGCGCCAGAGCTGCAGAAGAAATGTGCAGGTTCGGCGAGCGTGGGACAGGCCAGCGGCTCTAAACCCGGCCTACTGGAGGTCGTTGTTCAGGGCGACCAGCGGAAAGTGCTCGTTGGAGATATCCTGCCCAAAAGGGGGATCGACGCCAAATGGGTGGATATTACAGATAAGACAAAGCCAAAGAAGAAGTGAGGACTTGCGGCTAAGCAGGGTAGACAGAAATTGTCAGTAGATCTGAATTACAACTCTCCCTGAGAACGATACATATCGGATTTTATTATGCACCTTTCCTTACCGCAATTTCATTTTTAGCTAGGCGATCGTCCCATGAGACAAGAGACGTAGACGAGATGCTATAAGGGGAAGGTCAAACCAAAGAATCGGTAGAAGTGGTGAGAAGATCTTAACAGCCGACTGAATTGTGCTACGAGCTATTGGCTGCCAGTTGTTGGTTGTTGGTTGTTGATTATTGACTAAAAGCGGTATGGAAGTAATCAACGGAATACGAATACACACTGACCATACGTGGTGCTTGTTGGTTGCGCTTCAAAGTGAGACATGTATGTTGCAATCGTAGTCACATAGATGCTACACGAATATGTGTTTCCAGTAGCTGTGGGTGCCCTTCCCCAGCCTTTTGCACGTTACATCTGATTAATTGTGATTTTAGGATCCTGCAGGCGGAGAAAACTTTAAACTTATATTTTTATTAGAATCAGACGTCCGTCAGGTTCGAGTTCACTTGTTGGCTGTAGAATGGCTCTCCGTATTAAGCAGGTGATTGCTTAAGTTCTGTCATATGAAAACTACCCCGATGTCTAATTATGGTTCAGCAATTTAGCCGGGCTACTATCCCTTGCAACCGTGTGTGTTTACCAGTCCAACAGTGGAGCAAACCCTTCCTTGGCAAGAAATTTGTTCACCTCCTTGGATGTGTTATTCCACAAACCTCGAACTTGCTTCTCGTCGTTCGCAACCACGTGGCCCGGTTTCACCTCTCCAACCGGCTCCAGATATTTCCCTTTGAATACATTCGGCTTCTGTCGCACCTCTTTGGCGGTTGCTCCGAATAGCAGAGTAAACGAACCTTCATCCTCAGTCACCATCACCCGGCGCATGACTGGTTTCATAGCGCCACTGAAGATATTGAGAGCATTGGCGCTCCTGACACTGCCTGGGTGCACAGAGAGCGAGATGATCGGTGAGCCCTGCACTTCCAGGAGACGCTGGAGCTCCTGAGCAAAAAGTAGGTTCGCCATTTTTGCTAGGCTATACTGCATCATATTAACGGTAAACATGTGCTTCTGGAGGTAGCGCCATTGCCAAGGATCGTAAGGCAACGTGCCGGAGAGGAATGCGGGCGACGTGAAGTCGAACTGGTAGTTCGGCGGGAAGAAAAAGTATGTGACAGATGACGAGACGGTCACAATTCTCACGTCCGCTCGGGGACTGGCAGCAGCCTTCTTAAGGAGCGGGAGGATACCGTTGGTGAATACAAAGTGTCCAACATGACTAGAAAATGTCAGCTTCACTCTAAAAGGTCTAACTTGAGTTCAGTACCAGACCGCCATAGTCATTTCCCACCCAGCGTCCGTTGTTTCAAGCTTATCCATGGCTAATCCTGCGTTGTTTACTGAAGAGAACTTGTCAACGTTTATCAATGTGGGCGGCAATTGCTTTTGGGCACAAACCAAGGATGTCGATTGCATGTTCCTTCCCCTTGAGCTCTTCGACCGCATGCATCACGCTCTTGATATCGCCGAGATCCATTTTCAACCACACCAGTTGGTCTTTGGAGACACCACTGCTTTGAGATAGAACGTAATCTGTGGTGTACGTCGCTTTTGCGTTGGATCGCGCGGTAAAGTAGACCTTGGCTCCCTTCATGGCAAAATGCTTCACTGTTTGAAGGCCGATGCCAGCACTAGGATCATATTAGTATTGTAAAATGGCCAAAAAAGGGTAAATAGTAATCCATACTTTCCGCCGGTTACTACAGCAACTTTTCCCTTCATCTCAGGCATATCGGAACGAGGATTCCACCCTTTAGTCATTTTGGCAACGTGCAGCGGTGGGTTTGGGGTAGTGTATTGCCTGAAACAAAAGAATTGGGAGATTTGAAATGGATGCGGCGATTTACGAACAAGAGCTGTGTCGATGGCTTGAGAGACGTGGCAGGAAGGTCATAGACGAGCTGGAACTGAGTTCTCTGGGTAGTACACCATTAATCGTAGACAGCCAGCAAGGTCATTTTAAGTCAAACCAAATAGTAAACACTCAAGCTACTTAGATGTTGGATTTGTCAGTCTCGGGATAACTATAACCATTTCTTGTAATTAATTACCAATGCGAACCCTACTTCTCGATTGCTCAGAGCCTAGATTCCACTTTGCTGTCACGATCCCGAGAGAGCATTTACTACTTTTGGCGAAGTGGCTTGACTAATTGTGGCGCTTGCTCGAATGCCAAGACTCGCATTTTCCTAATCCGTCCTAGAGCTGACTTAGCGGAGTTTGAGACGGACATTGGCACTCTAGTCTTGTAAACTCCGCTTACCTCCATGAACACTTCGACGACAACAGACCAGGCTTCGTTCTTTTTCCCTTCCAACTCAACAATCCTGGAAATTTCCTCTGACTCCCTTCAATCCGCTGACAATCTACTCGTTTCCCCCTTGAGCAATCGACATAAGGATCTTGACTCCCTGGTTGGCTGATAGCTGGGCTCAAATCTCTTGAATCCCGATCAGGAATACGCATCGGTTGGCACGGCACCATATCACAACAGAGCCACAAAAAGAACGCCATCCAATGGATAGTCCACGAAAAGACGCGTTCCAATTCGTCCAGTTATCTCATCCGCAAGAAGCGGCGTCGTGGAAGCGTCAAGTCCGGTCCCACGCGGCCAAGAATGCTCGTGCCCGCCAGCGGAGGGTTGTTCAATATCAAGAAGACAAGTTGAAAGAGAATTCAGAGTTACGCTCTAGAGAAGCTCCTGGTCGGTCAGAACACTCACAGAAGCCCAATCCCCCGCGGCCCGCTCCATTACGACAGCGCTCAGCGCGGCAAGAACCGATCCCTTCGACACCTTCGCCCGCAAGGTCACAAAGTTCGAAAGCTTTCTTCTCGACCACTGTATGCTCTGCCCACCCCTGAACTGACGCCTTATCAAGTTCTACTGCTTGAGTGACAAAGATGTCTACTTACGATCCACAGTTGTGAAACATGTAGTGCTGCATGTCATCACCTGTTATCCCTTAAGAAGTCTTTCAGAGGAAACCGAATTTCGCACGGGAATGTTAACGCATTGGGTCCGTATGGCCGCAACAGACCCCGGAATACTTGCTATTCTATTCCTTTCCTCGTGCCGAAACCTCTCCAACTTTCAACACAAAGAGTACTATGCCAGAATTGCATTGCAGTACAAGGGCCAGTGCATCGCAACTCTGAAGACAGACCTGGAAAAAGAAGGTGACATGGTCAGCGACGCCACAATCACTAAAACTCTCGGGTTGGCATCTGAGGCTGTTAGTGATCCTCCTACTCCCTTGAAGTCGTGCTACGTCAATCAAGACCACCTACTAACAAACAGCCAGACGCTGACTGGTGACTACGCTGCAGTGCAACAGCATTCGCAGGCCGCTGAAAAAATGGTGTCAATGAGGGGAGGGATTGAGAAACTAGGTATGAGTGGGTTTTTGAAAAAGCTTATCATCTGGTTCATCCAGGAGCCAGCTCAAAATGGCAACGAAAAACGTCTACTGATGCCTACATGCATTGAATCGGTATCTAGGACTGTTGCTGGCTTTGTGGATCCTGACAAGGAGTAAAGAACCACAGGAAATGCTCGCGATATATTTAGGTGTATGCAAGGTGCAGGCTAAATGTCAGCGAGGAAGTCACAGCTACGTCACTAAATAGATCAATTGACCCCCCTTTTACATCACTGCAACGTAATTATCGACATCCTGATGGATCCAATACAGTCAATTCGATTAGGGCAATAGTGTTCAATACGATGTAGAGACCAAGGATGATGATAGTGCATATTGATTAAGGAAGCCTCTGGCCCCCCGTCCGGGAGGTACGAGTGGCGGGGATGGGCGACTTGCCGCCCCCCCCCTAAGATAATTATCTGCGAGTCCCAGTTGTGATCTTCATGCATTACATGGCCAGCTTCACCATTACCCCGCGTATTCACTGATGCCTCAGTCCACTTTTAGTTTAAAGTTACATTAGCGTCTTCCACACACATCGTCTTATTTGTGAAGACAGATAAAGAGCACCTTCGACTGGAAATACCTCAAGCCCTCTGCGGTACGAACGATCAACCTGGATACCCCGAAGAGCGAGATAAGTGCATCCAGGCCGTCAGGGAGCACGTTGGATTGTGCGAGCACAACGATGTCGTACGCGATCTCAATATATCGATAAATCCAGAATCGAGGCAGGGCATCCCTGACCGTTATGCCACAGGGCAAAAGATTGGGCATTATACCATCGACCTCTCGTATCACGCGCATCATGCCATGTTTTTGCCACTCCTTTCAGCAACCGATCAAAGGCTAAGGCGCCACTGACTCACGGTGGCCAATGGTCACGCAACGAGGCGCACCAAAATGCCACACAACCTGCATGGCTGAGAGACCCTGCCGAGTCGGGGATCCGGGGATCCGGGGATCTGACTCTTCTTGTCACCAACGAACAGTTACAGAAGGAGGCAGCATGAAGTGGCTTGCTGAGGACCCTTCGCCTCTCGCCTCTTGCCTCTTGCCTCTTGTCCTTCGTCCTGCACTGCACTGTACACAGTAGTCACACCATCACCCGGGGCCCCAAGTGGGACTTACTCGGAATCCTGGGCCGAAATGGGCTGACTCAGGTCTTGGAAAGAGTACCTACTTTGGCGGAAGCACTGAGCCATTCCGTTCCAACTTCACTCCCTTAACTCTTAGACAACTTCCGCCCTCTCCCTCGTTTCGATCCAATGCCCATGTTCCCCTCCACTGACGGAGGCGTGAATTTCCCATCCAACCATGTCGGCCTTTATAGCAGAGATATGGACCTGGTATGCGTTGACCTGGGTGATTGTCGTCGCTAGGATGTGCGTGGGACACTCTTCCCTCCCGACCTTGGGAATGTTTTCTGGAGTTGTGCTTACGGTTTTTGCTTCAAGGACATCTCGACGGCTTCTTTTCGGCTCGTTTAAGAAGTTGCAAACCGAGGATCACCTTATGATGTTCGCCATGGTTCGTCAACAATATTCCACACCACCCGCCTGTCCTAGGCAACCCGACGCGACGATGTCTAACCTGCCCCAGATGACCGACACGGTTTTCATGATAGGCATGAGCGTCATCTCACGAACCAGCAGCAATCTCATCGATCCGAACGACGACACCGAACTCACCCCCGAGAACATCAAGGAGCGAATTGTGGGCTCGAAATGGGTCTTGGTTGTAGAGCAGATGCAGATCCTCACCATCTGGACAGTGAAGATCTGCCTCCTGCTCTTGTACAACCGACTGACGTCAGTCATCCCGCTGCCACAATCAACTTGGAACAATTGCTATACCTAACATAACCCTAGGATGAGTTTGAATCAAAACTTGGCTGTCAAGATTGTCGCGGGCTATGTTGTTGTTGGGTTTGTCGTGATGGAGATTCTCTACCTTGGAGTATGGTGCCGACCGTTCGACCAATATTGGGCCGTGCCCCCGGACAACAGTATGTTGAAGGCCAGCCCTCCCGCCTGTTTGGTTATTCTGTCTGCATCAAACTGCTGACCTGAAACGCCTAGCCCAATGCTCTGCCGCCACGAACCACTTGATCACCAATGCCGTGCTCAACATCTCTTCCGACATCATGATCATCCTCATCCCGATGCCCATCTTCCTGCAGTCGCAGTTGCCCGTAAAGAGAAAAGCAGTTCTCTGCGGTGTCTTTGGCCTGGGTGCATTCACGGTAAGTTGGAAAACCGGCGCGGCTCTTCTCGGATGCCTGGTATCCCTGTGTATCATTCAAAGCATGGCCCGGAGTTCTGGTGCTTACATCTGGCTCAAATTAGATTCTGTCCGCTATTCTCAACAAATTCTACAGCTTCAACGAACCGCTTGGCTCCCACTGGACCTTTTGGTACGTCCGCGAATCTTCCACGGCTCTGATCACGGCCAACCTGCCGTATATCTGGACACTACTGCGTCGTCTATTCAACCTCAAGTCCTTTGCCGGTTCTTCTCACAAGCGCTCAACAAACCCCTGGACACATTTCCAGTCCAAATCCAGTCACCGTCATCGTTTCGCGGTGAGGGCCCCACCGCAAGGCACCCTTCATCGGCTGGATAGCGAGGAGCGAATCAACAACACGTATTTGATGCCGTTGAAGATTTACCAGCGCCATGAGGTGGAGATTAGCAGTGAGGAAGCCACTCCAAGGGAACGACGTTCGCCGCCAGGTTGTATTCCCAGTGTGTTGAGCGCTAGTGTGTTGGTTAAGGACGGAAGTCTACCCAGTGGATCGCGTGATGAGGAAACGGGATCTGAAAGATCTGCTGTTGGTGTTATTAAGCTCTATCATAGGGTATGAGGAGCTAGCCCGTGGCGGCAAGTACTCATTTCTCTTTAATAGCCTTTACTCCCTTAAAACTCACCCTAATGACTTGCAATATACCCCAGCCACCGTTTGCCGAGCTTTTGCGCTCGGCAGACGCCAACACTAACCCCGCAATAGCGCTGCCCTACTGCCGACGGAGCCTCGTAGTGGCTTAGTAGCTGAGTCCTGTACCTACAACCACCGCCCGGACTCAACGGCTGGGGATAGCCGCCAGAGCGCCACTGCCTGCCCTGAAAAAGAGCCGAGCCAGCTCCATCGGGTTCGGCGTCAGTTCTAATATCAGTCTAGGGATGGGCTGCCTGCAGCTGTTCCACCAGGATACCTACTTAGCTTCAGTTCCCCTCGTAGAGCGTAGGCTTTTGCCGGTCTGGCGTGGCGACCTCGCCAAGAGAGCCTCGTTGCGCTTTGAAGAAACCATCATCCACGGGAGCGCTTCATAGCTCCTTGTTATTCGGTGTCAATATTTTGCGCATTTTGAAGCTAGACTCTATCCTCTTGCTCTCAAGCTGCCTCCTCGCGCAGCGAGATAAACACCAAGAAGGGTGTTAGGATGTAATAAAGAAAAGCCTAAGGGCAGCTGCAAGCGCTATGACAACCGGGCGGAGAAAATAGTGCGTAAGACTGCAAAGCATAACAGGTAGGAGTAGAATGCCTGCGGTAAATACCAAGCCGCCAAGACACCGCAGAACCGAGTCGCTAAGATACCCCTACCCCTGAGGAAGTGGGCGAGCACCGAAGGAAGTGAATATCTATTCGACAGTCTTGAAAAAGTGCAACGGAATAAGCGTGGGGAAATAGAAGTCTTAGTTAACTAAAATCTGACTTGGGTATTATAAGTAGATCTTTAAGAGAGTCAGTCGGGCAGTTAAGGAAGCTGAGACTCTTATATATAAGATTGTAGTATGTAAGAAAAATGATAAAGATAAGGAAGCTATAGAGAGTGTGGATATAAGTTACTAAATATAAGGTATGTATATAAAAAATATTATTAATTACTATAAATCTACTTTTATTTCTATATATTGAATTGTTTATATATTAAGCCTATGCTTATAAATTGGCTTAAATTATCTACTGCTATTTTCTACTTAGGCAGTTATAAGGATAGAAACTTAAGTAAGAGGTCTGTACTTGGGCCTATCTGTAGGCGTTGTGTTTACAAAAATCGCCATTGGCCTTCTGCTAGGCTTGTCTCTGTCAGTATTATTCCAATGGGTTATGGCACTACCAGCCGCTGGTGCATGGTATCTTCTCCAGCTGGCGAACACGGTCATTACGTTGCACATGATATTAGTAGCGGCTGACTTGCGAGTGAAACAGAGTGACCAGCCGAACGGTGGCAAGACCGTTTGCAGGCTTGTCACCGTTTTCTCACGAAGCCGGCTTCAGGATGCCGAGGCGATGTACCAGCGAGCACTGAATGGCTACGAGTAGGCTCTAGTCTTGACTTTAGTAGTGACCTATATCCCTGCCTTAAACACACTGGAGAACTTTGCTAATCTTTGCTGGGGCTTGGCCGGGTGGATGAAGCCTCGTTGTATTATCAGAGGGCACGGAATGGTATAACAGAATGAGATTTTGCAGATATTGTCCCTGGTACCCGGTAAACGCACAATCGAAACTGGACCCAAAAACTGGGCAGTCAATACTCAAGAGTCGTAGATGGTATTCTTTACAATTCCTTGATCAACGTTGGCACCACACAAGATAATGACGCTGGTTTGACCGGTCAAGTTCCGGGCAACCTTATTGAACCCAGCAAGAGCAAGAGCAGCGGACCCTTCGACAATCATGTTCTCATCGAAAGTACAGGCCTTCAAAGCCGTCACAATCTCTCCTTCGTCGCACTCAATAACGTGGTCTACCACCGAACTAGCCAGCGGGAGGGTGATTGTGTCTTCGTCGATGCCACCAGCCACAGCCTCGGCCAGTGTGGGTAAGTGCTCCGTCTCAACAACACGGCCAGCAGCCATGGACGCTGCCAGAGCTTTCGAGTTGATGGCAGCGACGCCGTAGACCGTGGTCTGCGGACTGAAAGCCTTGATGACTGAGCCAACACCGCTGATTAGCCCACCACCACCCATAGAGATGAAGACATTATCGACCCGATCGCACTGCTCGAGGATTTCAAGTCCGATAGTCCCCTGTCCAGCGACAATGTCGGCATCGTTGTAAGGGGAGATATAGGTATAAGTTCCTGACGCAGCAAGTTGTTGTGCATGCTGTTCGGCCAGACCGGTTTCGGCACCATGTAAGATCACGTCCACGCCGTATGACTTGATATTTTCCAACTTTGAGGGAATGGCTGTCTCTGGGAGCACGACCGTGAGGTCCTTGAAGAGAGCTTGCGCCGCATACGCGGCACCGATTCCATGGTTGCCTGATGACGCCGTTATCAGTCGCCCTTGCGCATTTTGGACTGATATCTTAGACATTGCCCCTCTGAGCTTAAAAGATCCTGTAAATTGGAAGTTCTCTGCTTTGAATAGGACTTTAGCGCCATGCTCTTGACCCGTTCTTCTGGCTGGGATGAGAGGTGTTTGATAGATGTGGTGGCGAATTCGGTTCCTGGCTTGGACGGCGCTGACCGCGGTTTCATAGAATGAACTCGACATATTGACACTTTTTGATGAATAGTGCGGTACACAATGTTTGGATTTTATTCTAACAAAGAGGGGTCGTAGAGAAAATTGTACCCAATTTATGTCTTGACTCTCAGGCGGGCGTCTTAGTGTACGTACTTGAGTGTCAAATTCATCAAAACGAGAGTTGGTGATCTAGCCCACTTGGACTACTGTGCATGCGCTTTGGAATTAGGCGTCTTGAGCATTAGAATGACACGTGTTTACAAGAAAGGAATGGGACTCCGAAAGAGTGAGGTGTTTCTATTAATGGCGTCTCAATTCCACCGAAGGAAAGAGACTCCGAAGTGACCCACAGGGATTTCCCAGGAGAAGCTTAGCTTTGAATCAACGATTACTTACGGCACATGATGAATGAGTTGCCTCGTTTTACCCGAAGATTAGCTGACTCATGAAGCAATGTCAAAGAGAGACATTTACACAAGCTGCATATACTCAATTGCGTATCCAACAGCTAGCAAAAGTGCCCTTTAGGCATAACCCCGGGCGGAATAAAGTATGCATCTACTGAAAATTTGCTCGACCTGAAAGCGCCCTGCCAGTGATGTGCGTTGCCTGATTTCGGAGTCTCTTGCCTTTGATTATAACTTCCCGATGACTCGAAGTTTTAGCGAAAGTATCTTGTCGTAAAATGTGTCATTTAGAATAATTGAACCTCAGACCAGGGAATATTAATATGAGGTATTAAACGAACTTGCGTGTGATGAAAGTGGCGGTAATCAAATCCTCGCCGAAGGTCCACACACCGTTCGTAATTACATTAGACCACACCAGCGAATTTTGCCGACGTACATTATTGATCAGAACATTTCGCATTTCCTATTACTTCCGTTCATTTTCATTTTATCTGAAAAATCATTGCCACCAATATTCAACTGTTTGAGTCTGCCCACAGTGTCTCTCACTATGGCCTATCGCGAACCTGTCCTTACATCCTCCGCCTGCGCATCCCTCCCGCAATTCTCCCAGGCCGTCAAATACAACGGCATGGTATACTGCAGCGGCACTATTGGGATTGATCCTACAACTGACGAGCTTGTCTCTGGCACGGTAACGGACCGTGCACGAACGGCTCTACAAAGCTTGAAAGCAGTGCTTGACGCTGCGGGCAGCAGCCTAGATCGCGTAGTCAAAGCAACCATCTTCTTAGCTGATATGAAAGATTTTGATGCCGTCAATGTCGCATGGGATGAGTTTTTCTCGGAGGATCCCAAACCTGTAAGTCTTGTTGTCGAGATTAATGCATTTTTTGCCTTGAAATTCAAGTGATAGATGACAGTTTGTCAGACGGAACAAGGATATCGCCGACTTCGGCAGCAGTCACGGACTGTGATTTTCCCGTACGGACAAATAGATCCCGCAGCTATCTTGCTAGCTGACTTTAATCCCTGCCCCAAAGACATTTAATTCCTCTATATAAGACGGCCCTTCAGACCGTCAATTAGATAGAAATCAAGCTCTTCCATCGTCACCAAGCTATCTCAATTAATCCATCTTGTAATACAGTTGCCCTCTCTAGTGTCAGACATGCGTAGCTGTCCATCAATTACCGCTAGATACCGATGTCGAGATCGAAATGATAGAAAGCTATGATGAGAGGGAGGGGCCAAAGGAAATTGTTGAGCTATAAGCGCTGTGGTATATACCAGTTGCTTGATTTGAAGAGGTCAACCCTTAACGCACATGCCTAACGAACGCCACATTCAATCAGAGTGTCAACTTAATTTTTTCAATAAAACAACTATATCACTCACTATAAATCAATTAAAATCAATATTACCCTTTTGTCCAGATGAAACTGTATTAATTTCACAAGTACGCGTATTATGCCCAGATTGCCTGTATCTTCTATATCGCCTTTACCCGATATATCTATTGCTAAGCTTCTCAGGTTATATTAGTATTAAGGATAACTTATATATACTAATATATAGAGAACTCTGTATATTTATTGGATACTTATAGAATAATATAGTATAATATACTGTTAAGACTAGTATATAGAAGCTAATACTAAACTAGTAGTTTAGAGAATCTGGAGACTTTATTATTAGAAATAATAACCTTAACTATAGAACTAAAAGTAATATTTTTTAAAACTATAATAATTCTAAACTATCTTTTTATCTATTTTTATTACTTTTAAATACAGTTAGATAATATAGTATAAAATTACTTTAGTACTAATAGAATAATTAAAAGTTAATTGTAATAATTTATATTTTCTAGCCTACTATATATATAGTACCATGATGAAAACGGACTGACCCAAAACAGGCTATACTCTTCTGCTATAGCACAACGTACTCAACTATCCCAAGGATGATTACCAACTGTTCCTTTTGGCCTTCCGGAAGTACCTCCGAAACAAGAAGGTCCACGGTTACAAGACGGTTCGCTATGTTTATGGCCGCAAGCCTGATCCTCCCAAAGAAGAGGCGTCGTAGACAGTGCTCTTGCTCTAGGTACGCTGGTGCATTTTGTAGCCATGGACAGAAATTACAGGTTTTTTTTAAGCGGATACCTTGTAGGAAGAGACGGTTGCAGTGGGTGGCAGCGACGATGAACATCTATTCCTAGCTAACTCAAGCCATGTGACTTTGTGCGATGAAAGTCAAATCACCATACACAAATTAAGTTGTCACACACCATAACCTTGAACGAAAAAGACATCACGCTAGTCGATGGTCTCGTGCTCAAGGCATCTTGACGTCCTTCTCAGGCTGAACTCTGAAATTTGCAAACCACAATCCCTAGGGACAATGGAAATGAGAAATGCTGTTGGAAAATTGTCACACTAACAGACATTGAATTCCTGACACAAAAAGTCTATTTGAATGCTACACTCTGATAAGGGACTGAAGAAGACGTAATCCTTCGCAGCCTAGACACTATTCTGGCTGAGCAACAGCCAGACTAATGACCAGGCGCAATGCCTTCGGCTAATGCTTAGCAAGAAGCAACGCTGGGGACACCAGAGCAGCTTCCATATTTCTTGCCTCCAGTAACGGCGACCTTGGACCAAGTCCAGTTGGAGCACCCAGTAGAACCACAAGCAATAACGATGTTATAGCCACTGGAGGCAACGGAACCAGTACCGATGATGTTGGAGATGGTGAGACCAGTGATTGGGACATCGCTAGTGGGGGTACCACCGTTCAGGTCACCTCCGTTGTAGTTCTGTTCGATGATGATTCCGTAGCTGGCAGCTTGATTAGAATCCAGGCACATGAATATTCGTTATTGATGAGACTCACTTGCTGATGCTGGACATGGTGATGCCATCGTACGTAACACCAGTCACGGAGCCAGTGGCGCCTTCAACAGTCTTGATACGGATAGCTAACCCTTAGTTAGAAACCACAAATTCACTCATAGCTATGAATGCAAAAGGGCCGTGACTTACCTTGAACGGACTTCGTGACTGTGCTGCTCAGGAACTTGACGTTAGAAACCTTGTTGTTAGAGCGACCACCAACACTGCCAATTGACAGACCGTGGCCACCCGAGCAAAGGCCGCCAGTGAAAGTGATGCCCTGATAGTAGCGTTAGCATGTATCGCTCAGAGCACGCGAAACACATGGACTTACGCTTCCTGAGTTAATAGCGACGCAGTCATCTTGGTTGTACACCTTGGCATTAGTGATTGTAATGCCAGTGCTGTCACCAATGTCGAATCCATCGGTGTTGTGGCCGCCGGCAGTGTCACCAGCGCTGCTGTCGATGATCATGTTGTTGATGTTGAGGTTGTCGGTATTGGAGATGCTGACCGCCATCAACGGCGTGTTCAGGATGTGAAGGTCGTTGATGGTCGACGACTCCAAGCCATGAGCAAAGAAGAACTTGGGCTTCGTCTTGCCCTTGGTAAAATCGGCACCATAGCCATCCCACCATCGCGCTCCGTCGGGGTTCAACGTGGCACTAGCACCGTCAACGGTGACAGACGTGCCAGCGATGCTGAGAAGAGGGCCAGTCCATTCCTTGTAGCCCCAGGTAGTAGTACCCTTGAAGATGACCTAGTTGCGGAATGTGAGTTTCCGACTAAAGAAGTGGGCGTATTGAGGTGAGAATCTTACATGAGTATTATCGTTCAAGCCGCTGAGATCAAGAGGAACACCAGAGGGAACAGCAACATTGCTGAGTATGATGGTTGCGCACAGCGTCTTAGAGGCGCTGGCCGCAGCAGCACCAGTGGCACCCGAGAAGGTGCAAGTGGAAGTGACTGCCCGCGGCTCGATATCTACCCTCTTGTCGAGGTCTGGAGCCTGAGTGACAGTTGGGGGTGCTGCCGGGCTAGCAATGGCAGAGCCGACCAGAGCGGCGAGGAGAACAGAGGCGAACTTAGTCATGGTGTTTGAAATTCAAGGGATGAAGAGAAGGCAAATGTCTTTGTGTGTCTGTAGAGCAGATCAGATGTCTTGATGCCGATGATTTGAACAACGATTTCAAGTCCTCTTTATACAATCTCAAGACTCCGGCGCTTTACTACGTAGTACAGACTCCGGCGTTTCACAGACTCCGGAGCTTTGATCCCCCAGCTTACAACTACGATAGCCTCCTATGTTGGGGTGAGCTAACGCTTCACGCACCTGAAATTACTATTCCTCCAATGACCTAGAGCCTATGATCCGCTTGAGCCGGAACACCCTAGTATGGTACCACCCAGAACCTCTCTGGTCCCTTAATGTCTATTGAACAGAGCGAAACAACCTTGGAGTTCGGTCTAGTTGCCGGGCCCCACGCGCCAAACAAGCACCAGCCCCTGCGCGGTGTGCCGCCGGACCGACCAACACGGAATTCCCACCATTTACGGCAGCTCCCCGCTGGATTAGTGCCAGCCTTTCCCAATCAGGAGTTCCTGCGCAAACGGAGCAACCGCCGTTTGGCACATTCGGAATGGGGTCTCTTCAGAAACAGAATGGTTTATACTTCAGGATACGATTACTAGCAAGTGCGTTAAATGGAATAGGCTGCTGCGGAGTAGGTACTGAGCGTGCCCCTAAATCACGAGACTGTCCTTGCTCCACCAAGATTAGAACAGCTGACGCACTACCGTCGTTTGGGCAGTCCAGGGTCAAAGCCGCGTAACATGAGGCTCGGTGGGACCGCGCGGAGGCTCACGGCTCTCCCAAGTGGATCTCTCTTTCAACTCCGTGTCCGTGTGCATGGAAGATATCGGTCTCGGAAGACGGCTCTCTTCCGGTGTTCCATTCCAGATTCATGATCCACTGTTTGAACCTTGAACGCTTGTCCATGGTATGTCGAACGGAACATCGAGCCCAGTGTCAGAGCGAGAGCCACTAGCAACTTGTGACTGTCGTATTTGATGCGCGCGGGAGGTGGCAAATTATTCGGCCTGGAAGAATCCATATCATCTCGGACAACAAAGCCGTCTGACCGACTTTCCTATTTCTCAGCAATTGACTTTGACAGTGCCCCTGTGTTCAAATGGCATCAAGTTAACTTCTCGCTAGTCGGCAACGGCGGTGCAAGTTACGGCGCAGTAGCAGGTCTTGGCAGCAAGGCGAAAAAAGGCAAATAACTTTGATAATACCCTCACGGGACGTGCTGTTTCCGTTGCCTTCGGAGTCTCGGATGCCAGGTTCATGGAAGACAATCACTTCTCGGCATCCTGCAGATCCTAGACTGCTTTGTGAGCTTATGGTGTTTTAGAAGCGAAGTTCGCCGAGAGCTTTGATGATGGCATATCAAGCACTCAGCTAGCATAAGGGAGAAGGGAGGAGAGGGGGCAGGAAGGGGTTTAAGTACTCCGGACGGCTGGGGGACTGGCGGACCAAATCCAAGGCCCAGAGGGCGCAGCTGTTCGAGGTGTTTGCACAACATGGCGACGAGCAGGAGGAAGAACAATGAGCTTGGATAGTATTGAGCAAATAGTCCGCCTATCTTGTGAGGCCCCTCTGGGCGACGGCATAACGACGTCAATTTCCGTGACGCGGATAACTGATGTAGGCGCCTCTGGGCGGTGCTGGTATCCCATCCTCAAGCCAGATCATGATGCAGTTATATTCACTGAGGTGTATCTTTCCAAAGAGTTGAAGGTCTTATTTGGCTATCAGATAACCTCCCTCTTATAAAATAAGTATATTTTGGCGTTAAATCCCTCTACTCTCGCTGGCCTATAAAGTTTAAAGCTATACTGACTCTTCCTTCTTATATCTTATTGCTCGGAATAAGGTTACTATCTTAAGGTTGTTACTTACAGACAGTAAGGTTGTTAACTGCAGACAGTAAGGTTATTAACTGCAGACAGCAGGGTTAAAGTTAGAAGGGTTAAATTGAAGCTTAACGTAAAGACCAGTATGTAATAACCTTATTATTTAGCTACTATTGCTAAGTGTAGCACTAACTGTTTATCTCTATTATTTGAAAATACTATATAGCTTTAATCTATTTAATAATGTTAAGTAAAGCTAAAAAAAAAACTAAATACTAACCCTTTCTATTATCATTTATAACTGTATGCTTTATTTCGCCTCTAACTCACTTATAATAGATATATCCTAAAGTTGGATTTAGCTTAATACCCCTAGTAAGAATACTTTAGGCCTTATTCTTTATAGGAGTTATAGTAGTAAGTTAGAGTTAAGGCTCTATCTGAAATACTTTATCTATAACTTTTTAACAACCAGTATAAAGTATATAAGAAAGTCTTAAGCTCCAAAAGCATTTAAAGAATCTACTAATATAAATTTAATCTAGACTAGAAGTTCAGTACGTACTAAGTGCCTACTTGTCGCTAATTCCGTTCTTAAAGCTATAGCACTAGCTATTAGAGCCAAAGTTTCAATCAACATTACAGTCTTAATTTTCGTAAACTGACGTAAAGTGCACGATGCAATAAGCATCCACTCTAATACCATCCAGCACCGGAAAGTAATAGCTGATGCTGCTGAGAGTTTATTGAACACTGCACTTCGGGAATTTAGGATGGTGCTGACGAGAAATGGCACCCCAGTGGTTGCCAGGAGAAATGCGAGGGGCCACGGTGGACTTATGTCATATGCAAGGTGGAAAATCATCACAATCCTCCTTGCAGATGGGGAGAAGAGCAACAACTGCCAAGGTCAAAGAATGGAGAGAGTGCAAAGCAAGCATGCGACAACGAGCGCTGGTGTCTAGGTGAACTATGTAAGGACTTCCCACATCGGCTTGCTACAACGTTCTCTGCATCCACATTGATTTCGAATTACCTCATCATTTTGAAGACGAAAGCTTGAAACCCCTGCCATCATGGAGCATCTTCTCACCATGGACCTTAAGGTGGCGTGCCACCTCAGCAAGCTCGACGCCTACGACTACATCATCGTAGGCAGCGGGTTCGGCGGAGGCCCTCTGGCTGAGATCCTCGCTCGCAGGAAGAATAAGGTCCTCCTCATCGAGCGTGGAGGCGTCATCTTCTCTACCCACATCCTCAACACCTCGCGCCCTTACTTCAACTGCAGTGCCAGCAACTCGCCTGAGGGCAATGAGAGCGTTTACGATGCCGTCAAGGCTAAGGTGTAGTGCACTAAAGGCTCTGAGTCCTACGTCGGCAGCCCCATCTACTGCATCGGCGGCCGCTCTAACCTTTAGGGCATCTGGACTCTGGAGATTAGTAATAGAACTCTCTGGGAGTACTATCCTAAAGAAGTCTGTAAATTCCTTAAAGAGGATAAAGAATATAATATAGTATTTAACTTTATTACTGACAGCTCCCAGACAGATGCTAAATACCCTCTAGAAAGTGGCTAGATTAGTACTACTAAAATTAATGAGATTAAGGATATACTTTATACTTCTTTACGTAGCACAAGCTTCAACCTGATACCTATTATAGCTCAGTTTAACGCCCCTATGCCTTACAAGTTCCCTTAGTACGCATATAGCACTACTCTTTCGTTGATAAACCGAATCTACACCAACGACCCGTACTTAACTGTAGTCTTGAGCACTGAGGTTGTTGCCATAGAGCACGATGAAGGTGACGCCTCATGAGTATTCAGCCTGCCTTTTGCCACAGACTCACTGACCCTGACTCCCAACGTAGCGGCCGAAAGGTTAAGTCTCTAAAGGTCTGAAGTACCAAGAACAAGGTTATACTGGACCTCAGCGTCGGCAAGGCCAAGGTTATTCTTTCTGCTGGCGCCATTAAAATAGCGACTATTGCCCTCAACAATAACCTGCAGTATCTTAACCCCCTTATTTAGTAGGGGTCTTATTGACTATAATATCTTCTATATCCAATTTAAAAAGAAAGAAAACCTTAATATTACTTTAAAACCAATAAACCTAAAGACTCTAGTTACTATTAAGAGCGCAGTTACTCTACTTACTATTACTATCAATATAAACTTCTTTCTTACTAATAGCTCTACATCCCTCCTAACCACTTAGTACTACAACTACAAGAGTATACTCATTAACCCCAGAGAGGGCTTTAAGAATCAGAGAGACTTTAATACTATCTATATCCTATTTAAGTTTATTAACATCCTGTACGACAGCAATAAGATGCTCAATCTCCCGAGTATAGATCCTATCCTCGGCATTTAACAACCTCCAGTCAAGCAGGTTGTACAGGCGGGCATAGAAGACATCATCCGTAAGGTCAGGAACAGTTTCATCTACGACGATGTCGATAAGGTGTGTGACCGTTCGGCTCCGCGCCCACAGCACTTGGGATTCGGTGTCTTCTCTCACGAGTGCGGCACGATGCGCGATGGAAGGGCCCAAGAGCAAGGGAGTTGTGGACTCGGATCTGAAGGTCAAGGGTTTGACAACCTTTGGGTGTCTGATTTGTCGGTCCTCCCGGTTAGCGCCGAGGCGAACCCGTCGCATCCACGCAGCCGCCAACGAAGGAGCAGCTCGACGCGCTCGAGAAGCTCCGCTACAAGAGCCACCCGTCGCAATGCATGATCGAACTGTGGGAGAAATGGCGCGCGGTGTCCGCTACGGGCGAGATCACCCGGACACTGGGCCGCATCGCCGCGGGCTCGTTCAGCTACTCGGACAAGGCCGGCAAGCTGGAGGCAGCGCGGATTCTCCAGCAGACGTGGGACGACTGTGTCCAGGCCTTCGGCGAGACTAACCCCGATAACACTGGACGCCGGCGCCCAAGCCGCCGCGTCCTGGAAATATCATGACGAGGACAACACGGGTCTCTGGAAGAAAATGTACGACGCGTGCTGTCGTGATGCTGACCTGAGGCCGTACCATGAGCGCTGCAGTTCCAGGATCGGGTGCACGACATGGAGCAGGCGTTCCACTATCGTCCATCCGGCGCTGGCGGCTTCAGGAACCGGGCACGGGGTCCGCGCCGGCCCCACCCCGGCGGCCGCTACGCCAGGAAGATGACGACGACGACAATCACGACTCCTTCAGCACCCGCCGCCGGCCCGCGTGCACAGCATCTTCCGGCGCGGCTGGCCGGACAGCGGCATGCTGGAGCAGTGCAACCTGTACGGGCAGGCGCTGCAGCGACTGGGCCGCTGGGCAGAGGCCGAGCGCGTGTACCAGGACCTGTGGGCCGAGTGCCGGCTCGAGTCGGCCGGCGGCGAGTCCTGGATGATGCACAAGTTCAGCAACGTCAAGGCGTGGAACGAGGAGGCCAAGGCGCGCAAGGTCGGCGAAGAGGGGCTGTGGCGGCGGCAGAACTATTTTTAAGGGACGGAGACCAGGGGGAGAGGGTGTTCAGGGTGTGGAGTGGGAGGGAGTAGGGCGAGGAGAAATAAGGCATCTAGACCGATTGTTGGACAGGACGGGTGGGCAAGTTGGCTGGCTAGTCGCAGTGGCTCGCAGTGGCGGTGTTGCAGAGTCGTTGGGTTGACTGAGCCATAGTCATGACTGCAGCAACTCTCAGGAAACGTCAGTATCTATTGCATTTCAAAAGAAGCTAGAGTTTTGCAATTCTTACTTTTCTAGCACAACCCTACCCGCATCCCGGAGTGCAATCTTGTCACATTGTAGTTCTCTGCATGGGATTAAGGTGGAGCCTATCTGGTCGTGGGGAGATCAATAACTGAAATGCATCACCTTGTTCAGCTTCGTCCCACGTGCTTTGGAGCACGCAACTCATATGCATTGTTCATGGGTTGGCGGACTGAGCTGATTGTGGCGCCTGCTAATTAACCCCTTCTCAGTTAGTCACCCAGGCCAGCTGACTACTGTAACAGTGCTAATTGACGCACTGGGGTTTAATGACGGCAGGGCTAGCCTGATATACTAGCTACTACTTAAAGGAACTGCCCCTTCTAAGTCTTAATCAGTTTTATATTAGGCCACTAGATAAGCTATTACAGCGGCTCTTATTATTTCCTTAATATTCTTTTTTTCTTTATTATATTCTAAAGTATTTAATTAAGTGCTTCTAATTCTTATTTAAACTAATTCTTTAGCTGGTCTCAGCTAAAGACCCTCCTTCTGGCCTGAACTGTAGGGTAACCCGGAGTCTCGCTGTTGCCGGCCCTGTCCGCACTAAGTGCATTTCCCACCAACAAACTACCCTGTCAGACACCTTCTAATAAAAACTAGGTTGCAAAGTTCACTTTAGGGTTCGGTCCGGGGCAGTGCTCGCATTGCGGCAGCCGGTCAGACAGATTTCCGTCCGTTTCGTACAGTCCACCCCCCTGTATCTTTCTTAGCGTGAGGATCAAATGTGGCGTAAATCTGTTTCTGGAAACATCGCCAAATCAACCCTTCAGAAGCTCTAAAAGGGACATTCAGCAAGTGCATAAATCAGCATGTGTTCTAGGTGTATACTCAGGCTATGAGCATGTTGAATTTCTTGCGAATTCGCTGTTGAGTTGATTGACACGAGTGATGATCCCTGCAACCGGTACCAAGCTAACAAAAATACAGGGGGGGACTGCACAAAGACAGACTTCGACTACTCGGGGCAAGACTCCCGATATGTAAAACTCCGTTTACTACGTCGGAGAACCCGTGAGACGAAGGACTCCTCGGGCGAACCCTGCACGGCACAGTTGCCGTCACACTTCCCTCGGCCCGGTTTGCTGCATATGATCCGGCAATACTACCCTACTACGCCCAGTCTTGGCTCCATCAACCAGGTTTTTACTAGTCATTGTGTTGCGCCCGCATACAATGCGACCCCTAGTTTGCCACATTGGGAAGTCGCAAAGTTCCAAACTTTCAAGCATTGCATTGTACGCGGGTTCCTGATCCTTATTGCCTCCAACGTCACGCACGGAGACTTGACTCTCCGAACCATTTTGGAAATTGCACCCACGATTGCCTATCAAATGCCTTGAAAAGACCCAGGCCCTACAAGGAACGGTCGGCTTGCCATGACTCGGAATCATTGCCTGTGGGGAGCCCGTTTTAACGATGATGGAGGAGCAGTTCACCACCACGCCTTTGATTCGACGATCCAGTACTACCAACTTTACCTAGATATCCATAGACTTCCATGTCATGATTGTTTTTGCGAGACGGTCGGTTGGTGCGGCCAGGCATAGGCGGACGTACAGACAGCAAATGGCGCAGGTGCCAATGTGCTCCCTGAGTTGCTCTTATCTTGGCGCGAGTCAGCTCTGGCCGGGGCAATGACCATTCTCGGGGACGGAAAGCAAGCACGAATCGGACGCCCCTTGCTCCAGGCTGCCATGGGCAGCTGGATAGACGGTTCATCGGCAGAGAGGTAGACAAAGCTCTGACAGCCAACCTGTGTATTTGGCCAGTTTATCACAAGGGTTCCCTAGCAAGAAGACTGGGATCCATAGCATGGGAATGCCGGTAGTATCTAAACAGCCAGGGTCGTAGATCTAACCTGGGTGGGCCGCCGGGGGGCCCTTGTGGGTACGATGTAGGTGAAAACTTTAACCTGTAACCTCGTAAGTCCCTAGGCTTCCCGGTATATGTAGTCTTGAGGACCCCTGTCCTTGTACAGGGGTAAGTGCAGTGCGGTACTGTAGAGAACCCCTAGCCGGTAGAGTAGGCGTGCTGGGATATTGGGAGGAAAAGAGGGAGGGAACGGTACCCTTATCTGTCAAGGTCTGGACGCTTCGACCAAACTGTGACTCTCTCCGCGTAGAGCAGGCAATGCGGGCATGTACCTTACATCGCAATAATCATGCTCCTCGAGCCGTCTGGAGTCTGCGAAAATATCATATGGCATCTCCCGCAACATAATCCACTCTCGCTCTGGTCCCGTCATCTCACCCCATTCGATCCTTATTTTATTCGACGCTCAACTTGACCTTCCCCAGGTCTATCGTGGTTGCCGATCACGCCACACTGCCTACGCCTTCAACGAGGTGACTTCACTACCGATCAGTGTTGCGATCTGTTGGCTGCAGCCATGATTCATGATTACTCCAAAGGCCAGATGGTCGGCCTGGCCATTGGATTCATGCTCCTTCCCATGTTCTTTTACGCTCTGCGTATCTGGGCAAAGTTACTTGTCAAGCGGTTCACATTGGACGATTACGTGGCGGGAGCGGCACTCGTAGGTGGCCTGGCGACTTCAGACGTTCTGAATATCTGATGCTCGTGCTGACCGCGATATCACCAGCTTGTATCGACGACCTGTTGCGCCTTGCAGCTAGCTAGTAAGTTTTGACTCTTCTGCCCTCTGTTGCTTCAATCGGAGCGCCACCTCCGCCTGGAAGGCAGGGTACTAGCCGTGTGAACAGCTGCATTCCATGGACACCTCGGACAGCACCAGCCGCTGAATCCTGACGGATCTCCAATCATGGACGATCCCGGGTTGATCTTCTTTGAACAGGCGAGTTCAACCTCCCCTCCCCATATTATTTGTTCTTCGGCACAGAAGCTGTATAGGAGGAGGAGGGCTAACCACGTGCTCGCCGAATAGACCAAGTTCGCACTCAACATGATTTCGATTCTCGGCTTGGGTCTTATTAAGACGTCCATCCTTGTGCTGTACCTGTCCCTCTTCCCGAATCGCAAGTTCCGCTGGTGCGTGTACGCCACGCTCGTCTACGTGACCTGCTGGACCGTTAGCTACTTCTTCTCCCACCTCTTCACCTGCTTCCCCATCACCGTCTTCATCGAGCCCTACTATCACAACTCGTGCGTTGACACGGTCCCCATGTTCCTCTCGCTACTCTACACCGACGTCATTGCCGATTTCGTCATCCTCGTCCTGCCCATTCCTATGGTCATGGGGTTGCAGATGGGGATCAAGAAGAAGATGGCCGTCTTGGGAATGCTGGGCCTGGGTGCTGCGTAAGTCCCCTGCAGATATGTATGTGTGTAATGGAGCATCACCGGCTAATGAGAGACGAAGGGTATGCGCTGTAAGTGTCACTCGTGTCATCGCAACGTACTCGATCGCGGCCGAGTATGTCCGGCACCCCAACGATGTCATTTGTAAGATCCCCCACCTTGTCGATCCTCGCCATGCTCGCTTGCTGACATGGAGCGCTAGACTACACTGCGCCTGTATTCTTCTGGACGAACATTGAGCTATCTTTGGCCGTCGTGTGCGCCTGCCTGCCTACCCTACGGCCTATTTGGAAGTACTTCTTCCCCAATCCGGTGACTGCAGGGAACGACTCCTACGAGTACAGATATGGCTCTGGAAGGCGGACTGGCGGTCACAAGACCACTGTCAACACTCCGCCGTACGAGGAGCTGGACGAGATGGAACTTCACGATGCCAGCGAAACACGGTCGGGATCGCTTGCTAGGAGAGACATTGTCAAACAGACGACGATACAGCAGACGATCGAGAGTTCGGACAGCTCCAGCACTACCAACCTGCGGCCAGCCGAATTTGCCGTATGGCCCCTGGGAAGGAATCGAGAGGTCTAAAGTGTGGAAGAACTGAAGGTAGGGGAGGCAGCGACGCCGGTGGGGTTCTTGTTGTGCAGCACGAAGAAGCGCAGAGTCACGCCAGTATTCAGTATCCATGTCTCAAATGATGCTTCAAAATGCTTCCATTTTGTGTCCACGCCCGAGCGAGGCGAGCAAGGAAACAAGACTAGTGCACCTGTCTTTGGAGATTACTAGACCGAAGAGTGTTTAACCAGCGCAAGCACTGGCGGCAAGTAGTCGGAACAAGCCTGAATTTTCTTCATCTTACAAAGTCGGAGCCGAAGACGTGATGGGTGTGCCCCGGGTCTAGTCTTGATACCGTATCCTTGGTCACCGTTTTCAAGCGACGCTAGGCCTCTGGTGGAGACCGGGGAGGCGGGCTGGGGAATGGACAGACAAATGCAGATACCAAAGCCGGTTGCCTCGAGTCGTTTGGTGTTGCAACGTGGTACCCAAAGGACCAACAAGTCCAAAGGACCAACCAAGTACCAAGTTGTCCAAGACGCCCCTGGTAGCGAGATGCAGACTAACGCAGGACTCTGCCTGCATTAGTGTCTACAGGGGTCCTAGGATGGCATGGCATGCAGGCGGGGGCCGTAAGATGGAGCGAGCCATCCGACAGTTGGACATGTTTGAATAATCCCTTGATCATGTCCGGGCCGTTGCTTGTTAAGAATCCAATGGTGTCCTGTCAAGCCAGAGGTTCAGTCCTCGACCTTCCTCGTCACAGACTTCGTCCCTGACACACACCCATCCACCACTGCAACCCACCTTTCCCCCTTTCCCCCCTTCCCCCTTGAAGGTTGACAGAGATGCAATCAATGGGTGTCTTCACCATGCGGAACCTCTTGGTCGGCCTGCAGCTTCTCAGCCTGGCAGCGTCGGCTGCCATCGACATCAGCGCTCGGTCGGTGGCCACGGACCTGAAGAGCCTCGTCTCGTCTTCTGGCGTTGGCGTGGTGTTGCGGGAGCGGTGGAGCGAGTTCGACGCGCCACAGCCGGCAGTCGTGGTCAACGCGACGTGCGAAGGCGACGTCAAGGCTGTGGTCCGATATTGCGCCAAGAACAAGGTGCCCATCCTCCCGCAGAATGGCGGCATCGGCTGGGCGGCCGAACAGTGGGACCTCGGTGCCGGCGTGATTCTCAACCTGGCCGGCCTGAATCAGGTCGTCGTGAGCACCGACAAGAAGACGGCCGTCATCGGCGGCGGAGCCCTCGTCGGAGATGTCGTCGCCGCCGCCGACGCTGCCGGAGTGCTCGTCCAGACGGCCAACTGCAACTGCGTCGGCGCACTGGGGGCAGCTCTCGGCGGCGGCTATGGCAACCTCATGGGCGAGCGCGGCTTCTTCGTCGACAACATCCTGTCCATGCGCCTCATCACTCCCGCCGGAGCGGCCGTCACCGTCACCCCGAGCTCCGACCCGGATCTCTTCTGGGCCCTCCGCGGCGCCGGCCCCAACTTCGGCGTCGTCACCTCCGCAACCGTCACGGCCTTCTCCACAGCCGACCGCACGTCTTGGATCATGTCCATGACCTTCGACCCCTCCAAGATTGCCCAGGTCGCCCAGGCCATCCAGGACCTGCCTCTCCTGCCCCAGCAGGTCGTCTACCTCGTGCTCACAAGCTCTGGCGACGCCGAGAACACGCCCATGGTCCTCGTCACCGGCTTCCTCCGCGGCGGCACTGAGGCGTCCGGCCGCAAGGCCTACGCACCGCTGTACGCCCTCGGCCCGCTCACCAACAGCAGCACCGTGACCCCCTACACGGGCTGGAACGCGGCCAACGACCCCTTCTGTGGCCGTGGCGGCCGCAAGCCTGCCCTGAGCACCACCATCAACAACATGAAGGCGTCGACCTGGCCTGGCATTTGGTCCCTGTATACCGACTTCCAGAAGCTCCCGGGCGCCGAGAACTCGGCAATCCTGATCGAGCGCTACAACCTCACCAAGGCCCAGTCCGTCGGCCGCGGCAAGTCCGCCCTGCACGACGAGCTGCGCTTCGACGCCTTCGCTCAGGCCATCGTTATCCCGTGGTATGAGGACGCATCCCTCGACACTGCGGCCCTGACCTTTGGCTCAAAGGTCCGGGACATCTGGAGCTTCTCCACCAGCCCGACCGTCAACCCTACGTGAGTCATTTCTGATGATGATGGATGAATGAAACTCCTCCAATGGTGAAATGCTGACAAGTCAATCAATGCAGTTATATCAACTTCGCGCACGGCGACGAAAGCCTCAGCGCCATTTACGGCTCCAGCCTCCGCCGTCTCAGGACGCTCAAGAAGACATACGACCCTACCAACGTGTTTGGACAGTGGTTCAGCCTTGCATAGGCTCATACTTGACCGGCATCATCATATTGGCACTTTCCCTGCCACGAGTCGAAGCATTTATTCATTCTCAACCTCCATAGCATCTGGTATTGAAGCTGTGCATTCTTCATGTATATTCTATCCAACTACCTTGGCGAAAGTAACTGCACTTAATAGACGCTGGTAATTTTATTCACTTCAACTCTTCTTGCACTTGGATCTGGGTGTCTCCAATACTGGCGCTCGATCGCGGAGCGATTGTATTATTCCATGTTCGCAGCTCAGCAACCATCATGTTTTGAACTACCACCGGATCTCTCCACCATCTCCGCCGCTTTGGGGTGGTCGGATCTACCTCTTGTTATTCGGTGCTATCTCTCTCCCCCCCTCTAGTAGTAAAATTCCTCTCTCAAGTCCTTGCGCTGGCATGCAGAGCACTGGTCTCGCGCCGTCACATTTAATCTTCTTTTTACGGCACTTCTTGCAGGTCTGTGATATTTTCACTCACCGGCGCAAAGTCTGCTTGGCCTCTATTGCCATTGCCTAACTCGACGATCGCGAACAACACCATGACCGACTAGGGGAGCGTGATGAGAAGCGCCAGGCCTATTTAAACGCGCGCATATAGAGACCCAGACTCAGGATAGTCCTATGCGAGGCACCTGTAGTTTCCCAGGCAGGTACTTTCGACCCATGTTCCATCCCGCTTCCCCGGCTGACCAGCATTCGCCCGCGCTTTTACAGGGTACGACCGCTCACCCCGGACACCTCTCTCGGATGTCTCATCCGCACCTGAACCAACCTGTTAGGGATCTCATCCACCCCGCTCTTCCAGGCTAAGACTAACGACAGGCCAAGCCCAGGTCCACTACGCTACAGGACCAGGCTCTCGTACTCGCTTCCGGCACAGTCCCCTCTCGGCCGCGTGCCCGTTGTCTTCACACCTCATCTCCAGCAAAACTTGGGCCAGACCGGTAAACATATACTAATGGCGAGAAGAACCTCTGGGCCCCCGATATCTCCTCTCACAACGGGCAGTACTACTTGTACTACTCCGCGTCGTCTTTTGGATTACGCAAGTCTGCTATCTTTCTAGCTACTAGCAAGACCGGCGCCTCAGGCTCATAGACCAATCAGAGCGTAGTGATCGAGTCGTCCGATGCCAACGACTACAATGCTATTAACAGCAATCTTATCATCGATACTGCGGATAAATAGTGGCTGTCTTTCGGCTCGTTCTGAACAGGCATTAAGATAATCTCCCTTGACCCTAACACCGACAAGCAATCTGACACTAACCTCGTCTCCCTCGCTTCGCGCCCGGACGCCAGTAGTACTATCGAAGCACCCTTCATTACTCGCCGCGGCAACTACTACTACCTCTTGGTGTCTTTCGACAGATGCTGCTAAGGCGCTGCTAGCACATACTGTGTCCTAGTTGGTCGCTCCACTAGCATTACCGGCCCGTATATCGACCGCAGTGGCAAGCAGATGATGTCAGGCGGTGGAACTGAGGTTATGGCCAGCCACGGCTCGATTCTTGGTCCGGGACACAACGCTGTCTTGACCGACAGCGATGTTGATGTATTTGTTTATTATTATTATGCCAACGATGGCACTGCGTCTTGGGTATTAACCTCATTCGCTACGAGTCGGATTGGCCCGTTGTGTATTAGACAATGCAAGTGTAGTTTTGTTTTCTTGTTTAATACTTGGACTGCTTTCTCTAGTCCTAAGTCAGGAACTCTTATGTATATGTATCAAGTTAGATGGTTGAAAACCCGTGCAGACTGCCTTTTCACTGCTTTAAGATTGAGTTGCTCCATATTCATATATACAACAACTTGTTTATCACTTCAACTTCAAAAAGTCAAGTTTGGTCTATTAGTCATTTCGACATTCATAGTCAGAAATTCACTCAAGGAACTTAATAACGAACTAC
Organism: Ilyonectria mors-panacis; assembly: GCA_002991585.1. Taxonomy (NCBI): domain Eukaryota; kingdom Fungi; phylum Ascomycota; class Sordariomycetes; order Hypocreales; family Nectriaceae; genus Ilyonectria; species Ilyonectria mors-panacis. Next base: position 197,722 of record PPHJ01000071.1, on the reverse strand, counting down.
TTGGGATTTTATTAGTCATTAGATGTATTTGGCTATGTTCGGCCATGTCACGTAATGGTCGAGGTTGATTTAGTCCCATGAACAACTTCGCACTCCGCAGTATTTTAAGCGATTTCAATACCATTATATTATAACAGTCACAAGTACTTGCTATGGACCTGTACTCAATGTAATTTCAAGTTAGGTTTAGAATTCAGAGGCACTTTAAAACGGGGAGATAAAAGACCCCTAAAGTGGTACTATTATTACTTACCTAACGGACCCTGTTGTCTGCGTCCATCTCCGTGGGCCCGCTATCTTCAATTAACACAGGGAGAGCATCCTCTCACCGGCGAAATTAAGCCACTGGGATGTTATTAACCCCTTTTCCTTCTGCAGCATTGGAAAATCCATAAGTTTCTGCTTCCCCATTAGTTGGCTCGCTTAGCCCTTGAGAAAGAAGCAAGGAAGATGGATGGTCTCATTCTCCCCCAAAGTAGCAAAAGATTACGTGCTAGTCCTGGGGTTTTAACCAGGGTTATGAGCCTAATCTTGGCAAGCACAGTTTGCTGTTAGAAGTCGTCTAGGCGCTCCTTTCCCCTGAGTTGGGCGCCATCATCCTCGACAGCTGAAACGAGATTGTGGATAAGAGAGAGGCGTAGTCAGGAGTGAGGCTTACGAAGGAATTAATAACCCTAGGGTCTGCTGTTCTTACCTTCCGTTGTTGGTTGGTTTTGTCCCAGATTGTCACCATCTGTTGGTTCCGGGGTATGATGTTGCAAGTATGTGGCCTGAGCAAGCCTGCCCCACCAATTATCTGCGTCGGGAAGTCAAGAACCCTAACTGTTTTTAGAAACCCGATTTTATCGCCGATACCCCAGTCATTATTCTGAAGACAGCCATCACAACGGGGAGTTTGTTGATGTGATTGTGACACACACGTATAAGAAGCAATGGTGGGAGGATGCAGTGTAAGAAACCAACCAAAACATCTCATCTACTGATCATCCACAATTATCTTTTTCTTCTCCCGCACATTTCTCATCATGCGGCTGTCCCTTGACGACGGGCTTCTCCAGGAGCTCAGCACAGCAGACGCTAAGGCACTGCATGACAACGTGGAGAGCTTGAGCGCCTGCGGCGTTGGGAAACTTGTCAACTTGCCTCAAATGATTGTCGTTGGCCTGCAATCTGCTGGAAAGTCATCCGTGTTGGAGGCCATCACGCGCGTACGATTTCCAGTTGACGCTGGGGTTTGTACGCGTTTCGCTACTGAGCTCGTGCTACGAACCGCCAAAGAAACGAGGATAGACGTAAGCGTCAAGTTTGCCGACAAATCCAAATCAACCCAGAAGTTCCAGAGAACCGGTTTCGGTGAAGATGACTTGACAGACATCATCAGGGAGGCGAAAAAGGCCATGGGCATTTCCGGCCGGGATTTCTCAAAGGATGTTTTGCGTCTCGAAATCGACGGTCCCAAAATGTATCCATTGACTCTGGTTGACCTCCCGGGTCTGTATTCGCTCGAAACGGAAGACCAATCCGCGGAAGGAAAAGAGACCGTGGAACAACTTGTGGACAGCTATATGATGCAAGAGAATAGCATCATTCTCGCAGTCATCGCCGCCGACGTCGGTCTTGCTGGTCAAGACGCCTTTAAAAGGGTCAAGACGCGCGATTCTATGAGAGAAAGAACCATTGGCATCATCACCAAGCCAGATCTCACCAAGCCAGGGTACAAGCATGAAAAGGAGTACATCCGATTGGCACAAAACAAGGAAGCTGCCAACAAGTTGAAGCACGGATGGCATGTTCTGAGAAACAGAGCAGAGGATGAGCCTGGACTGGAAGGAAGAGACGCCGCAGAAGAGGATTTCTTCCGCTCAGGAGCTTGGGGGGCTTCTATAAAACCTCAACATCGCGGCGTGGTTAGTCTACGAAAAAAAGCTGAGCGATATTCTGTACAAACATATCCAAAACAGCCTACCGGGAGTCATGGACGACATCGAGAGGCAGCTCAAGGAACGAAGCGAGGAAAAGGCTCGACTTGGGAGCCCCAGGTCTTCCACCTTGGAGATGAGATCATTCTTACTTACTTGGCATCGCCGGCGAGTTTCAGCGCCTGGCTCACGATGGCATGCATGGGCGTTACAGTGATGCCTTCTTTGGAGACGTCGAAGACGAAGACCATAAGCTGTGAGTTCAGATTCGAAATTTCAACCGAGCTTTCGATCATATCATTTCTACCAAGGGCTCGACAAAGCTAATCATGAAGAGTACTTCCGACGTCCCCACACACATCGACATCCCTTCCTATCTTCAAAGATTTCTTGATCGCTATCCGTCCGATTTCCTAAACCCGGTGCCCATCACGCGAGAGGACTTGAACCTGCAACTCCAACAGCAAGCGTCGTCTAACCGTGGTTTGGAGCTGCCAGGACTACCCCACATGGGTCTTGTGATTCAGTTGTTCCAAAAACAGGCGGCTCCTTGGAGGCTGATTGCGGAGCACCATATCCGTCAAATTCTTCTTGTTACCAAAGCATTTGTCGACGAGCTCTTCACGTTTCTCATTGGGCCCCCGGATCAAAACCACACTACGGAAGTCATCCTCCGCACGTGTGTTGACGAATTATACAGCGAAAAGGAGACAGCGCTGCAGCAGAAACTCACAGAGCTGATTCGCCCCTATTCTGAAGGCTTTGCGTTTCCTCTCGACGCAGATTTCCATCAAAATGCATGCAAAACATCCATGGATCGTCTCGCAAGTCGCGTTGCGGACACTCTAGGGGAAAGCCATCCAGATCTGTTCGACGGTACATCCAAGCAGACACTCAGTAGGGACATGATTACGACGGCGGTTTCAAACAGCAAAGATCTGAAGGATGGAGAGTTTGGCACCACTAAGATCATTGACATGATGGAAACGTACTACGAGGTACGTTGCCGACCCGAAGCTACAGCCTTCCGTCGAATTACACTGCTAACGCGAATAGATGTCGCGGCGCACCTTTACCGAAAATGTCATCAACCTGGCTATCGAAGGCTGTCTTATTTATGATATCCCAAACATTCTTACCCCAACCCAAGTAGGCAGAATGAGCGATGGAAGGTTGAAGGAGCTGGCAGAAGAGTCTCAGGAGGTTCAGTCACGACGGACACACCTAGAGAAGGAGATTAAGATTCTAGGCCAAGGCTTGAATCAGTGCATTCTATGCAAGCCTAGAGGAATCACGGGTATGAATAGTAGTTTGACTGCGGGGGTAAAGTTTTACTAATCCTGCTACTGCAGGTCTCGGATCCTTGCTACAACTAAGCAGCGGTATTTGACTGAAGGCAGAGTCTTATTATGCTTGTAATTCCTCTTCATAACATACCCTATAGGCATGTCGCTCTCGGGTATAATCACCTCACTGGATTGTTTAGTGCGGATATCTAGCGTGACGACCCAACTCCGAGACTAATATTTTTATCTTTGATGCAAGTCATTCAGGAGATCCGATCACTCTTGTCCGACGTTGTTTCGATCAAGCAGGGAGCATATTGCACTGTTCTACCTCAGCATGCCCAGCTCCAGTGGATCGAACTTGAGGGTGTGATAGACCCGGAATGCCGTGATTAACCTTGAGCTAGCCACGATAAAGATGGTTATTATTACACAGTGATATATGAGACGCGTTGAATGAAGTTTTTAGGGGCTTGTTGGCAGCTTCTTCCGGCGTCGAACCAGGACTCTGATCAACGCAGTGAACGTCGAACTAGAGAGAAAGAACAAGCGATAGAAGATCTATGACTTAGGTGTTGCCTACCCATAATTATCGCCTACCTCATTTTTGTGTGAGAGTAAGGGCATCTTCGATCGTTTGAAGAAGTGTTTCAGCCTCCAAAATGCCAGGAGCACGATGGATCCCGCTCCACACGTAGCTCAGCGCCAGATAATCACATTCATCAGGACATGGAACGACTGTTCGAAAATCAACATCGACCACACAGGTAGCAAGCATGCCTTTTTCGAACTTGGGCTGGCAATGTTCGGACTGGTGTATCTAGCAAAGCTCGAGGCCCTGGCGGATATGATCAAGAATAATCATCCCATCAATTAGTCTTGCCGTGTGGCTCCATTGTCGGACAATGCTATGGTAGGCCATAACGTAATTTCTTTTCCTGTCATCATGGCTGATCTCAAAGGCTGGCCACTATTGACAAGGCTAGGTCCAGACATTTCGAGTCCTGGAAATGAAAGCCCAAACCAGTTGGCAAAGGCCCGTTTCTGGTCTTTTGAGACTGCTTCCCAGTGATCTTGGCGAATGTACCATCGAAAGAGAGTCAGTGCCAGCACGGTGATGTCGTGGTCAGGCGGTAATCGAGGAACAACCAGTAGATAAGTCGACAGAAAAGGCATGAGGGAGCGAGTTGGAAAGAGGAGAGCAGTCCCAAACGCAGTCTATGGAGGTCTTATCAATTAACATGCTCAGCATAGTCAGCCTCCCATAGATCCCTAGTTTGATTATCATTTAAAGGCTTTCCTTCTTTAAAAGTCCGGAGGTTGTTGAACTCGACGAAAATTTAATACAGAGCGCTGGGGCTTTGGCGCAGGTGCCCCAATAAACTTCTATCTTGCTTCATCTATTGCTTGGTTGTTCTGTAGGGTATAGCAGAGGTTATCTGTTTGATTGCTGTGCCTGAATCGAAGACATGGCTTATCTGCCGGCTTTAGGCAATGACAGACTACGTAGAGTCTCGAAACAGAAGTGGCCATCGTAACATGCGAAGCTAGGACCTGCTATTTTGTTGGTGGGAGCGACCTTTAGTGCAGACCACACCCGTCCATAGGGTAGGAGCTGGAGATAGCGGGAAAATAAGGAAAGGCAACAATCTGGCTGTCACCCGGGGGGATAAGATGCAGGAAGCAATAGATATACTGCTTTCTGACGTCTCTAAAGGGAAAGAAAAAATAGATATCAATAAGAGCTGCTACAACAGCTATAGTGTAACGGGTGCAATACGACAAGAGGTATCGTTAAGTATTAAGGAAGGAAAAAGCGTGTTATTTTAAATTTCTCGGGCAGACTAAATGCCTTAAGTAGGGCCATAATAAGCTAGCTACTGGCCTCTACTACATTAAAACTCCAGGTGGACTGTTAGCCCTATCACACTATTCATTCAAAGCAGGGGGGGAAGTGCATGTATCAAATCTGAATACCGTGTGCTTATGAAGCTCAAGACTTGTTGACATATTCAGCGCTTTAAGATGACATGACCTCCGGGGCCTAGAAGCCGTTTGGCTGTGCGTCACGAGACAGAGAAGCGCGTGGTGCAGGGCTCCCCCAGCGGGTTTAAGGTCCTAGTGATAGATAAGGACTCGTCGTTGGACCTTGCTGCTGACAGTGTTACTGCAGTCTGGTTTGGCCTCTCGAGAAAGTCTGAATACTCAAAAACCTCATTGAATTGCTGCTGTCTCGAGACAAAATCGCAAGGCTGGCAATTGGGGGAACTCGGTCTCAGAATGAATTTGTCCAGAGGTTGTCGTAAATCACCAGTCACCGGACACTTCGTCTGCCTCATACCCATGTTTCTGAAAGCCGAAGGCAAGTGAGTTTCAGAGCAGGCTGTAAATGCTAGATCTATGGTTGTCGTCATGCTTTTCGGCACGTAGATAAGTGTTTGTTGTATCTTGAATCGTGGGCAACAATGAAGCGGTGACGCGTACAAACTTGGATGATGTGGCTTAGCAGCGACGTCGTGGTTGAAGTGTGGAATACTTAACGGGACTTGGTTGGACTGTTTCGATGAGTCTAACTTATTGTGATTCGTTGCTAATGTCCTACCTCAGACCTGGGAGCCATGAGTACTCATAATGTAAGAGTTTGCATCTCCAGAGACACTTGCTTGTAGCTTCAGAAGTAACGCCTGTTTATGCTTAGCTATAAGATTGCCTGTCGCTTTAATCTGCTGATTTACTAACACATCTCCTGACTTATAACTGTCAGCTTCTTGAATGTTAGGAAAGAAAATCAGAGGAACATCTTAAATAAGAAGAAACAATAAGTTGCGCAGCTTAGTTGACTTTAGGACAACATAATCAAAACCTTAATCGAGGTGAACATCACACCTGTCGCGTTGGGTTAAAAATAGCAATGCCAGCCTGTGCTTGGCGAAAATTCCTGTCCTACAGTTGGAGGAAATATATTTTGGCCGATTTCCAAATACGAGACAAAGTGGAAGCAAAATGTCAGTGCCAAACTGGAAACCGGGCCCCCGAATTGCTTATGTGGAGCCGCTTGGTGCACATTCCGCTCTGAATTCCTTATCCTCTCTGCCCACGGTGACAAGAGGAGAACAATTTCAGACACATCCACTCCGCTCAATGATATCAACACAGAGAGCATTCATGGGAAATCAGCTTCAAATAATGTCTTCTCAATCGAATGTGTCATATTTCTACTTGCCAGCCTGATATTGGCAGTCGCGGACTTAGCCAGGTTAAGGGGGGTTGAACTTCTAAAAATAGCACCTAGATTACCTAACCTTGCTTCGAGCGCAAAGCCGAGACTACGCCAAGATGGAGAAAAAGACGGGATGGATAACGTGTTCAAGTGTGGCTTTCCATGTGGCGGCTGAACCAGCCGTTAGGCGAAAGCCGGGTTTCCTAATTAGAACCCCTTTGATCAGATGAAGGCGGTTTCTGCTGACACTCAATACTGGTTGGCCTCAGTCTAACTTTTCGGAGGATGTCCATTCCTTGCACGAAGTAAGCCCAACCAACTTCGGATTACTTTTCTCTTCCGGGCTTGACAAGGGTCCACCTTGTCACCCCCCTGGCAACAATGCGACGTGGATCGATGCGAGAGATCATACAAAAGGACAGCGACGCGACTTCACAACCTCTAGGGTACACTGATGCTGCGCTGCCTTATTTTCACCACGAACCTCATCCGATACCGGTATATCCTATACAATTCCCAGGACGAGTCGATGTCATAAGTCTCATCTTGTCCATTACTTTTCTACGCACTTCCCACACATGCGACATGTCAGCCCCTCCCTCTCCTCGCGGGCAATGTTGTGACATCAGCCAAATTGGAAGCATACCAGAGACGGAGAGAGGAGGAAAATGAGGCCAAGGAAAATAATGACAGCGATGGCGAAGACGACGATATCAACTACGACTCTGAGGATGACAACAAGGTAGCAAAGAAACAGGCCGATCAGCGGAGACATCAAGAAGCTCACATCGCTGGCTATCGACAACAAATGATGAAGACTACCAATGGACCACCCCAGCATGCGCGGCTCCCAACTTTACAGGGTCCCTGGATCAATTTCCCCGAATACGACGACGACGGTGATGACGACGTTCCACTCGCCATGTTGCAAGCCCAAAGACGAAGAGATCTAATGTCGCGGCTGGCTGGTGTGAGATCAAATCCAAACCTGCGCGCGGCTGCTCAGCAACAGTTTTCAAGACCTGGTTCTGCACAAGGCCAACCCCACAACAAAGGCTCGCATCTGCAATTACCATCATTTGCGCGTGCTCTTCCCCAGGACCCATTCCAGGATCCATTCCAGGACCCATTCCAGAACCCATTCCAGGACCCGATCTCTTTAGGCAAGAACGGCTCCTTTCGGCAGCCTTTTTCTGGCGGCTTGGTAGGCCTGATTGCGAGCGAAGAGCGCGCCAAAGCATCGCGGCGCGGAAGCCCAAGTGGTAGTTTTCAGCCAATTCCTTCACCCACCAACAGTACCTTTGGATGGACGAATGGATCGTATCAAACCGGTCAAATGCCATATGGATTTCCTACAATTCAGCAGTCATCCCGACCCCAGACTGCTACTTCGGGGTCTCAAACACACCTTGGCAGATGTCGCATAATCTACAGGCTCAATCGCAGTTTCTGCAAGCGGCGCCTTGGACAAGTCAACACAAGAGCAGTCAATCATGGAACCATTTTCCGTCGCAGAAGCCGGCAGAGAACTATGGAATAGCTGCTAAAGGGACCGGCTGTGCTGTTCCTGCTTATGGAGGTTATGCACCATCAATTCCACCGACGGAACGGAGTACAGTTGGTTTGCCGAGCCGGTACAGAACAGTTTCAAGGGCTAAGAATTAATTTGCTTCTGGGAATAGAAAAGACAGAGGATATAGATTGTATAACAGTGTAATCAGATACTATTAGAGGCTTGTAATTATAAACACTCAACTGCGGGGGAAGCCGCAAGTGCTATTCCGTATCAAAACCAAACCCAAGATTGACCCACTCCAACCTGCTGCCCCCCCTTACTTTGCAATACCGTATTCCGTGAGGAGGCATATTTCTGAGAGGCATCTCTAGTCTACTGGCGCCATCTCACGGATCATCTCCTCTTCAGTTTATGTCTGGTGGCGAGCGTCAAAAATATCAAGAGTCGAAGTCGGGACTACACTAACCAATTCCAGAGCGGCCTCGTTTCCCAAACTCACTCTCCGTCTTCGGCTCGGCTAGTGCCAAACGAACGCAGACGAAGGCCAGAGGAAAGAGAACGCAAGAATACGGCCGTCTCGTCCTATAAGGAACGTGAGGCAAGCGGGGGGGATCCGAAGGCACTTTTAGGGGGAGGATGGTGTTTCGAGATTTAGGCACACCGCATGTTGTCGTAAAATCGCCAAGCATGATGGAATCAAAAATTAGCTCTGTATTTGTACATCTAGCTCAGGGGATTCCCGAGCTACTATTATAAGGTGGTCGATAATGCCTTCCTGGCGCTATTGGATTGCTGCCTTGTTTGTAATTCCTTGCGGATGCTTCTAGACCTTCGGCTCGTAGCTGGGATGCAACTCATCATGATCATCTGTGGAAAAAAGGTGCCAACTCACATCGCAGCCGAACAAGCACCGTAGGTCACAAGCAAAGCATATTCCCCGCACGCTAGAAACTCATTCATGCGCATCGCCTCGTGATGATTGACCGCCAATAGACATCTTGTCACTGGGCCGTGGAAGGCACGTATAAGCGGTTAACGGCAGCACCTTTCTGCAGATAGATCACAGCTTCTAGCCGACCTGTGAACGGCCATACGGCGTAGTTTCAGACGCCTACGGGCCAACGGCGATGCGTTCACTGAAGATATGTCTACCGACGTATTGCTGATAGTGTTGCTGGCGTTAACTGAGATATTGATCTTGACCTCATTGGATAATGAATGCCTTCAGGTCATGACCTACGTCAGATAGATGCAGTTTTGTTATGATCCAGACGATATAGTTTCGAGTCTAGGGTTCTTCATTTGCAGCAAAGGACAGTGTGACAGAAAACTCGAACTCTCCCGCCTTGACGGTCCATGTGCTCTCAGGAATATCCGTCTCGTCGTCAAACATGGTCTTCATCCAGGAAACCTCGTTCTTGGTTGGCGCCCCTGAGCCGCCCTGGGCGTTTTTATTGTCTGGAAGAAGACCACTCGTGCAGTTGAAGAGAAAAGGCTCGCTCGTCTTGTTCGACTTCTTCTCGTCTCTGCCTGTCAGAGCTGGTCTCTCAACGCCCACCCAGTCCATGGGCATAGGGATCCCGGTCGCAGCGGAGCCTCCGTCCTTGAGCACCAACTCCTTGAACTTGTCCAGGCTGAGCGTGCTCATGTTGGGCTCACACAGTGCCTTGTCACGATCGCCAAAGTCAATATCGAAGCCAAACACACCAAAAGTCGACGTGTACGCGGCCTGCCATGGGTAGTCCAATGACGCTGAGAACGGCCTTGATCTCTGCGTTAATCCGGATAGTGACGAGCCAAAGATCCAGGCTGAACCGCACATCAACGGCGACCCCGCCATCCGCAGCGAACTTGAATGGCCGGAAGTTGATCAAAAAGTCCAAAAAGGCGTCAAACCACGCCGGCAACGGGCCCAGGCCGAGCGTGGCATTCAGCTTTCCACCGCCCATGCACAGTCTCGCCGTGACGGCAAAGTATGCCTCGCCCGAGATACGCAGCGCGTTGCTCAGAGACCACGCGATCTTCAGCCTACTAGTTATTTAATACTATTTTTAAAAACTTTTAATAAAGCTTAAATTAGAGTTAGAAGTAATATTAACTCATAGCTATTAATACTACTAGTTATTAAATAGCAGTATATAGTACTTAATAACTAAAAACTAACAGTTAAATTAAAACTCTTCTTTTAGCCTATATAATATATAAAAACTACTATATAATTAGTCTGCCTTCTATAGAATTAAATTTAAAAGTATATAAACTTATATTTAAATTAAAATCTATAAGCTTATTATAAAAAGTAATATAAATATCTATCTTAATGATAAAGAATTTCTATATATTTTCAAGCTTAAATTTAACTATATTAAGAGTGTCTATAATTTAATAAGTAATTCTAAAAATAACTAATATATATTATTCTTAGTGCTCTTTATATATATTAATTATAAGGACAATTATTAGAAAGCTAAATCCAAATAGCTAATGTTAGTAGTGGTTAATAAAATGAGAGAAGTTACTATTCTCATTAATTAATTAATCCCAAACTTAACAAATAGTTTATTAATATATCCGTCCTAGTAAATCCAGAGCTTCTTAGCTTTGGTATCTCAAAGGATTCTGATGTTAAGGAAGGAGATTGCTTTGCCTAAATCCTTAATCCCGTATTTGCTGTGTACTGCTGCTTTAAATTCATCAATTTATTAAAGGTATTCAGGTTGTGCGATGATAAGAAGATCATCCACATAAAGAAACAGAATGAGATAGGTCTCATTGTTAATAAGGATACAAGGTTCATCTGGCCAATGTTTGAATCCCAGAGTTTAAAGAAACAATACAAGCTAGCTGAGCTAGAGCTTTGGTGACTTACGCAGACCGTAGAGCGCTTTGAGTAGTCTCCAGACCTTTCCTGATTGACCATATCCCGGTGGGCATGTGGTGTAGACCTTCTCGTCCATGTCAGCGTTGATGAAGGCATTCTTGAAGTCAATTTGATGACATATCAGCCCGAACGCACAGATGAGAGCTATCAGGATCTGAAAGCTTCGATAAACGCCGGTTGCTGCGTAGATATCTTCGCTGGTATAGTCTTGAAGATCACCTCTGACGCAAATGCGGGCTTTGTGACGAATGAGACAACCTGTATCGTCCAGTTTATACGCGAAGACCCATTTGAGTGGTAGAACTTGTTTGCCTTCGGGGTAATTGACTAGTTTGAATGTTCCTTTCTCCTTGAGTGACTTGATCTCGGCGTCTGAGGCTTATTTGAAACCTTCTCTCTCAGGATGCCGTGTCAATTGATGCCAAAAGTCAGGAGGTAGAGGCAAGTCCTTTCGTTGAGTTCGTATTGAACGAGCTGATGCGAAAGCGTGGGCGAGTTGCTGTCCCAGCTTAGTGCGTTCCAATCGTAAAGCATGAGCATGTCTTCGCGCCCGCTTATGGATTTGGTGCCGAGTAAGGCGTGGTTTGAATGTTTCGATTGCATCTTGGCCTCTCTGCGACAATTTGATACTCCTTCCAGAAGTTGTTCTGGGGTTCTGGAGCACTGAAGAGTCTGTTATCCTTTTCTTTCTGGGTGATCCTGGTTGTACTGTTGTCTGAGGACGCGGCGATGCTTGATGAAGAGACACTGGACCCTGGGGGCATGGCAACGATGGGGTTTTATCCACAGGGGCTTCAACCTCTATCTCTCCTGTTGTTGCCAGTTCAGACGAAATTTGAGGTGTAAGAGGCAACCCTAGTGGAGGTAGTTCTGCTTCCGGTTGCATCGAAACAGGAACCGAAGTTTCTGTATCCTCCATGACAGGCAATGGCTCGATATCCTCTTCGTCGAGATCAACTTCATTGATCGTGATCGCGAGAGTCTGTCCCGATTCGGGAAGAGTTGTAGCAAGCTGTGGATCGTACATGACTTTCTCATCAACTTGAACGTCCCGAGATACAATTACACGATCAAGATGTGGAATCCAAACTTTGTAGATGTTGGTTGCGTCCAATCCAACAAGCCATCCCATGAGTGCATTTTCTTGTAATTTCGCTCTGGCTGGACGGGCTTTCTTGTTCTTAATCAAGACGTAGGCAAGAGAACCGGTGATTTTTAGATTAGGGAGGTTGGGCTTTCGGCCATGAACCATTTCAAATGGATTTCGCCATTGTTTTCGTTGAACTGGGATGCGATCGAGGAGGCGAGTAGCATGAGTAACGATGTAGGGCCAGAGTTTTTTGAGGTAGATTACCCTGTATTCGAAGCTTGCGAGCGATAGTCATGATCACCCCCCCCAGAACGTTCAGCAAGACATCTAGCGTATCTAGCGGAGATGGGTTGAAAGTGATTCCCTTCGTTGCGATAAAGTCCTTCCACTTCTTCCCCAAGCCTTTCTCGCTATCTGATTGGATGTATCGCGTAGTGAAACCCCAGTTGTCGTTTTTAATGGCCAGAAACTCCTGCGTTACCGACAGAAGTTCCTCTTGACGTATGCGAGCACTCGACCTCTACCTTGGTTCGGACGCCAGCGTAGAGAATAAGGTAGTACGGAGGCTTGGCGAGAAGCTGATCGGGTTTAGGAAGATCGTTGACGTTGGGGATCTTGGTGATTGTGGGGCCAGCAGTATGTGGCGGAAGGTCGGCGGGAGACGAAGCCATGGCGGCGGTATTGTCGAAGCCACGTGAAACGACGACAGGGCCTGATCCCTCAGCCTGGGCGGGAGCAGAGGAGGTGAGGTGGTGGGTTGGCTGGAATACCGCTGGAATCTGGTTCTGGAAGATGGAGACAAGCTCGCTTCTTGACGGCATGATTTCGTTGGGTAGGTGGATGATGAAGGCGTCGCGGTCTTTGGACCAAGTCGTGGAGGGTTTTGAGGACTCGCCCATATGAATGTGCCTCTGTTAGTCCCAACCCCAGAAATAACAGCGACTTTTTATGCGCAACCACTGCTTCTCCAAACTCACCTCTGGATACGCATCGATCTTGCCCGCGCGCCTTCAACCCCTCTGTTAAGCCGTCTTCCATGCCCGACTCCAGCAGGTCCCTCAGCGCCTGCGTCCAGGACGCGACGCAGTTCGCCAAAGCCTTTGTGGCCTCTTCCCTGTCCCTGTAGAAGCCTTCGTGTATCTTGACCATTGTCGGCCAGGGCATCGACACGGAAACATCGAAGTTGTGGCGCGAGCGGAACCACGCCAGATTGCGCTGGAGCATGCAATCAGGCGAGTCCCAGTGGTCGCGGATGGCCATGCGGACTCGAACGGGGCTGATCCGTGTTGATGTCAGTCATGGGCGGCGGCAGGATGGTGGAAGAAGAATGCGAGGCGTTTGAGACTTACAGGGCCATTGCGTGAGGGAATCGATTGACGACTCTTCTTCTGTTCGTGATGGTAGGGGTGCTTTCTTGCAGCGCAAATTCGGGAACGAAACAAACTCGGGGTCTCAAGTGTGGCACATAGAGAGAGGGAGAGAGGGAGGTAGCGTCATTATATGCTTCGATCTATTGCTAGCTTCTTTCTCCTTCCTTCTTGCGTCTACTCGCACTGATACGCAACCCGAGAATGCTTGATGAGCTTGATGTGATAGAGACCCAGCAGGGAAAATGAGAGCTGAATGTCTGAGCCCCTCCAATTCACCTGCACCTCCAGTGCTCCTCCCTGATGACCCCGCACCACTGTTTACGTCCCCTTTTTGCTCCTTTGCAGGTGCCCTGCAGATGCTTGTTTAGGCAATCTGAAGTCATGTCTTACCCCGATTCAGCCAGCATTGCGATAATATTAAGTTTTGAATATTTAGCTCGCCTTCGCATTGCTGACGGTGTTAAGCCACAGTCCTAGAGAGGATGTAATCCGCAGTCCCTCCAGAATTGTTACAATTAGTTAAGCAGTTAAAGCTTCACTAGCTGCAGCAAAAACTAAGGCGGCCTCGCTTAAGTACACAGCGTGCCACTATTTCGTATTTGGGCTAGAATGGGCCAATTTAACAATAGGCAGCTAACCCCGCCTGCAAGGCATATTACAGGCGGCACAGCCACCTAGGTAGTTCAACTCTGCTTCAGAACTTGAATGTCGATGAGGAGGCCGCCCCAGGCAGCTGCAGAATATTATTTACATCTTGATCGCCCATCGCGTATTTGCAGAGTTCCAGCCCAGTCACTACGTGAGGTGACCTCAAATCCCGGAGAATGGAAGACTTACACCACCACCTCGGGAGCCGCAGCGTCTGGGAGAAGTATGATGTGCCTAAATCCCCCACCTTCGATATCACCGAGATATGGGGCTACGATGGCTCCGACTCCGCAGTGTGCGACCACAGGACCATCTCCTCCGCCGACGTTGCCAATTGGCTAGACGAGCCATCGGAGAAGTTGCTCTACCCTAGATCGCACATACGGCTCGCCCGGTTCGTCTGGGTGGGAGAGAATTCAAAGACGTCGCGCCAGTCACCGTCAACAGGAGTACTGGCTACGATCCTCGAGTCATGGGGCCTCGAGCAAGCGTCTGATTACTCGCGGAGCAGCTATGCCGGAGTCACCGCCCTGCCGCCTCGGGGCGACACCTGGAAATTCACCGTCACGTACCATCCAAAGATCGCCTTGGCATGGTCTAGCTCTACCATAGGCGGCGCAACGCACACACAAGCTGTCGCCTTCACAGGGACCGAACAGAGGACGGAGATTCTCAACATCCTCGCCTCTCGATGGCGTCCCGACGCGGTGAGCCACCCCGTGTTCCCCGCCTTCCTCTGCAGCCTGGTTCTGAGCGGCGAGTTCGACGACACAGTCGAGGGCATCAAGTCGGACGTCCGCGAGGTCGAGGTCCGTACCGGCCACCACCGCTTCTCCCACCGCCAGGAGCGGCCGGCCGCGGGAGAACTGGGAAACCTCTCGGCCAGGATGAGCGGGTGCGCCGCGAAGCTCGCCAATGGATCGCGCAAGCTGAGCGTTGTTGGCGCCCTCAACGACTTTATCATCCGGCATACCGGGGGCCAGACCCCTTCGGAAAGTAATCACGACGACAAACCACGAAACATGGAGGGCTTGGAACTGGAAAAGGGGGACTCCATCTACACCCGCTGGTCATCCTCACTCAGGCCGCTGGCAACCCTTCAAGACAAGCCCAGCACCTCAGCCGCCACCCTCCTCTCCCATCACGTCGATGTCCTCCAGCAGCGGCTGGCCATGCAGTCCGTAGACAACGAGTACGTGCGGCAGCGGGTGCAGGTGCAGATCGCGGCACTGTTCCACCTGATCGCCCAGCAGGACAACGCCATCGCCTTCGACACGGCGCGCGCCACGCGGGAGCTTGCCGCCTCTAGCCAGGAAGACTCGTCGTCGATGAAGATGCTCGCCATAGTCGCCATGTTTTTTCCTCCCGGGGAGCTTCGTCGCCGCGCTGTTCTCCACCCCGCTGTTCGACTGGGACGGCGCCCCCGCGGACTCGTCGTCTATTGGGATTGGTACTAGGCCGCAGTTTGCGCTGTTCTGGGCTGTCACCGTGTCGGTCACAGTGCTGACCTTTGCGGCGTACCTGGTTGGGATGGTCCTGCGGAGGAGAAGGGCGAAAAGGCTGGATATTTCTGCGTAAGAGTTTGGTTTCCGTGGGCGAATCACTTCGGCATGAACTTGCCGCTGTCTCGGGGTGGGTCCTGAAAGCCGGCACGGAGGTTCGGCTCCGAGTGGGGCCGTACCAGCCAGTGTCGATTGAATTTAGATGGGGCCGCGAGATGAGAACGATGGCGGCGAGCACGACAACTTCGGAGTCGGCCAGATAACGGGCGAGCCGGTGGACTGTAGCAGCAGCTGTAACGTCGCATGGGACCAGTGATCGGAATGGTCTGGTCTGACTCGAGAAGCATTTGAAGAGTACTGCCGAAGATCTGCTTCGTCAGGGAAGCAGTGGCCACGTTGTCGAATTGCAAAGGGCTTTGCAGGCAGTCCGGGATGAAGCAGAGCGGTCGGAGAGATTGCTGGTCGTCGAGGAAGAGGAAGAAGAGATGGCTGAGTCTGGCCAAAGTCGGGATAAAAGTGTGGTGGAAGGCGAAACGGAGATGACCCAGACAAAGCGACCACAGACACCTCTGGATATGTCACACATCCCCACAAGCCCGCTTGTGCTAAGTCCCGGACAGGAACCTAGGCCGTCAAAGCTACCATCACATACAAACCTGGACGAGCGTAACGAAGTATGAGATAGCGACTAAATTTGGAAAAATGTCAAGATAGACTATTATTTAGTTTCCTGCTCTTTAGAACTTGCCTCTAGTCCTCTCTGCGCCTCTACGCCAATCGTTTTGTTGCTCCGTTCCCCTTCTGTTTCAGCTGTTCGACCAGTTTCGCATATGGGTGACTGCTTCGTTATTTCTTCTTATAAAAAGAGGCTCTTTAGTTAGCTTTAGATATTTATCTTTATCTCTGGAAACATACTATAGATGGTATTGCCCCTGGGTACAATCAGTTTAGCTATAATATCTAGAACTAATAGTACTTATTAATACTGCTTATTAATACTGCTTGCTAACTACTTTCGGGGGTATCGCTTCTCAGTCTTTCTGTATTTATTGCACTATGATTCAACGATATAATAAGAGTGTCTGCAGCCCAGCTCTTTCTGTATAATAAGGTATTAGTAGCCAGCAATTATCAACTCGTACGAATACTTACGTAGATGTAATTGCATATTGCTTTGCGATAAATAAAGTAATATTAGAGGATAGAGTTTCAAGTTAAAGACGTATAATAGATAACTGAGACTTTTAATTAAAGGGCCAGCCCCTAACTACTGGCCTAAGTAATAACATATTCGATCAGTCTCACAAACCCCACCTCAGTCCCGCCCGCATGGAAGCAGCGACAGTTTCTCAGCTCTAACGTTCTTCAGGAACTTCATCAACTCACCAGGCGGGTCCCCGGACGTGAGTCCAGCACTATAAAAGGCATATGCGTTCCTCCTAGAGTTCGGTTTTCGAAAATCTGTATCTTGCCTAGGCAGCGACTCCCGACCACTCATCGGAGCCACAGACATGTTCTCTATATCGCTGTGGACATCAACAAACGCTCGCTTCAGAAACACATACCGGCATTGGACTGAAGGTTTCCAACGATAACTTGTGTGGGTTGTTGGGAGCTGCGAAACTATTTTCCTATGTGACTAAATATAATAAGAATAATTGGACGTATGGGCAGGTGGTATAGTATTAATATAGTTGATATGGACTGTAAATACACAGAGTGACTTGGTAGGAGCAAAAATAAGCAACAACTGGCCTAAAAAAGTAAGCAGGTATGGTCTGCATTTACTTTAGAAATGTATTGTAATCTGTATACAGTGCATGTACACTGTAACCGTTATTTCATTGCGTTCGGTCTATAGTGTAAGGCTGAGACTGGGTACATAATTGACCGACATAATCAGCTTTATTATTCTAGAAGTGCCTTTAACCTTGGAAAAACATGAGTTCCTAACTATATGGGCAGATCTGGGACGCTCAATCCCACGCACCAGAACTAAAGCGAACTTCTTTCTTCTTGTCACGATCTGTAATTCTCCGCCAGGAATCATACACAAGCATAGCCTTCTTATTTCGCAAAGTTAGTCCAGGCATTTTTGATCGCCAGCTAAATCCATAGCCAGCAGTATTACAACCACAAGGCCCATAAATAGGGACCTCGTTTGCTTCCAGAAGTTGTCTGAGGCAATAAGTATGGAGTACGTGTTTCTTACAAGACTTCCATATGATATCTTCAAAGTCTTTAAATGGGGCCCTGCATATATTGCAGTCCCTTGCAGAGTCCGGCAATGACTGAATAAACTCTTTCGTTGAAACAATAGGGAATACCGAATTTGGATCGTACTTGCTATTATCCAAATGAATGATTTTGATAATTTCCTTTATAGCCAGTGTATTATAGGGATCAAGTTGGTGAATTGCTGTGTGTCGAAATATTTCAGGCGTATCGTTGATTGCAAGTGTAAAATAGAACTTATTATCATCAGATATATTTGGCGAGTATTTCACCTGCCTCTTTCTATATCGAGGCTGAAGAAATTTCCATATAAGTTCTCATCCTCTTTTCAAGATCAAGATCTTCCGGTTCGTCCCATTGCTCCGGTTTGACCCCTACCAGTAGTGAAGAGAAGATCTTCCTTCCCTCAGAAATATTTACCAGGCATCGGACGCTCGTTCTTACCAATTAACTTACCTTCATAGCAAACAATATATACCTCAGCCAGTCGCATCCGCAACATTGCTGAAGGCAGGCGCTATATATCAGGGGATCTTAGGTGAAACGAACTAACTGTCTTGCGTTACTTCGGGCGCTGCTGCGCGTTGTTTATATCTATCGCGAGTATACTTTAGCAGTATTATCTTTAGTAATATCCTTAGTGGGGTTATTATTTAGTAGATATTTCTTAGTAGGGCTATTCTTACTATTCTTTATAGTCTTTTATAAGCTATTTTTTAGTAGTAGTATTTTTTAAAGAACTTATTATTTAGAAGTAGATAGTATTTATAAGAGCTATTTTTAATAAGGCTATTCTTTAGTAGATACACTTTAGCTAATATTATTTATTGGCACCTAGTAAACTATTTATAGAGATACTTTAGTAGTGTTACAGGCTGAGCCTGGGTCGAGGACTCGGGCTGTGCCCAGTCCCAGCTATAGGTGCAGCTAGATAACTTAACCTGCAGTTAAGTCATTACTTTCCCTTTTGCCTCAGTAGGGAACTGCTACCCCGCAGGAAGGTCGTAGCGCTAGCTGCCGCTTTAGCCCCTCTGGGGCCAACCCCTTACAGTAGTAGTATTTTTAGAAGGGAAATTCTTTAATAGAGCTATTATTTAATAGAGCTATTATTTAATAGAGCTATTATTTAATAGAGCTATTATTTGATAGAGCTATTATTTAATAGAGCTATTATTTGATAGAGCTAATTCTTTTATACCTTTTATTTAGTAGGGTTATTATTTAGCAACTAAGTTACTAAATTTTAGTTACTAAATAATAGCTATATCAAACTTTAGCTACTAAATAATAACCTTACTAAACTTTAGTTAAACTTTAGTTACTAAAGAATAACTACCCTAAATAATAACCCCAATAAATAATAGTTAATAGCCCCGCTAAACGACGACTAAAGTTTAGCAGGGTTATTGTTTGGAGAACAAATACTTGTAAAAGACTGCCCTGCCTACTGCCAGCTACAAAGATGCTGAAATCACTAAGGAAATAAACCACCCGGTAAAGTTTGACGTATAGTTCTACCAGAGGGAGTATTAGTAAAGTGGGCAAAAGCGATGAGATGCGTACTACGGTATTAGTCATATGGCCTTTCCACTTCTTATTTAGAAAGCTAGTATAGAATTCAACCTCAAACCGCACCACTGGTTCTGTTACACTTTGTCCTACTCAGCCTCATCCCCAGGTTTCTCGCCTCCGAGAAATAGGCGGTCCGGTCCAGTCCAAGGTGTCTGGACTGGACCGCCTGTGTAACCGGAAGCACTGGACTGAACCGCCCATCAGTCCAGAGGCCTTGGACTGGATCGCCTGCCCTAATTGGACTGGTACCAAGAGTCGGACCAAAACTTAATATGACGACGAAGTTCCGGTGTTGTTGTGCTTAGTTAGGCTTCAGCAGCTGCCTGCGCAGTCAGGCTTCCATACCACCAACATTTTACTCTGCAATATCTGCTTTATAGATTTCGAAGGTATCTAGGCTGGTCAAATAATCATATTTTCCACCAAGTTCAAGCAATCAGATTGCACCATTTACTCACCTAACAATATGGGCCTTAAAATGGGCGGTCCAGCAAATCCGCTAGACTGGACTGGACTGAATAGGCGTAGGGTTTAAAATACCCACGGGTACCCACGCGTGGGTAGCCCAATAGATACCCAAAAAAAAATCTAGGTACCCAAATTTTAGCTTGGGTACCCATAGGCTAGAGGCCTTAGCTTAAAATAGAAATAGGTAAGAATAGGTAGTAAGAATTTACTTAAAAATAAAATAAAAAAAAGAATAAATAATAATTTTAAATTTAAAGATAGAATATCTTTTTTATTATATAATATATATATATATATTATATTTTTAAACTTTTATATATTTTTGGGTACTTTTGGGTAATTTAATTATAGCTGTAGGGTAATTTCTTATCTTTAGGTATAGGCTTATCTTTATGGGTACCTATAGGTATACCCTAGCAGAATATGGGTACCCATGGGTATCTATGGGTACCCAATTTTAAACTCTAAATAGGCGGTTCAGTCTAAGAGCCCATTATGGACCGCCTATTTCTCACACTGCTAGTTTCCGAAGACTCCTGTATTGTCTGTCCTGCAATCCAAAGAAACGACACGCACTCGAAAAACACGGCCTTCAAAATTCCATCTCGGAGGCCCGCCGCCTCTTGAAACAATTCATGACACGGGAATCATGCGGGCTTGAACTCCATTTCTCCTGTCTATGAGCCAATCGACGTGATAGGAGCTCTTTCTCAACGCCTTGGATATCTTTTGGTGGCATCCAACCTTCGCCAAATAGGGGTGGGGGTATGGCAGCTCCGAAACATGCAACCACAAAGGAATAATTCGACGTCCTGGTGCAGACAATTAGCGTGGCTCAACTGCTTGGTCTGGATCTCGACTCACCTCTTGGCTTCCGGCTAGGATGTCCACCTTACTCGGTTGTCCCTCCGTTCTTCTTCTTATCCTTGCTACCATCTTTCGACTTGTTCTTCTTCCTGTCCTTCGACTTCGTCTGGGATACTTTCCCACGTTTGCCGCCTCTCTCATCTTCATCTGAATCACTGGGATGCCTACCATGGCGACCCTGATCTGCGTTTCCAGGAAATTGTTCATAATACTGTCGGACAAACTGGTCCATACTCCAGTTATTGTTGTTATTCGAATCATTAGTGCCCCCCGTGCGGCTTAAACCTTGCACTGAACTAGTGTCTATTCCTGAAAGGTAGCTGTCGGCGATGCTATTGCGCGATAAGCTTCTCTTCCCAAGTGGCTTGGAACAGCTACATACCTTGGCCAACTCCCAAAGTTGGTCATCGTTGAGGACGGAGAGGTTGGTTGTCTGTTCTGAAAGGCACTGTCTTGCATGCTCAAGGCAGAGTTCTGGAACTGCTATATTCACGTCAGCACAAGGGAAGGACGACAAGAAGACACGTCGATGACATACTTGGACCCGACGATCTTGACTTCCACCACTTCCATACGCCGAAGGATCCATGGCAGCCGAGCTATGGGCGTTTGATTCGACTGCACGTTCAAACGCGGCGTTGGAGGCCCCTCGGATGTTGTCAGAGCCATGCAGCGGTGGTTGCCATGCCTGTTGACCAGGCTTGGCAGCTTGGGTCGAGATGGTCAAATTTCTCCACATATGGAGTTCGCGCAGCAGACAAAGAAGGCAAGCAGGATGAAAAAGATAAAAAAGATAAAAAAGTGAAGGAGAAAGACTGCGCTACTTTGATACACTCGGAGCTCCCGGACCTCCTCCACGTCAGCTGCGTTACCATCAGAGTTGGACATCGAACGAATGGGAATCAAATCGATAGATTCATTCGATGCCAAGTCTTATGAATGTCGAATTGAATTATCTTGGCATTCGTTTCGATGTCGAATCTGCAGCGCGCCTGTTCGATTCGCATCGAATCGAATGTGATATGTCCCGTTCGATGCTCGAATGCATCGATTCGAATGTGGGGTATCCCATTCGACTTTCGAACCGAACAGGTCACCATATGATTCGACATCGAATCGATCGCCCCCACCCATTCGATCGATTTTCGATCGATTCGGTCGAACAGAGAGACAGGATGTGCGAATCATGACCAGGGGATGGATTCAGCGCGATTCGCAGACGCGTTAAGAGGCCCCTGGCGGGCTCTTCGACGCGACAAGTGCAACGCGATCAACGCCGACAACAGTTTATCTTAATGCTAAGATCTGTTAGCAAGTACATAATATAACACTAAAAGATCATAGTATGCTAGGTACCCTGCAACTACAGCAATCATCCCTGTCACAACCCAGTCTAATCTCCCCCAACCCAAAATGGATTAACGTGCGGGCCCACCGCGATCAGTACTGACCAGGCCAGTGCCCTCACTGATCCAAGACTGCTCAGTAAAACGCCCCGCGATTACCACCGGGTTTACGAGTTGGGAATAGACCCCAATTGTCACAATCCCTATAACAACCCACCAGCAGGTGCTTTACAGGAATGTAACGGGCAACCCAATTTTAATCTTGTAACAAAACACTGAGTCCGTTTCTATAAGGAATATATATATTGCATGGGGTGGTTGGAGTATAAGCAGGCTTCTCAACAAGCAGTACTGATTGATAAGGCCTATACTGATACTGATTGATTGATTACCATGCTACTGATACTGATTGATTAGCTTATCAGTAACCGCCAAGATATGACGTCGTTGTGCTTTCACCCCGAATGCGTTCGCCCCTCGTACTGACGATGATGGAGGCCCATCAAAGAGACAAACTTGCGGCCGTTATCAATCAACATTCGATGCCTTAAGTTAATAAACGTCAATACCGATATTGAAATGTTCCTCACAGCGTTACCAGGACTCCGGCATTTTGAATAGAGCGACAGAATAGCACAGCGTGACAGTCCACCGGACATCCTAGCAAAGATCATTCCATGGCGGGCAACCCTCAATTCTCTGTATGTGTCAACAAACTCTTGGACTGTTGATTGCACTCAGCTACGCTATTTCGCGTGTCTAGAAGTGTTCTGGTTCCGTTGTCCTCTGGAAATATACCAGAAGATGATATATTTTGGAGGTGTGCTCAGCAACTAAATTCTGATGCTTTACTTCTCCCCAGCGCCGGTTAGCTCCATACGAGGCATATTGGGAGTGAAGATGTGGGCGGATGTAGATGCTGAGGGCTGGGATATAGTAAGAGCTGGCAATATCATTGCTGCATCAGGTGAGTAGCGTTACTGCGTTCAGCAATGTCATTTCCCTGGAAGGGCGTTTACGACATGGATCTGGACTGTCAGACTTTCAATGCCGGCATCTACGTTAGGTAGTTTACTCCAATTTGAGACGGTTGCATACCCGCGATTTGGAGTTGTGCCCTAATTCTTGCTACTAATTAGATTATCGGTAGTAGGCGAATACTACACATACGTATTAGCTGCTTGAGTCCCCCTGGCCTACGCCTAGCCGATAATTAAGCAGGTCTACATTATCGTCTACGTCTGGGTTATTTCCGCTCAAACACCTAAACCCAAGCTGAGGGCGTATCTATAGTATAGACCTAACTTATAATATGGCAATCTATATGCTCTAGAGAAGACTGAGTTTAGTATCTTAACTATAGTAGAGAAAATGTTTTAATTTCGTTATATTAGATATTAGCTACTATTAGATAGCAGCAGTAAATAGTAATATTATCCCTAAGCTTACTTTTTAAAATTTAAGTTTTAGTTTTTAAGGGGCTTTCTTATATAATCTTTTTACCTTTTAAAGTTAAATAAGTATTTTTTATTAATTTTAAAATCTAACTTTAAGAAACTTTTAAGTTTTAAAATTATTTTTCTAAAGGTTAATATAAACTTTATATAGTATAGTTATATTAATACTATATTTATTTAATTTCTTAATAATATATATTTATAATATCTCTTAAAGCTATTATATTTAGTAAATTTATTTTATTAAAAGTTAGTTTTAAATAAATATTAAGTTTTTATTCTATTTTAAATTTATTTTATCTTACTATAATATTAATAATAAGAAATTTAAAAAAAAATACTTTTTAAAAGAGAATATTTATAATACTTATATTTTTTAAAAGAAAAAGCTAAAAGCTAAAAAGAAAAATATTAATAAGAATTTAATGAAATTATAATAAGAAATAATAGTAAGTTTAATTTATAGTTATTTTTTAAGATTTTTTAAAAAGATTTATAAAATTTATAAAATTTAATAAATTTAAAGTTTAATTTATTATTTAGTTTTTTTATTATAATATTTTTTATTTATAAAATACATTCTATCTTTCTATTAAAAGAATTTTTTTTTAATTCTTTCTAGTTATAGTGTTTTTTTTTTCTTTTTTTTTCTAATAAATTTTAATTTTATCTTTATTTTTTAATATAGGTATTATAATTAATCTATATTACCGAGCGTGCACAGGCTCGCGAGGTCGTTGCTCTCAAAGTTTTCCTCCATGGCGTCGAGAGATGTCTTGAAGGCGTCGTCGAGGCGCTTGGCAAAGTCGGCGGCTGGCCCAGGGTCTCACGCATCACGATCAGGGGCACCGTCGTCGGGGCCAAGTTGCGGTCGAAGTCGACCCCGAGCACCTTGATCAGTTTCGCCTCGAGCCGTAAGAGTTCGTCTAGGCAGGACTGTCGTTGCCGGAGCGTGGTGGACGACTGGTACTCGTCCGTGTACATGTCGGTCAAGTGGCCTGCGGCGGCGACGACGACGTTGTAGTGGGTGACGTGCCCGGAGTCGATGACCTCGCCGAGAATGGCCTTGGCTCTTCTGTTGCTGTTGTGGGACACGTTCTTCTCGAACAGAGCCAGGCGTACCTTGATCTCGGCGATATCCTCGTCTCGGCCGTCCCACGCATTCGCCGCTTTTTTGTACAGCCCCCTGACATATTTTACGTTGCGTGAAATCTTGGCCGCTTTCTGGACCACCAGGTGCATCTTGTCGCCATACCTGCGGCTGCTGAACGGGGCTTCCACAACCCTGAGCAAATCCACGACGCACTCCCACTGTTCCACGTTGCCGAGCACGAGCACCATGTCCTCGAGATAGCGAAAATAGCTGGTGTCCGTCCAGAAGTGCATTTGGGCGGCCCGCATGCTCTCAACGGCCTTCTTCTCGCTCCCCAGGATGCACACTTGTATCCTGGCGAGCATCTGGTATGCCCTGTTGATGATGGACTTGTATTTCAGCCTGCAAAGTCCCAACTCCTGATGGCCGGTGGGCTCTCTGACCGCCTCGGCGATGATGTCTTGCAGCTCGAGTAGTGACAAGGGTCGTTTGTACATTTCCTGAACGTCGCCTTTACCGTCGTCATAGCCCGCCTCCAACAAGTCGAATTCCGCGCGCGCGAGCCTGTGTCTCAGGTGAAACAGATCGCCATCAAAGACGGGCCTGTCCCACCTGAGTTCCTCCTCCTGTAGACCTAAATCTAGCAGCTCGTCCAGCTCGTATTCCAGTATCTGCTTCAGCCCATTGCAGGAACGATTACTAAACGCCTGGGCAAGCTTCAGTCCTGCCGAGGCCAACGTGCTCGACAGACGGGCGTCGTTCTCGAAGAAGGCCGCCATGGAGATCTTGCTCAACATGCCAGGCCTGATGTCGCCCGACCCGGAGAAGAACGTCTCGATTAGGGACCGCCCAAGCCTCCTAGACTTGGACTCCGGATTCGGATCTTGGTTTAGTCCGTCGTCGTCCCGGAGAGGGCTTCGATCCTCCTGTAGGTAATGGCTATCGGCATACTTTGCATATGTATAGGAGGCGTAGGCGGGCCGCGAATCCGTGGCTTCCTTCCAACTCCGTACATGCTTCTCGCATACGTAGGTGAGGATGGCGTATTTGTCGCGAAAGACGTTGTGAGGCCACACTGACGCCTCCAAAGATTTGATACTGGGGTCTACGAGCGAGGACAGCCAAACTAGGCTCTCTAGGGTTGTGTTGACAGTGCTCGGGTCAGCGCCCAGGATGCTGGAGAATTTGAGGGCAGACTCCGTGAGATGATTGCTCCTCTCCATCCTCTGCCAGACCGCCATGGTCCCACAGAAGAGGGCCTTTAACTTCTCGAGAATGGCATCAAGACGCCCGCTCCCGATGAAGTTTTTGGTCAAATCGTCGGCTCCAGCTTTACCGTCTGCCGGTTTCGGTCCGCTATTCTGGCGTAGTACAGCCGCAACTTGATTCAAACTCGTGTGTCACGATGAGGTCGCCACACTGGTAAGCTCTTCTAGGGCATTGGAACTCGCGTCGAGGTCGGTTTCGGACATTGGGGTGTAAGTGAGAATAGCGATGACGAGGTGAAATATCTTCAGGTGGACATCCAACCGATACTGGAGAGCGCGCTGCGAGTTGTCTTCATCTTTCGGAACGAAGTAGTCCTTTAACAACGGCTCCTTGAAAGACACAATCTTGCCCTTGTCCTGAGAAGAGCCGCCTGGTAGGTCTTTGAGACCTTGAGACCAGAAACGAGAGCGGTCTTGGACGGATATCAATCTGTGTTATGGGTTGTCAGCGACAGATGTTCTACACTTGGTATCAAGTGGTACACCTTAGGCTATGGCTACGTTTCTCAACGAACTTACCTGTAAACAAGCCCCCCGACAACTTTTCCAAAGTTAAACTCATCTCTACCAGTCGCCCAACCAGCCACTAAGGCCAGCAGGATCTTCGATGCTTCGAGGCTCAGACTATCCGGAACATGGGCGAGCCACGTCAAGAGATGGTCGAGGACGGTTCAGTCTTCCTCTGAGTAACTGCGCTTGCACTGCTGGAGTAGGTTCTCGTATATTTCTGTCGTGCCGTTCGGCAAGCTCTTGGTCCTTTCTTGGATCATGTTGGCGCTCTCGATGTTGTTGAAGTCGCGGAGGACGTGGCCGATGTAGTAAAAGTCTAAGGAATTGAGCGGTTAGCATGCAGTTAAACACAAACATCTACTTGGGAACCAGAAAGGTGCTTCACCCGGCCTGCACTTACTATCTGCTCGTCTATTTATGCTCGTAGCAATCGACTCCTTGACGTGCCTAGGCAGCCGCTGCACGGCCCAGTACGTCGGTAAGGTGATCAACAAGTACACTGCGTGTTGGAAGTCCTGCTTTTCTCGGAGCGTCGCATCCGTCAGCGCCAGCGTCTCCTGGCCCGCTACAAACTGATCTCCCCCCTCCCCCCCGGCCCGGGAATGAAGTTCCTGGCTCGTCGTGACCACGAAATGTATGTTTGTGTCCATTGCCTCAGATATGAATCCTCTCAATTTCCACAGATCGCCGTCGGCCAGCTGATCCACATCGTCCAGCACAAGTACGAGGTGTCGAGCGTTGTTCTTGGAATAGATGACCTTGTACACCTTGTGCCAGAGGTGGTCGGCCATGTTCTCCTTGGTATCAGGGATGAGCGGCCGGATGTCCCGGCGGTAACGATCGACATCCTCCTGGGCGATCTGGGAGAGACAGCAGGCGAGCATGTTGTTGAGAGACTGGAGGACTTCCACCGTCCTATTGAATCGAAAGTAGGCCACCGAGCATGGGTTCTCGGGACGCTCCCTGAGCATCCAGTAGACGGAACATGCGACGAACGTCTTTCCGAGACCGGGCTTTCCGAGCACATGGAGTAGCTGAGTGGCACCGTCGGTTCCGATCTTTGCGTAGGTTTCGTCTTGTGCAACCCATTGGAGACCCTTGGACGTTGCAATCATCCCCTTGGCACCCATCGAAGTCTGCACAATGTGCGACTCGGCGCCGGTGGTGAGGAAATGCGTCACCAGGTGAAGGGCGCGAGGCTTCTTCTCCGTGGGTTGGCCGGAAGCACCCGTGATCGTGTAGAGAAGGCCAAGAACCTCGATCTCGAATTCTTTACGCTTCTCGGAGCGGATGCCGGCGAGTTTCTCGTTCATTTCCATCTTCTCAGCCCAGTCTCGGTGTCGCTGCTGCGCCTCAAACATTTCCTGCCGCCTTATCAGGTTGTCCCTGGCAAGAACCTCTTGCTATATCGCAAATGGCGGTCCCCAGACCTCCCAGCTTTTCTTCGATGTTGCCGGCCGTGTGGAGAGTCTGCATGACTACGGCGGCATCGAGGTGCTGGATCTGCACCAGGACCTCGTGGCAAGCATTTTGGATGATGGGATTGTCGCCCTGAAGCATGGCGCGACCGAATTGTACGGCACGACTCCTCTTGCTTAGGGCGCGGCGGCGGGTCGTGGTGCAGAAGACGAGCATGGACCGCAGCACCTCCATCAGGATTGACCTGAAGCGGTCCTCGCGCGGCATCTTGTCCCCCAGCAGCCCGAGGCGCTGACAAAACATGGTCATGGTGCTCAGCAGCGCTTCGACAAGATCCAGGTTTTTGGACACTGCGATGACGGCGCTCATGGCGTGGGTCACGGCGGCCGCGATGATGGAGGCCGGGGCGAAGGCGCTGGCGGCGACGTCTCCTACCGTCTTGGTGATGGGGGCCATGTTCTCCATGAAGGAGGAAAACGAGGAGCGGATTCGGGCCAGGCGTCCCCCCTTCCGATCTTTTTGGAACTCATCCGACTCCGTGGAAAAGAAGGTGAAGATAGGATCGAGCTCATCATCCGTAGGAGAGGCGGGACCCTCGGGATCCCTCGCCTGCTTATCGAAGAACTGCTTCGTGAGGGTGTTGAGTTGGTCGTAGATATGGGGATCCAGGGGAGGATCTAGCTGACGCTTATACTCATCGACGACGTCGAGCCACATTTCATCGAGCCGGACTCGCGGACTCTCGGCTTGTTCGGCCGGCAGTGTGGAATTGAGAAGCTCCATCTGTCACCAATGACTGTATGGTAAGGTAGACCTGGCACTTATCTGGGTAAAATGTGCCGAGTCGCAACTGTCACCAGGAGTGGTGGAGACACTTTATCTCTTATTTCCTCAGTTGTTCCGGCACCCTGGGATGCATGCATGCATTAATGGCTAAGTCCCTTACCTCTCGCGAGATTGCCCGAGGTGCATAAGCGCTGCTACACTCATATAGCTCTAATTAGCGACGCCGGACTGAGAGTCTGACAATAGGCAGAGTGACTTTCTAGTGTATAAATTAGTGTAACTTCTACTATATACTGTTCTCTACAACCACGTCGACAAGAGCCCTCGATAACATTAAGATCGTCCAGATATTCTACTCCGAGGGCGATGTTGATGCCTCGGATCTTCAAACCTCGACTACCCGTGATTTGAGCCTTCCAAGCACGAAATACCTGCAGGAAATTTTCTTTACCGCTCCATCTTCATGCCCGACACAGTTCACTGTAACAACTCAAACAATCGTACACATTCCTTCCGAGGCCGCCGGCCAAGTCACCCCAACTAGTGTTACAACAACAACCAGCACAAATCCATACGGAGAGGTATATACTGAAGTTACCGCCTACCTACCCGAGGGTGCAGTACCCCTTCCTATAGCACAGTCTGTCGACCAGATCCAGACTCAGTACCTTGCGGAGTGCATGAATCCGACAGCAACGGGGGCCGCCTTCGGGGGAGATCTTGGCAGTGACGGTGGCAGCGACGACGACGACGATGATGGCGGGTCTCAGTCTGCTGCTTCTTCGTTTCTCAAGGGGTGCACAACCTTGAAGCCTTGGGTGGCATCCGTTCTTCCCAGCCTCTTCATTCTCGGATTTACGGAGTCATAATAATACTTCTGGTTCTGAGCGTTGCTGCTGGGATAAGCGACACTGAGATTTGGCACCGTCTGCTGGATTCTCATATCAATTCGGATGATCTGCTTTACGAGACACTGTCCATCCAGGAACGACGTTTACCAAGCCGCCCTCTGTTAGCAGTGGAAGGTTATCAACACATGGACTAGGATTGAGTTATAGTTTGGGTAGGGATATAGACCCGCAAACCTAACAGCACTCTTCCTGTAACAATTAGGTTTACTCTATACTAAAGGTAAAGATTAAGTGTAATCTGATCAGTTTATATTAGCAGTAGAATAATTATAGAGATTTAAGCAATATAAGTTATATTTAATAATAGCAAAAAGGTAGTTTTAAGACAATTAAATTATCTTAATAGTTAAAGAGCTATTTATATTAAATATACTTATACTTTTTAGTTAATTATATATATCGTCCTCGCACGCGCATTCCAAGGATCGACTGACAGTGCTGTGTTTGAGGATTTCATTCAACAGTTTCTGCTTCATTGCGGCAGATGGCCTGAGCCAAAAATCGGTCCTCGTGATGGACAATGCCTCCTTTCACCATTCGGACACGATCGAGTCATTGTGCACCGAGGCTGGAGTGAAGTTACTCTATCTACCTCCATACTCGCCGGACCTGAACCCTATAAAAGAGCTCTTTGCTGAACTGAAAGCCTTCGTCAAACGAAATTGGCAGCACTATTGGCATTCCTCAGCAAGACTTTGGGGAATTCTTAGAGTGGTGTGTTGACACTGTAGGAGCAAGGAAGCCAAGTGCTGAAGGTCATTTCCGGCAAGCCGGAATCTCTATTGAAGAACCTCAAAGCAAACCCCAATACCCGCAGCTTCAACATTCCTCTGGTGCTTACGATCTTCAGCCCGTAATATCTGCATACACCTAGGCTCCCTTTGACTCGCTAATGTCAAGATGGAGAGTATATGTCGATCGGCGTAGAAACTCCCTTTCGGTTATCGAGGCAGAGATGCTGATGTCGTCACCGTTGTAAATATAATACGGCTTTGCTAGCTCAATCTCCTTCGCATTGCTATGATACAAGACCTCGACAATGCCTGTAGTGGGGTCCTTCTCGAAGGGGTTTCCGGATTGCGAGTCGTCTTTATTGACAAGCTGACATCCTATCACTCCCAAGCCAGGAATCGCCTGGCCTTTCAAGTTAGTAGCAACGGTGAAGCTTAGGCGCCAAAAACACGCAAGAAAAGAGCTTCTAGAAGTTTTCGATCCCGACTCAGCTCTTTTCCTGATGAGGGCATATCCCCAGAAGCTCTTACTACCGTGTTCCGATAATAGACACCATGAATACGGAATCCGAGAAGGAGACACCTGACTTGGATGTAGGTGCGGGACGGCGACGGCGAGCTCGTATCTTTCTCCGCTGGTGCCGCCTAGGTGGAGGCGCAGCTGAGGTCCAAGGACTTTGACGGAATGATTCATCGGGGACTCGAGGAAGATTCGCTGGGGGACGCAACAGTGGACCTTGAAAGAAACTTTAATAGTACCAGCTAGGCTTGTAAGTATTATTTCCATCTCAACTACACGGATAGCATGGCTCTTACATTCGCCTTGGTCTTCGCACATGCCGTATTCCCCTTTGTCCGGATCAAAAACTAGCACTGTACCCGGACCAGGCCGGCGCCTGAAATAGCGAGGCGGCTCCGAGTCGGGACCTGAATTGAGATACTGCAAGGACAATAATACAATGCCTATCCGGGAAAGGTGTTCGCCTTCGATACCGCACTGTAAGATGCCGATAAGGCCGGGCATTGTTGTGGTGATTTTTACTTCTCCGTAAGATTCAGTCCGACTCAACTCCCCATTGCAGAGCAGCACGTCGAGTTCTAGGCCTCTGTTCGTCCACGACATTGGGGCAGCTTCATCAGGCAGTCGTGTCCCTTCGATGTTCGGGAGAAACCAGCTGGGAGATTCCGCAAACATTCGTTCCCCGTATAGCATGGGATTCTTCCGTGGATTGCGAAAGGCCAGAATGCTCTGGTCATCGGAATTCCTGATGAGCTCTTCCTGGAGGCGCTGGAATGCATTGCTCCCTTCCCCGTAGACCAAGGGCATGTTGATGCCAAACATGCCCATTAGCGAATACGCTTCATCTTCGATTCTCGTTGTCTGTCGTCGCCCAGCCCAGCTAAGCCGTGTAGACACGCTCACAAGGGATAGGTAGTAGAGAGGATTGGGATTTTCTGATTTGTGCGGCGCGTCCGAAGCAAGGATATGACGCGGAATCTCCGAAATCGCCTCAATAGTTGACACGAGGCTGGCTCTCGTGCCAATTGATGTCCATGATCTGTTGAGAAAGATCAACTTGCCAGGTGCAATCAGTTCCTGGAGCGTCCATCCCCGTGTGAGCCATCGACAACGACGAAACTGGTCCACTATAGCGTCAGCATCAGATGGGGAGGCGTCCAAATCAGCAAGATACGCGTAGCAAACAGTCGAAAGCATGTACCACTGAAACATGGAATTGATAGCCTCCGAGAGCTCAGTGCTGCTTGACTTGTCGATACAACATTTGTCGATCCAAAAGTACTGGTGACCTTCCTGGGCTGCAAGCCTGGCGCTGTGGAGGATTTTGGAGACGCCCGTCTTGTTTGTGGTCAAGTGCCCTACTCAGTAATGCGCGATGGAAGTGCGCCGCACTTCTCTTTTTGAGCCAATCACCATCCTTAGATCTCTACCCCCGATTTGCTCTCGGAAATACGCCGCACTTCCCATTCTGGCGCGTTTAGCTTGAATGCGAAACGCGCCGCACTTCTCTCTGAGAGGCCTGTGCCATCCTTATAGGGCTCGTTTGAAGACCGTCTCCTCCACCTTCCCCTTCCCCCTTTCTAGATTTCTAGATTAAACGATATCTCATCTTGACAATAATACGCTTCATGTCGTAACTCGAGTATGTCTAAATTTATATCTTCTACAGAACGTGCGGTTATACTGTTGCAGAGTTAGACCTAAAAACTCAACAGGCTTAGTCTACTATACAATCAGCCTGAGCCTGCTATTATCTGTAAGGAATGCCGTTTCGCTATTAACTCTAAATGCATACTGCGATATTCTAGTGATTAGTATAATATGAGTAAATCTACTTACTGCAGCCTTAAAGCTTTTATTTATTCTTTAAGCCTACTAAATCTAAAGAACCTCCCTTTATAACCTAATAAATCTAAGCTTTATCTATATCTAATAATTTAGTATAGCTTAGCTTATAAGTACTGCAGTCTATATTTAATAAGTAATAAAATACTTATTATATATATTAGGGCTAAATATAAGAATAAAATTAAACTTACTGCTGCTAGATAGAAATACTACTAGCTTTAAGACTATATTTAGAAAGAGCTTTTTTTTAAAGTTAAATAGCTTAGAATGTTTAATAATTATAGATTATTATTAGTAGTAAAAGTTTAAGCTAAGAGTTTTTATTTAGAATAACTCTTCTATAAGCTAGTTTTAATTATTATAGCTTAAGTTGAGACTAAGCAGTTATAACTGGCAGAATCTCTATAGACCTACTTTTCATTATAGAGTACAGTTTTATAACAGTACCCACTTTTCTCAGTATACCTATTAGCTTAACCTGTTATATAGATAGGTTAAGTATTAATACTCTACTTATAACTCTTATTACTAAGACTAACAGTCTTATTAATAAGAATTATAATAGAATTACTAAAACTATCAATCTCTATTTAGTATATAGATACTTATTTAGTACTTCTATAGCCAGATAGCCTTACTAGCTATTAATACACTTAGTTATATTAAATCTATTATTCCACTATTATTAGACTGTAATCTATATTACTTACTATAATATTCTAATCTATTTAATTATAAACTATATACTTTAAACCTACTCTATATCTTTAAGTTAAATCTAACTGTTATATTAATACTGTTAAAATATTAGTTTAATAGCTATTTTGTTAGTAGGAGATACACTTAGTGCAGACTGAGTCTATAATAGTAAAAGTCTGAGATACCCTATAGTTCAGACTAAAAGGGGGGTTTTATAATAAAGACTAATTGAGGGATTTTAGTAATAAAAGAAGGGTAAGTACTTAATTAGATACTTCTATATAAGATAAGATAGAAAAAGGATAATAAAGAAGGAATAAGAGCTACTATAACAGCTAGTCTAATAGCAAAAAGATAATAATAAGTATCTCAAAAAGTTTAAATTAAAAAAGGAAAAAAGCATATTCTTCTTACTACAGAAAGAGCTATTTCTTTAAGTAGGCTTTAGTCTAATTAGGCTAGGCCTACTATTATTAAACCTCAGTATATTAATTAGTACTATTTTAAACTTCCTCTATAACTCTATACTTATCCCTAAGCACTATAGAATTATACAACT
The DNA here is from genome assembly GCA_002991585.1 of Ilyonectria mors-panacis. Taxonomy (NCBI): domain Eukaryota; kingdom Fungi; phylum Ascomycota; class Sordariomycetes; order Hypocreales; family Nectriaceae; genus Ilyonectria; species Ilyonectria mors-panacis. The sequence goes on along the minus strand of PPHJ01000071.1, from coordinate 164,001 downwards.
AACTTACTAAATAAAATAAATAAAAATAGCTAGTTACCTACTAATAACTAATAAATAACTAATTAAGTCCCTTATTATTATAAGCTTTACTTCAGTAGTATAACTTAAGAGGAAGTCCTCTAACTGCCCTTATTTATCTCTTTAAATATAGATATCCACCTTTCTAATTCTTAGCTCCTTTATCTCACCCTCAGCTAGATCCTTCTTATTTATCTCTTATAACTGTAATTCTAATTGCCCGCTTTATTAATTCTTATTGCGGGCTGCTAGATATTCTGTATAGGTAAGCTGGGTTGGAGGGGCGTTAGTCTGAAGGGCCTATAAGTAGCAGTAAGAATAACAGACTACTATATTAAGCTAATTAAGCCGTCTGGCATATTAGTTGCCTAAGTGTCAGTCTTCTTAAGGTATCTAGTCTTTATATTTAGGACTATTAGAAGAGTTAGAAATTCAGTTATAAATCTAACTATCTACTTACCTCTAGTACTATATTTAATCGCTCTAAAAGCCTTCTATATAGCCTTTTTCTCTTTAGCTATAAGCTTTCTTTTTAGTACTTTAGTAATAGTTAGTATAGAGTTAAGAATAGACTGGAACTTTACTATAGGTATATCTTTTTCTTTTTTATCTATATTTATTTTAACTAAAGCTAAAAGCTACTTTTAGAACTTATTATTAGTAATATTATTATCTTTTTTATTAGAGATAGCCTTAAGTAGCTATATTATTATATCTAACTACCTACTTATTTAGGCTGAAAATAAGGTATTTAATAGTATTAGGCTAAATTTTAAGAAGTCTTATAAGTTAAGTAGGCTAGAGGATAGTATTATAGGTAGAGCTTAGTGTAAAAAGTGTAAAAAAGACCTACTTTTTAGCATCTATATTATACCTTCTTAATCTAATAGCTTACTTACCTCTAGCAGATTGCTTTAGAACTTTATTTATATACCTATAGGTATTATAGGCTTAAGCTTAAGGCTTATACCTATAGTATAGAGTAAACTATATAACTGAGTATACTTAATAGACTCAGTTAGGGCCTAGAGTATATAGGAGACTTTCCCCTTATATTTATTAATACTATTATACAGCGCCTATTAAGTATTTATATTAAGACTAGCCTTATTATAATTAATAAATATTCTTTAACTTAAGTAACTAAAAATCACTCTAGTTAATAACTCTATAATAACAAATAAATAAAGTATACTAATAGACTTTTTAATATCTAAGCTTATATCTAACTAAATCCGCAATAATTTTATATATATCTAAGAATAAATATACCTTCAATTAGAATAAATACAGCTACAGTTAGATATAGCAGTAACTATCTTACAGAATATAAGCTGGCAGATTAAGAAGATAGAGCTAAAGATATAGGTACTGCAATTAGCAGTATCTAGCACTTTAGGAAGAATACTAAATATAATAATACCTATACTGCTAAATCTCCCTAATATCGCCTTATCTTACAGAAAGCTAGTTAAACTGAAAGAGCTATTTACAGAAAACTTAGCTCTCTATTTAGTATAGTATCTAATAATAGTATACAAACTAAAGATTAATAAGAAGTTTATTAGAGATAAAGAGGTATAATAAAATCTTATCTAGATAAACCTCTATATTATAAAAGTATAGCTAAAAGCAGTAATATACTTTATAAATAGTATACAGTATAGCTATAATACTAAACACTTTCTAATATATCTTAACTCTTTATTTATAGATAAATACTAATAAATAATAGCCTATATAGAGTTAGACTTAATATAATAAGCTCTAATAGAGTTCTTTATAGTATTCTATATTATATTTAAATAAAAACTTATAATAGCAGAAGAATAAAGCTAGCTAGATAATATTAAGCTCTTAAAGCTGCAGAATATAATTATAAAAGCAGATAAAAGATATCAGCCTTAACTGTAGTATTCTATATTATAACTATATTTAGGCAGTTTCAGTATATTAAGATATTATATTTAATATTAAGTTATACTAACTTAAAGAGAAACTTTATTACTGCTAAATACTAAAGATATATAGCCTGTAGAAAGAAAAAGATAGTAAAGAGAATATATTAATAATAGGGATAAAAGGAGCTAATACAGACTTATATAGAGTGGGGTTATCTTTAGGGTAGAGTTAGTAAGTAAAGTAGGTTACTAAATCTATAATTTCAGTATAATATAAGGCTAAGTAATATCTATACTGTAGTAACACTACACACTTTATTAGCAGTTACCTGCAGCGTCCAGCTATATAACTAGCGCTAGCCTCTAATATCAGAAGGCTAGATATAGAGGCAGAAGGGGACTTAGGAAATAAATCACCCTTAAGCTAAGTCTTACTGGGGGGCAGACAGTAAATAGAGCGTTTAATAAGATAGATAAAGAAAGTAAGAAGATTAAAGATTTACAGAAAATCAAAAGAAGAATAGATAGCTTATTCTTTTTAATTTCTATACTTATTAATTTAATTTATTACTTAAATATCCAGATTGATAGTAGTTATAACTGCTATAGGGCAGTAAGTAAATAAATAGTATAATATTTTAGTCTAAAGTTTATTTTACTTCTAACTAAATAAGTAGTAAATATAGTAGTAGAGGTTAAGTAGGGAAAGTTCCTACTAATAATAAAGATAATAATCTTATATATAGTTTAGATAGTACTAGACTTTAACAGCTAGTATAGCAGTATAATAATATATATTATTTCAGACTTTAACTGGAATACTATATTAGAACTACTATAGATAGAATACTAAAAGATTATATTAGAAGCCTCTCTATAGAGACTATAAATTAGAGTAGCAGGAAATCTACTTATTACTGCAGTAATAAAGGAGCTAAAACCTATAAAAAAGGGGCCTATTATTAGCTTATTATTTACTGTAATAGTATATTAACACTAGCAATAAAGAGTTAAGATATATATATTCTTAGCTATAAGCCTAAAGGAGATTAATATAATATTAAAGAAGGGTATTACTTAGCAGGCAGAAAAGTTAGATTAAGTATACAGACTCCCTAAAGAGTTACAGAAGTTTACTACTCTCTTTAATAAAGTGAAGGCTACTATATTATCTTTATACTAAATTGTAAAAAAACTACTATATTTAGCTTAAAGTCAGGCTGGATAATATAGTACTAGAACTCCTATAGGGGCTATTATACTCTATACTATATAATTAACTACTAGAGATCTACTAATAAGTTATAGAGCTAATAGATAAAAGCTAAATCTAAATAAGCTTCTTATTAGCAGTAGCTTTAATTCTATTAGTTAAGAAGCTAAGAGGCAGTTAGAAGTTCTATATAGACTATTATATACTGAATAAAATTACACAATAAGACTATTACCTATTGCCTCTAATAAAGAAGATATTATAATTATTATTAAAGGTGCAGTAGTTTACTAAAGTGGATATCTATATAGTATTTTACAAAATATATATTGCAGAAGGTAAAAAGCACCTAATAGTATTCTGTACCTACTTTAGGTTATTTAAATAGTTAGTATGCCTATTTAGGCTAATAGAAGCTCTAATAATATTCTAGTAGTATATTAATAGAGTATTAAAATCATCACTAGGTAACTTCTATACTGTATATCTTAATAATATATTAATCTACTTAAAGAGGTTAAAGAAAAACTATATAGAGAAGGTTTATACTACTCTAGTAAAACTCTAGAAGATAGGTCTATATTTAGACCTAGAAAAATATAAGTTTACAGTAAAAAAGATTAAGTATTTTAGGTTTATTATAACAGCAGGAGTCTCTATATAGTTTAACCTAGAGAAAATTCAGGCAATTTGAGACTGAAAGATATTATTATAGATTCAGAATATATATAGCTTTATAGAGTTTACAAACTTCTACTGAGATTTTATTCCAAACTTTATATATATTATACAACCTCTAATACACCTAATATATACTAATATATATTTCTAATAGAGCAATAAGAAGAATAAGATATTTAAGATACTAAAATTAACATTTATTTTACACCTAATACTAGTGAAGTAAAATCCTAATAAGAAAGTAGTTATTAAGGCTAACTATTTAAGAGTAGTATTAAATAGGTATCTTTTGCAGAAGGAGGCAAATAGTATCTTACAGCTAGTAGCCTACTATTTATAATAGCTAATACCCCTATAATATAACTATATAATTTATAATAAGAAATTACTAGCAGTAATATTATACCTTAAGGCTTAGTTAGTAGAGTTATAAAGTATAGCTATACTATTTATAATTCTAATAGACTATAAGAATCTAGAGTACTTTATCTAACTAACAGAAATATCAGAATAATAGACATACTAAATAGAGATTCTTTTAAAATTTAACTATAACCTACAATATCAGCCTAATATATAGATATAATATCCCGATACTCTTTCTAAATGCAAATAGAAGAAAGTCAGATTAATATAAAGGTATAGTTAGATAATATACTCAATAAATATAGTATTATTATGGGCTTACTCCAGACCTATAGAGGTATTAGTAGGGCAGACATCAGTATACAATACAGCTAAAGGTTAGATATATCCTAAGAGAAAATCACTTTTCCCTAAGGAGTTCTTACAGTCGCTATAGAACCAGATAGTATATAAGGACATAGCCTATTAACACTATTATCTTATAATTAAGCAGGACGATAGACAGTTTCCAGCTAAAGTATAGATATAAGAGTAAGTAGCAAACTGCACTCTAAATATATAGGGAGTAATTACCTACTATAAGTATCTATAGTTATTAAATTAGAAACTACTTACTATAGTAATTATACAGTATACTTATAACTCAACTTTATTAGAGTATTTAAGTACTAAAACAATATATAAACTATTAGCTAGAGGTTTCTATTGGGATAGTATATTATTAATAGTTAAGCACTTTATATAGAATTACTACTATATTAGCTGCTATAAGAACTAATAATAGTATTAGAGACTGCTATAGCTAATTTCAGTAGTAAATAGATATTAGTTTTAAATTTCTATTAATTTTATAGTAAATCTACTAGCCTAAAAAAAAGAGAATCTCTAGTACTTAATAGTTATTACTAACTGTCTATCTAAATATATCCAGCTAGAAGTAATAATATTAATAGATATAGAAGTATATACAGAATGCTTTAAGAAATACTAGTAGTACTTCTATAGATTTCCCAATTAGATTATTACTAACTAAAAATTAAACTAATTAGAGAGTTTTTAAAATAACACTCTATAAGATAGTAAAAGTAAAATAGCTTCTATTAATAGCTTACTACTCTTAGATAGATAGTAATATAGAATAAATAAATTAGAAAGTATAGGTAATTTTCTAAATAGTTATTACCTTTTATTAGTATAATTAAAAATACTATCTGCCAGTATATTAAATAGTATTAAATAATAGAAACTTAAATAGTAATAGGGGTCAGTTTAAACTGGCTTTTTAATAGGTATAAAATAGAGTTAGTCCTACTTATATATATATAAACTGTAAGTACTATATTACTAAAGGGATATATAGTTACCTTTTTGGACTACCTATATTAAAGCTAGAACCTTATATAGGCAGTAATTACTTTTAAGTAATAATAATAAATAGAGAAAATAAATAAGTTCTAATATCCTACAGAATGATTTCTAAAAAAAGACTAAATATAGCTAAGTTTACAGAATATTAAGATAAACTAACCTAACTGTAAGCTTAATTAGATATCAGCAAAATATACAGTTATAAATATACTAATACTGCTTACTATAACGCTAGATATCCCGGAGGGAATCCACTCTATATTTTATATAGACTTAATAGAGTGTACTATATCTAACCTATTATTAAGCTAGAAACTATCTAACTACAGACTAAATCTAGCTTAAATATTATTAAATAAAAATAACTTACTAAATCTAGAGAGTATAAAATAGAGAAGGTTCTTACTATAAAGAATATAAAAGAATAAAAAAAGTAGTAAGTTCTAGTAAAATAGAAGAAATATAATATACCTATATAGAAACTACTAATAAGTATATAAAATATAGTAGCACTAAATAACTATAAAAAGAAATAGAGTAATATACAGATAGCAAACAGCCTAATATATATAGAATACAGAATAAAGAAGTATATTACTAATAAAAGCTTCAGATTGAAACCAAACTATATAAATTAGGAGCAGAAGAGTGTAATAAGTACAGCTAACTAACCAGTCTAATTACAGTAAATCGAACCTATAATAATACTATTCCTATCTTAGAGGTTTCTATCTTTATCCTGCTTAAAGGTAGCAATATAGCTACTAAAGCTAACTTAGTATAAGGGGGTCAGAAAGGAGTAATTATCCTTAATATTGTCACCCTCCTTTAAGTTATTGCAGGGAGGGGCCAGAGTATATTAAGTCGCACTACACCCATAATAACACCTTCGAATTAGAGTATATCTAAGTGGGCTGCTATTTTACTTATAGGTGTAGGTATATAGGAGTTTGAGGAGGGTATAATTAGTCTTATCGGTATGCTTATTACGGCGCACCTGGGCGGCGTTATAAAGGAGTATATATTCCTAGGAGGAGATAAGTTAGAAGAGAAAAAAGAGAAGGAAGGGAGAGGTAGAAACTAACTTACTATCTACTTATATAGCTACTAGAAGATATTAGTTAATAACTACTTATATCGACCTATAATTTATATAAACTGACTAGTATACTGCTAAAGTTATTACTAGAAGGTATAGGCAAAAGTATTCCTACTATAGACAGAAGTAATAAGAAGGGCAGAAAGAATAAATATCTATATATTAATATTAAGGGGGGAGCAATAGGCAGAAAGAGGCAACTTATATATAGAATATATAGCAGTAGGAGATATAGTAGTAAGAGCTAAAACCTTACTTTAGGTATAGGCAGTATTATTAAACTTTAGGGTAAAAGTAGGCTTATATCTAGATATATTACTACTATAGGTAATATACTTAGTAATAATATATAAACTGTTAGCAGAAAGAATAATAAGATTCTATATAGTATAATAAAGATAAAAATTACTAGCTAGTAAATATATACTTTAATTATACTTACTGTAGCTATAACTATAGGGAATATAATTTAAGCTTTAGTTCTATATATATATTATTATTTGCTATTATTAATAAGTTAGCTAATATAGTTAAGGCAGAAGGTATATTGGTTTTTAGAGAGCTTAGCCTGCTTATTATTATTTAAATTACCTTTAATAAGAAATCCTCTAATAGTATAGCAGGAATATTTCTAGAAATAAAAAAGAAAGAAATATTAGTATTAAACTAATATTAAAAGGAAGAGTAAGATGAAAAAGATATTATATAGAAGTCTAATTATCTTTATAACTAAAGGGAAGTTAGCTATTAGAATTAGAGAGAGAAAGTAAAATACTTACAGTAGAAGCTACTATAGAAATAGTTAGTTTCTACTTTAAGTAGAATAAAACTTAAAGGAGGTTACTACTTAAAGGTTTATTAATAGGTTTTAAGAAGTATAAGAAGTATAGGCTGAAAAAAAAATAGATAGAATACAGCAATATTAAGGGAATATTATAAATTAAAAAAGGAAAAAAACCTATACACAGAAGAATAGGGGCAGGATATTTATTTAGACCTATTAGGGGAACTCTATAGAAGGGGGCACAGAATATATAAGTTTATTATATTAGTAGCGGGAAGATTAATATACTACAGTCTCTAGATGTAATATAGGCCTAAAGTGGGGCGATATATTATTTATTTTGTGCTATACTAAGCCCAGAGTGAAAGGATATATTATAGGCTTAAGCTTAAAGCTTATATCTATAGTATGGGGTAGACTATATAACTGAATATACTTAACGGGCTCAATTAGGGCCTAGAGTATATAGGAGACTTTCCCCTTATATTTATTAATACTATTATATAGCGCCTATTGAGTATTTATATTAGGGCCAGCCTTATTATAATAGGTAATTACTCCTCTACTATTATCCCTTTATATTCTAGCTCTATTATATTAAATAACTTCTTTAGGGATTAAAGCTTTTATATAATTAATACTAGCTAGCTTAAGATAGAGATAATATCTATCTATAAGATATATTTAATAGCTTTATTTATAGCTTTAAACTTAAATTTAGTTATATCTATATACTTCCCCTAATTAGTATATATCTTAATTAATTAGTTATTAAGCAGTATAAAAATAGCTACTAGCTTTATTATATACCTTAGAGTATAGTCTTATAGAATTTAATAGTAATAGCTATTACTCTTAGTATTCAGTTTCTAGTATACAGTAAGAAATTATTATATTTAGTCTATTAAAAAGATATAAAGCTACTATATTAAGTATATACTTTATTAATAGGTAGAAGAAGTATATCTTTTTAAATTAAGTAGGTACTATTAGATAGTCTACTAATCTTTATTTTATTTTTTTATAACTTTATAGATTTAATTTTTAATACTAACTTTATTTAGAACTATTACCTTAAGAAGGCTAACTACTTTCTATATTAACCTAGCTATATAGGATTTATTATTCTTTAGTTTAAGAGAATATAGAATCTAATTGCACTATCTTAGGATATTCTTATTATTAACAGTTCTAGCTTTTCTATTAATTGCTATATAGAAGAGCTTAAATTGCCTAATTAACTGCTTTTAGTTTAGTTCTACTATATCTTATATATTAATTACCAGTAGGAATACAGAGAGATAACTGTATTTCTATTCTTTTTATTATTAAGTTATAGGTAGACAGTAAATATTAAAGTTATAAGGTAAGCTATAGTTAGCTAGTATTTCTTAGAAAGCCAGACTGACAGTCTTATAGTATACTATTACTCCTACTTTTAAAGTATTATAGTAGTAAAGTTAGACTTTAAATTAGTTAAAGGTAAAAGCAGTTTAGTAGTTTCTATAGTAAATAATACTAATAACTAGATATTTATTAAATATAGCAATTTAGAAATCTTTATAACTAATATACTTTATTACAGTCTGATACTTAATACACTTTATACTTACTACTAGAAAGATATTTAATCTAGTGGAATTATAGACAGAATTTAGAAATAGTATAAAGTTAGTAATAGAAAAACAGTCTTTTAGAGTTATTACTATATTCCTTATACTGTAAGTTAGAGTTATAAGTATTAAAATAAGATTAAAGTTACTAACTTAGTTTTTAGTATAGAGCTTATAGAGAGTCTTCTAAATATCTTAATAGTAGTTACTTTAAGTTTATCTATTAACTTAATTATTTTCTGCCTCTAGAAATAGATTTCTAAGTTTAATAATTTTCTAGAAGTTATAATAGTTGATATTCTATATAAGGGGTAAATATATAGAGTTACTATTATCCCAATAAGATCAGTTAGTATAAGACTGAAAAAGAGCAAGTTATTAGATAAGTATATTAGCTAGTTCCTAATAAATAAGATACTTAGCTTAATAGTAGAAGGCCTAAGTATTTTCTTTTTAAATAACTTTAAAAGTGTAGTATTTAATACTGTTATAGATAAGAAACTTATACTTCTTTAGGCTAGCTGGCTTATTAGCTATCTTACTGTAGGAGGTAATATTATAGGCAGTAAATATAGCTGTAATTTTAAGTGGGTTAATAGGAAATAGTAAAGTATAATAGTTAAGGTGAAAAGTATCTTACTTCTTAAGTATTTTCAGTTATTTACAGTAGTTTTAATAACTAGAGTTTTTACCTACTAGATAGAGGTTTCTTTTAATAGGCTAATTAAGTAGTTAATATAATATTTCTAGAGTTAGAAAGCTAATATAGGTAGTATAAAGTTCTTAGTAAAACTATTTCTTAGAGGGTTAGTATTAGATAGTAATAAGAACTTACTTAAATATTTGCAAAAAAAAAGTATAGAGTATTTAGTAATATAACTAAGCTAGTATTAAATTAGATAATAGAGGTTTAATAAGAATAAAAAGGCTTATATATGAATAATAGAGTGATATTTATTAAGGGTATAATATAAAGTACTTACTGTAAAATTAACTTAAAAGTCTATATATTTCTTTATTTAGTGCAATAAATACCTTAGGACTATATAGCCTAAGGCTTTTTTAGCAGTATAGTTATAAGTAAATTATTACCTCTTAAAACTCAGGCCTAAAAGGACATCTTATAGGTTCTACTACTTTCTCTTTTTTTTCCCTTTTATATTTTATTTTTTACTTTTTAGTATCTTTATTATAACTCTATCTAAAGAGCTTAAGGTTCTTACTACTAAGAAATATATATACCTCCCTAATATCCAGACTCTTACTAAATATTAAATTAATTCTTATAAGTTTTCTTAGCAGATATTACTTAAGTAGAATAACCAGACTAATATCTATATTACTCTTAAAATATAAAAGGCTATTTAATTTATTCTAATAAGTATGCTTTTTCTAGTTATTAGTTTAGTCTAATTAAATACTATTCTGCAGTTTAAGTAATATCTTAAGGTTTAAATCTACTCTTATAAAGCTTTTAGATTAACTTAGCGCTCTATTATATATTAAGCTTGCTTTCTATAGTATCTCTCTAAAGAATATCTATAAATTCTAGATAGTATTCTAGTCTCAGACTGACTTTATTAATAAGGTACTAAAGGAAGAATCTATTTTAGCAGCTTCTTAACCTTCTTAACTTCTCTATATCCCTATAGAATTCAGCTATCTCTTTAGGTTTATTATCTTTAGTACTCTTAATTATATTACTTACTTTAAGGCTCTTTTAGTTGCCTTCTATAGGGATAATAATTTAGTCTTTTATTCTTATTATATTTAATTATATACTTTAAATATCTCTAGAAACTGCAAATATTTTATATATTTCTTCTACTCTTACTGATTAATTTCTAGCTTTTTAAACAGTTAGTATACTAACTGCCTTTAGAATAGTAATAATTCTTATAAGTAGTACTACCTTTTTAAATATTAACCTAAAGGGTCTTATAATAGGCTATTAAACTATTCTCTTAGTAAATTAGCTATATCTAAAGCTCCTACAGATAGTAACTAGAGGTAGAGTTCTATAAACCAGATAAGCTGTTCTTATATTTCCAGCTCTATTAATCTCCCTAAAATTAGAACTTTACTGTTAAAGCAGACTGTCTTTAAAGCTAAATAAAAAGCTGGGTTTAATTATTATATACAGCTTTTAGGCTCTTTAATAGTAGCTAGAATAGTAGTTAGATAGTATTTAAGTTTCTACTTTATTAATTTTTATAGCTGCCTCTAGGTTTATAGCTTTCTTATTAGAACTGTTAATTTAATTAATTACTTTTATATCCTTTTATTATTAGTAGTAATATCTATATTTCTATTTCTAGTTTTTATTATATATTTTCTTTATATTTATTTCTATTTATAGTTTGAGTTCTTATAACTCCTCTTACTCCTCTCCTAATAGTAACTAATATATTGCAGTTTTTTTATTATTACTAGCAACTAGTAACTAGTATACTGTAATAGATTAAATTTCAGTATCTAGGGAATATACATCTTAAAGTGCTACTTTAGCTTAGAGTTTAAAGAAAGCACTATTCTATTCTCTTCTATATCTTTCTTATTATTAGCTTCCTCCCTATTAGCCTAATTATCTACTTCCCCTTCTATTTTTAAATCCAAATCTATATTATTCTTTTTAAAGTATCTATTAGAAGTATCCTCCTCTAAGATTTACTATTCTTAATTATTTTTTAACAAACTTCTTAAGTTAATTGCTATATACTAAATTAGTAATAGTAATTCTATCTAAAGTATTAATTAGATAGCTAACCTCTAGCTAACCTCTCTTATAGATATAGAATAGTCTATTCTATTTAGAGTGCATTTTGGTATTTTAGCTATATTACCTTTTCTTCTGATATTATACTTTAATACTAAATTACCTTTCTTTAAGTAGTTCTTTTTAATATTCCTCTTATAACTGTTATTAGTACAGTCTGTAAGTTTCTTATAATACTTAGTAACTTACACTCTTACTATTTCTATATTTTTTTATCTTCTTTTTAGAATTCTAACTCTCTTCTTAAGTAGTTAATTAGATATTCTTATCTTATTTCAGTTAATAATTTACTATATAGGGATATTAACTTCTAATAGAAGGACTGATTTCTATCTATATAGTAAAAAGAATACTAATTTACTGTATAAGATTTAAATTACTGCTCTATTAGCTAGTAGAATCTTTAGTAATATTACTACTTACTTTATTAATCTATCTATTATCTGCTTTTTTAATATAGTAACTATAGCAGTATATTCTACTTTAATAATACTATTAGCTTTAGAGTTATAGGTTAATATAGATATCACTCTAATTTTAATATCTTTTAAGACCTTCTTAAAGTTCTTTATTATCTCTAACCTATTATTAATAACTGTAATAATAATAACTCTAAATCAGTGTATAATTATCTAGATAAATAACTTTATTACACTAGTATTTATCTTTACTAAAGATACTATCTTAATCTATCTAATTAAGTTATATCTACCCTCTAGTAGGTACTTCTTACCTTAATTAAGTGGGAGGAATTAAATATTAAAGTATATTTTAGCTATAGGAAATATAGATACTATTAAAATAGATATTTCCTATATCCACTAAAGTGTATAGTATTAATATATCGGATAATAATAGATAGCTTATTAGATATCTATCTATATAGTCTTCTACTAATATCTTTTCTTTAGTAGTACTAGAGTTATATTCTGTCCCTTATAACCTTCTTCTATATAGTATAACTAAATTAGAAGCTTTTAAATTACTTACTTACTAATAATAAGTATTAAGTTCTTATCTTAATTATTAGGCTTTTTCTATATCTAACTGCCTTAGATAAAGTGTTAATTAATTTAGCAATATATTAATTTAAATTATACTTTTATTATTTTTAGTAGCCTTTTTAGGTTTAAAAGATATTTATCTAGCACTTTAAAGTTTCTATTATAGACTTCCCTAATTTATATTAGATTATTCCTAATAGTAATAGTATTTAGTTAGATATCTATAAAATCCTTAATATCTCCTTTAGCACTTTTATCTAAAGTATCTAAAGGCCCTACTCTTTTTCTTAAAAGTCTATTAGCTACTATATTCCTAACCCTTAGAATATACTTAACTGTAAAGTCAAATAATATAAGGTAGCTAATTTAGTAAATAATTATAGTACTAGAGATATTATTTATTCTGCTATTAAGCTAGTAGACTAAAATCTAAAAGTCAGTCTTTAAAGTAAAGGCTATTCTGTAGATATAGTTCCTCAGCCGATAAAAAGAATATAATATCTCTTTATATTCTCTCTTTATAGTATTATAGTTACAGTCTGTTTAACTCTATAACTCAAACTTAAATCTTACTAAATATTATTTTCCTTTCTGAATCTATATTAAAATATACCTCTATCTATTAAGACTGGTATCTACTATTATAATAACCTTCTTAACTCCCTTAGAGCAGTCTAGAGTAACTAAAATAGATAGAGATACTATAAAGGCCTTAAGAGTATCTATAGCCTTCTATTAGTCTAGCCTCCAGATAAATTCCACTCCCTTTTAAAATAGGAGTAATAATAGCTTTACTATTCAGGTAAAATATTCAATTTAGCACTAATAGTAGCTAATAATATCCAGAAAGAACCTAATTCTTTAAATATTTAAGCAGTTCTTCTATTTATTAATCTTAATTACTTTAGCTTCTTTAGGGCTTTTTCTATTTATACTATAAATATACCCTACTACTATAGTTATCTTTTAATACTATTTTAATTTTTCTCTAGAAATAGTATATCTAAATAGTTTAATATTAATAAGAGTTTTATTTAATTTAATTAAATATATTAGAATATACTTCTGTACCCTCAGTATAGCTTCTTTATTATTAAATATCTCTATAGGTTTCTTAATAGTAATATTATTAAGAAAAGCCTAATATATATCTGGGATTAAGTTATAAAAAATCTAAGTAATAATCCTAGAGAATTAAGCTATAAAATTAGTACCTCCTTAAGAAAGAGTGTATATCTTAAGTAACTTAAGAGGTATATAGAATATTATTAAATTTCTACTCTTTAGGTCTAAGGAAATCTAGTTATAACTTAAGAAGAAATTAAATAGGCTAAATATTTTATATATTATAATATCCACTAAGAATTTATTTACTCCTAGAGGGCTAAATCTATCTCAGATTATATACTAGTTAATTTTAGTAGTTAAGTTAATTAAATAGATATCTCTATTTTTTTTTAGCTACTAATATATAGAGGTTACAGTAAGAAGTATAAGATTCTTTAAGGATTCTACACTTAATATATATTTTAAATAATTCTATAATCTTCTTTTTAAAACCCTTTAAAATAAATATACTTCTAGCTTGCTAAATACTATATTATACTATCTTAATAACTTATAGAGGGGCAATAAGTAGGTTAAGACTTCTATATTTATTAAAGAATTAGGCTAGTACTATCTCTCTATTATAGAGGATTTAGAGCAGGATATTAGTTTCCTCTAGAATAAGTATATTCTTAACTTAATTAAGTATCTATTATAGTCTATCTCTATAGAGATAGAACTCTTTCTTAATTATTAAAAACTTAGCAGTAATATACTTTAAGTACTTACTTTTAATTTTAAGAAGGTTCTATATCTCTTTTTATTTTTTTTCCTTTTAAAAAGAATCTCCTTTAGGGATACTTCTATCTAAGGGTATATTATCTTAAGGGTGTATTTTTACCTCCTTCTGCTTATATATAGTATTAACTTTAATATCTATATTAATACAGTTTTTTATCTTTTTTTAAGAGAGTTTATCTAGCTTATCTTTAGTATTAAATAGAGTTAAAATATACACTCTAATTGCTTCTTTATATATAAGTTGTATAATTTTCTTTGTCTATCTCTTTATCTAGCTATTAAATAGATAGAGGGTTATTATTATCTTCTAGAGCTTACAATTTATTCTAAGGAGCTTTAAAAAGCTTTAATTATTATATTTAATAAGAGATTTTATAGCTGTCTGCTGTAGGAACCTCCTATTAAATACTGCTAGTAACTAGTATAACTACTCTAACTGCTCTAAATTAGTATTTAATATATATCTCTCTATTGCAAACTATATAATTAAATAAAACTCTAGCTGCCTATATAAATAGTATACTCAAAATGAAAGAAATAGAGACTATATCTACAGAAGCTATATATATCCTTTAGGGGATATATATATATTACCTAAATAGATAGCAATTTCTACCTCCTTTAATATACTAACCTTACTATTAGAATATAATATAGTAGATATTTTTACAGAAGAGAGTATCAGTTTGCACTTATTTATAACTGCACTAAATATAATATTACCTTTAGATTCTATATTTAATAAGGCTTCTATATTATAGCTGTTAAGGTTATTTAGTTAGATAACTATCTTTAGTAGCTTCTAATAGTATATAAGCTTTCTGCTTTAATTATCCCTTATTAAATTGAAATTAGTCTAAACAGACACTTAATTAAGTAGGTTAACTATTATCAGTATATTCCTAAGCTTATTTTAAAGTAGTCTGAAGTTAGTAATAGTAGTAATCCTATAGACTTTTATCTAATATTTACTGTACTTTAGAAGTTTATAGTTATCAGCTGGAAAAATTATAACTTTCTTATTATACTAAATCTATACTATATTAATACTATATCTAGCTATCTCTAATTTATAGAAATAGTTAGCCTCTATAAGATATAGAGTCTTAATAAAAATAGAGTAAACTTTAAGGTTACTATCTTTAGGCTTCTTAGAGTTTAATTTCCAGTCTATAAACTTAATATCTATAATTCCTTCAGCTAGAACTGTAAATTCATCCCTAATAATATATATATTATTAGAGTTTAGTACTATAAGGTATTAAATAGAGATAGATATCTTCTTTCTCTATAATTCCTTCTTAATATAGTTTTATATAATTATTAGAACTTTCTTATAGCTGAAAACTTTATTGTAGTATTTCTTACTAAAGAAATTTTTACTTACAATCTGCCTATCTTTTATAGATAAATACCTAAGCAGCCTGAGTTAATTATTTACTTCTTTAGCTAGCTTGTTCTTTAAATTCTTAATTCTTACTCTTTTAGCTGCTAGATTAGCTGTAATATTATTTATCTGAATAGATATATCTATCTCTATAAGTATCTGGCTTTTCTTATTAATAAAGACTGAATTTAAGTAAAAAATAGTACTTATTATTTGTATTTTTATTAGGATAGACTTAGTAAGTATCTTAAATTCTATTTTTATATATTTAGTTAACTACTTAGCCTCTATTATTATTATATTCTACTTCTTTAGATCCTAAGTAAATTACTAAATTTCTACTGCCTAAATATATATAAAGAAGTTTAAAAAGTACTTAAGCTACTATACTAATATCCTTTATATATTGAAATTATTAATATACTAAGTAATTATCCTAAGGGGGATAAACTCCTCCTTTTTACTAATTTAAGCTATTCTTCTATTTATATAATACTTAATATATCTCTTATAGTAGTCTGATATATAGTCCTTATAGTTATCTAGGTAGTATTTAGGTATCCTATAGTACTAGCAGCTTTAGGAGTGCTAATTATAACTCTATATTATATTAATCTTAAAATACTGCTTATTATATATTTAATTAGGTGTCTCTAGAAATATAGAGTTTATAGTAATATTCCTCAGACTGACTTAAGTCTATTATCTTATAATTTAGTTATACAGAAAGACTAGACTCTCTATCTATATCTCTATATTTTTAGCTATATTAACAGTAAAATCTTAAAATATTTAGGATAGTATATCTATTTAAGTATCTAGCTTAGCTTTAAATTAATTAAGTGCTTTTAGTACTAGCACTACAGATAAAAGTTCTATATTAAGTATAGGCGGAATTAGAGCACTATAGTTTATAAGGTCTAATAGGACACTTAGAGAGGGGGCGCTTTCTATTCAGTATACTAATATTACCTAAGTGTCTAATAGACTCTTAAGTAGGTTAAATAGCTATTTATAAAATAGACTGGCCAGTTTATCTAGAGTTATCTGGCTGTAATTATATAAAGGGGCAATAATATTATTTAGTATAATATTATATAGAGCTTATAACTGTAGGAGAGATATCCTCTAACCTACTAGATTAACTATTCTGTAGAGGTAAAAATACTTATTTATCTATATTAGAATAAGATTACAGTCTCTTATTATTAGAAGAGTAATATTAAGACAGCTAAATTAAATAACTAGTATTTCTAACTAGTTCTAATTCTATAATTAAAAGGTAGTCTTAAGGTTTTATACTGCCTCTAGCTATAAGCTTAAGTATATAGTATATTTAACTTATTATAACACTCTAGAATTAATATACTGCTGGAAATAGATAGCTTTCTAGTTGTTTAGAACTTTATTATTACTTATATACAGCTTGAATTCTTAAAGAAATTCAGTTATATTTCAGCCTATAAAGATTTATTTAAATGATATATATAGTCCTTTTGCCTAGTTCCTCCCTATTAAGCTAACTATTTCAGAGAGTAGTAGCTTAAGGTTTAGGTTTCAGATAGTAGTAGCTGTAGTTAAAGTTAGAGTAGATATTAGAGTTAGTAATAGAGTTAACTTAATAGAGGGAGGATATATATTCTGTAGCTTCTTCTGCTTTAAAGGGTTCCCAGATATCTAATTAGATACCTTAGGTAATTATTATCTTTTTAAAGGTTATTTTAATAAGAGGATTTAGATTTTAAGGTAAGACTTATTAGATTCTATATCTATAAGAACCTTTAGTGCCTCTTCTAACTACCTTAAGTAGAAAGTTACTGTAATTAGTAGTATAACTCTAAAGTCCTCTATTAGTAACTAGATTACTAGGATCCCTACTATATAGAATATATCTGTCTTTAGTATCTTTAGAGATAAGTGTTTCTATAGAGAGTTTCTACCTTCTCTTAGCTTCTAAGTTCTTTCTTTCCCTTTTATTCTTTACTTTATTAGCTGTACTAATTGCTCTATTTTTACTTACTTAACAGTAAGACTCCTCTTTCTAGCAGTATTTACTTCTATCTTCCTTAGGTTTATTGCTGCACTTTCTTATACTAGCTTTATATTTATTATTAGGTATCCTACTTCCTCTACTAGATATTTATTAAAAATTACTAAATCTATAAAATTTAGTTCTAGAAAAGTACTTCTATTAACTTAAAGGTATTTAATTCAGTAAGCTAATACTGCTTAATAGGTTTATAATATCTAAGGCTAGATATTAGTTAGTTTTTAAAGTTAAACTTTTTCCCTCTACTAAACTTACTTAAACTTAACTTCTTATCTCTTTTTTTACTATCTTACTAAAGTAAGCTCTAATAGTAGCTTAGAAGTACTATTAGTAGTAATTTCTACTAATAGTTTTAAACTATATCAGCTTATTGCCCTACTGTAACCTCTAAATTTATTAGTAGTAAATATACTTAGTACAGACTGAGTCTATAACAGTAAAAGTTTAAAATACCCTATAGTTCAGACTAAAGGGAGGGTCTTATAGTAAAGACTAGTTAAGGGATTTTAGTGATAAAAAAAGAATAAGTACTTAATTAGATACTTCTATATAAAGTAAGATAGAAAAAGAATAATAAAGAAGAAATAAGAGCTGCTATAATAGCTAGTCTAATAGCAAAGGGATAATAATAAGTATCTTAAAAAGTTTAAATTAAAGAAGGGAAAAAGCATACTCTTCTTACTATAGAAAGAGCTATTTCTTTAAGTAGGCTTTAGTCTAGTTAGGCTAGGCCTACTATTATTAAACTCTAGTGTATTAATTAGTACTATCTTACTATTATATAGAGAAATATAAGCTTTAAAGGGAAATTAGTATTTAGGTTTTTAAGTCTATATTTAGTTTTAATTATTTAATACAGTTTTAATATATATTTTACTATTTAAGAAAGATTATAAAAAGAAAGTCTTATTATTTTTAGATTTATATTACTATTACAGTATAATATTAAAGTTAATAACTAATATAGTATTATATTTCCTAATATACTTAATATATTTAAACTTATAAAGTTTAGCTATATAAAGTAACTATTTATATTATTACTATAAAGTACTATATAGTTTTTAATAGTATTTCTACTTACTGTAAGTTATATAATAAGAGGGTTAATAATTTAGTTATTAAGCTATTTATTATTTAATAGTAATTTAAAGTTAATTACTAGGTATTTTTCCAGTTTTTTTATCTTATAGCTTAAATTCTTTTTATCTATTTTACAGTATATTTACCTTTTAGTTATAGTATATAGTTTTAAGTGTATTTATAAGTTACTTAAGTATTTTTTCTTTTTACTTTTAATAACTAATTACTTTATTAACTAGCTATTACTTAAAGAAATAACTTTACTTATTAATATTATATATTAAGCTATATATTAATTTTAAACTGTATTATTAATTTAGTTTATTATTTATATTATTAAGTTAAAATAGTAATATTATATTTATAAATATAAATCTTTACTATTTTAATACTTTTAACTATTAAAGCTTACTACTAAAGAAATATTATATAGTAATATTATTTACTAACTTTTATCTTATAGTTTTACTGCTATTTTTTTATATAAAGCTCTATTAAATATATAGAGAAATAATAAAAGTAAATATTAAATAACTATTTAATCTTTTTTAGCTTTACTTAATATTATTAAATAGATTAAAGCTATATAGTATTTTTAAATAATAGAGATAAACAGTTAGTACTATATCTAGTAATAGAAGAAATAGTAGCTAAATAATAAGGTTATTATATATTAATTTTTACTTTAAGCTTTAATTTAATTCTTTTAATTTTAATTCTGCTATCTATAGTTAATAATCTTACTGTCTATAGTTAATAACCTTACTGTCTATAAGTAATAACCTTAAAATAGTAATTTTATTTTAAGTAATAAGATATAAGAGAGATATCTCTTATTATTAAAAGGCTAACTTTCCTTTTAATAATTATCTAATTTCTTTAACTTCTATTATAGCTACTTTAATTATCTGTTAAACCTTACAATTTAATACTAGTAGAAACCTAAAGTATATTAATTATCTTTTATACCTATATAATATTAAGTATTAATATAATACTAAAAATAAAATAAAGAAAATAAAATATTCTGTATATTGCTAATTTCTTTAGAGCTATAATATTATAACTTATATTAGACTAAGCTCTAACTCTATTATATATACTAATAGTATACCTACTTATTTCTACTCTATTATATATAGATCACTTTAATTATTAAATAATTACAGTAATCTAGAGGTATAAGAATTATTAGAATTATTAAATAATTCTTATAATTTATTATCCTACTGTAGCTATATAGCTAACTGAGTAGTATATATTTACTATATATAGCTATTTAGCTATTAATATAACTTAGTTATCTTAATTACCTTAACTTACTATATATTACTATGCTTAACTATTACTAGATATAATATTTACTTTATAAGTAACACTCTAACTGCTCTAGTAATATAAACTTACAGTTTATCTACTAACACTTAATCTCTTACCTACTCTAGACTATATCTATAGCAGTCTAGAGAATATAACTGTTATATATAAGCTTTTCAGCCTATTAAGATTCTCTTTAAATAGAGTCTATTTACTAAGTATTTAATAGAAGATTATATTAGCTATTTTTAGCTATAATCTCTTTTTAAATAAATACTAATAGATTGGATTTATAGGGAAATTAAATTACTTATATTAATCTATTATTTATCTAAATAGAAAAGGCTACTTTATTAATATTAGCTATAGTTTTTTAAAATTAAAAGATTAATTTAGAAGGAGAAGAATTTTATATAATAGTATTAATAGAAAGATATTTAACTCTTAGTTTAAAGAGCTCTTATATTATATAGAGATAGTGTAAATAATAGCTAGCTAGAGTACTAGCTAGAGAGTGGATTTAAATAAAGATTAATATAGATATTAGGAATTTTAGAATGTTTTAAAGGTTAAGTTATTAGATTTATAACTTTAAATATTAAGGTTAGAATGGCTATAGAGTAAAGAAGTTAAATAGAATTTTAGTAGATAGAAAAAAAAGCAGCTTAAAATTTAAACTTAAGCTTTAGTAATTATAATATATATAATAAAAATACAGTAAATTTAAATATTAGGTTCTTTTATTAAGAAATATTAAATAACTATAAATAGATTAATATTTTTTTATATAATAAGACCTCTTATTAATTTTGTACTAATTATAATAATTAAAATAAAAAAGAATTATGTAGATTAATATAATATATATTAATTGGAATAATATAATAGAAAATAGTATTTAAGTTCTTTTTATATATAAAAAATTTATAGTTAATTAAAGAGAATTATTATTTAATTTAATAAAAAGAAATTTTATATTGAAATTACTATTAAGTTTATTTTTTAAAACTTACTGTAATTATTAAAACTAATATTAAAGTTATTTAAAAATATCTATTAAATTAAAATATATTCTTTTATTAAATATTATTTCTTATTTAATTTTTTTACTATCTTTAGTAAATAAAAGTATAAATTATTTAAGTAGTTATATTAGCTAAAAATATATATATTATATATAGTCTATATTAACTTTATTAATTTATAATATATTTTTTTATTATTACTTAAATAGATATTAAAAATATATTTAATTTAAAAATATATAATAATTATTAAGTAGCTATATTTTAAAGCTTTAATATATTAATTACTAACTATATAGAAGTATTAATAAAATTATAAAAAGAGTTTTAATTAACTTTTTTTATATTAAAATATATAGAATTAATAAATATACTTTAGTTATTTAAGTATTATTCTGTAATTAATATCTATAATAAGATTTATAGATTTTTAAGTTTTTTTAAAAGTTATAAACTTTAAGTTAACTATAGTAAAATACTTTAAAATATCTATATTTCTATTCTTTAATTATCTTTAGTAATAAATAGAGGTTTTAACTGTATTAAATAACTAAAGAGTAAATAAGTAAAAATAAAAAAGTATTTAAGATTTTTAATTTTTCTTTTTAAGTTTTAAAATTTTAATTTATATACTATATAGTTAGTTTTATTATTTATATTAAATATAGAAATAGAGATATATTAGTAAGTTTTCTTAACGACTAAATTTAATTATTTTAAATTACTAGTTACTTTTTAATTTAAAGATAATAATTATATATTAATAGTTAAAAGTCTGATTTTTAATATAGTAAATTAATATAAATATATATTTCTATTATTAAATTTAATTAGTTTTAATAGCTATTTAATAGAATTTACTTTTATTTAATAGAAAATATAGTATTTATTATACTATTTAAGCTATATAATATATATTTAAAAAAGAAAGATACTTTTTAAAGAATAATTCTAATTAATTAGAAGTTAAAGGAATTTTACTTTAAAAATAATATTAAATAGATTTTAATTAAGTAGCTTTTATTAGATTTATTACAGTTAATTTAATTAATTGAATAGATAAATTAAGCAGTGATAATAATATTTATAATTTCTTGGGCTCTATTAGGTCCAGCCGGTTAAAGAGGGGTTTTCTAATACCCCCTCTAATTAAGGTTAGAATATTAGTCTATTAGAGGTTTTATAGTATAGAGTCTTAATCTAACAGCTTTTATAAATAGCAATATATTTTTTTTTAAAATAGCTAATAAAAAGTAGAAAGTATTTAAAGCTATAAAATAAAAACTCTATATATATAGAAGAAAATTCTATATAAAATAAAAATAGCTATTTTTACTTTCTATTAGTAATCTTTAAAAAAAGAGATTTAATTAGTATTTTACTTAAAAAAGAAATACTATATATCTTTAGAAAGTAAGCTAAAAATATCTTTTAAATAGTTAGTAAATAGTAAGTTTAATATACTAATATAATAAGAATATATAGCTAATAAACTACTAATTATATTTATAGAATAATAAATAGTAAATTTATAGTAAGAGATTTTAAAAGCTATTAGATTTTTAACTGTAATAAGATAATAAGAAATTTAATATTTATTAAATAGCTATAATTATAATACTATTTATTTTAAATAAAATAAAAAGAAATAAAGTAAATAAGATATAATTTTAAGTTTTATAAATAAAAGTAGCACTTTAAAGACTATTTTAATAGAAAGTTATTTAAATTTCCTAATTATAATATAAGTTTATATAATAGAAAGATTAACTGTAAAAAGATAAAATTAATTCTCTATTAATTAAAAAATCTATATATTTTTTTTAATTTTTCTATAGTATTTAAAAGTTTTATATAAATTATTATAAATTTCTCTAAAAAAGAATCTATTAAAAAGTCTTTAGAATATTATCTATATATTTTCTAAAAGTAAGCTTAAAAAATACAGAGTAAAATATATTTAAACTTCTAAAAGTATCTATAATAATATCTATTAAACTATTTTAGGATTTTTTTAAAACTTATTAGAATTCTCCTAAAATATATTAAGTAAAAAAAGATTTTAAAAACTTTTAAATAAGTCTTTAGAATCTTTTTAAGTAAAGATAAAAAAAAAGAATATTTTTAAATTGTTAAAAAGAGAATATACTTATTTTAATTTATATTTTATAATTTAAAAAATCTATTTTTAAAAGAGATTTTATTATTTTTAAAAGGTTAATATACTGAACTTAAAAAGTAAGTAACTTTATATATTAATATTAAATAGAAACTATTTCTAAAAGGGAATTTCTATTATTTTTACTTTTTTTTTATTATAAAATTAGTTTTTATAATATAAATAGAATAAAAGTAGTATAAACTTTTTTAAAAAAAAGAAAATATATAGATATAAAAAAAGAATATAAATATAAATTTTCTTTTTTTATTTATTATTTTATATTAAGATATAGAAGTTAAATAGAAAAGATATTAACTTATTAAAAGGTTTTAACTTAAAAAATATAAAGAGCTTATTAACTATTTATTTTATAGTATTTTATTCTATTAAATTACATAATTAATAAATAGTTAAATTACTTACTTATTAATTTAAAATAATAACTACTATTTAATATATATATAACTAAATTAAATAGTAATAAATACTATTAAACTATATATATATATATAATAAAAATACTAATAAATAGAAAAACTATATAGAATATTTTAATTTAAAATTTTATTTACTTTAATTAATTATTAAAACTTATAGATTTTTAAAACTTACTTTTTATTTTTAAGTTAATTTTAATTTAAATAATTAATTTAAATTTAAATTTAAAATTTATTAAATTAGTAATTAATTACATTAGTTAATTATACTACTACTTTAAAAATAAAATATAAGTTTTAAGAAATTATATTTATATTTAGTATTTTTCTATTATAATATATAATATTAAAATAGTATTTATTAAACTATAGAAAATATTATTTTCTTTAGTTACTTTTAATTTAATATATTATAGTATATCTAAATATTTATTTTTTAAATACTATTTCTTAAATAATTATTCTATGGATATTTATTTTCTAAATATCTATTTTTAAATAGATATATTTATAAAATAATTAAAATATTAATATAAAACTATTTAAGTATTTTAACTATTAATATTATAATTTTTAACTATAAAAAGTAAATAATTAATAAAAAGTAATTATTAAAACTATAATAATATTATTAATAATATTAAAAGTCTATAAATATAATAAGTTTAAATAGTAAGTAAAAAATATAATAGCTAAAATAAAAGTTATAAATAGTAAGCTTAAATATTATTTATAGTTAAATTATAAATAATTAACAATTTTATTAACTAATAGATAATTTACTAGAGCTTTTTTTTAATATTATAAAAACTATTAATAAATATAGTAAAAGTAGTTTATAGAATTAAATAGATATTAATTTATTAATTTTTAAAAAAGTAAGAATTAGCTATATTTTTTCTTCTTTTTATATTATAATAGAAAAGAAAAATAGTTAATAAGATATACTATTATCTAAGGTTTTTACTACTTAAAGTTGTTATTTATAATATATATAT
The DNA here is from genome assembly GCA_002991585.1 of Ilyonectria mors-panacis. Taxonomy (NCBI): domain Eukaryota; kingdom Fungi; phylum Ascomycota; class Sordariomycetes; order Hypocreales; family Nectriaceae; genus Ilyonectria; species Ilyonectria mors-panacis. The sequence continues at coordinate 138,872 of PPHJ01000071.1, read as the reverse complement.
AGTCTTTAGTATATTAAAGCTATATTTATATCTTTATTATTATACTATTAATTTAATATTAAAAGATTATTTTATAGAGCTATTATAACTTAAATAGTAAACTTTTATTAAAAATAAAAATTAAGTTTCTTTTTTCCCTAAGTTTTTAATTTCTACTATAATTATTTTCTTATTTAATTTTAATATTATCTTAAGTAAACTTAATAGTATTTTATAAAAATTAAATTTCTATATTACTCTTTTAGTCTGTTTATTCTTATATTTAAACTTTAGTAATTATACTAATAATTAGAATATAATAGCTTTTAAGATATTTATACTTTTTAATATTATAATAAGTATCTTTTAGCTATTTATTTCTATATTAAAGTAAGTAAAATTACTTTAATAATTACTTCTATTAATTTATATTTATTTTCTAAAAAGAATACTTTTATTATTCCAGAGTATATTTTAAAGGTCTTTAAAAGTATTCTATATAAAATACTATTTCTACAATTATATACTATATATTAAATAGCTAATTATATATTAATATAAATTAATAAATAACTTATATCTATAAATTAACTAAATAGACTATATAAATTAATAATAAGCTAATATAGTTTACTTAAAGAGATATACTATAAGTTATTTTTAGTAATAGTTAAATTTCTATTACTAAAAGAAATTAAAATTAAACTTATTATTTAAAGATTCTATTTATTACTTTATAAATATAGGCTTTTTAATATATAGTATATTAATAATATCTACTAAATTATATTACTAATTTCTATTAAACTATTTATTTTATATTACTTACTATAATTAGATATTATAAACTTATTATAACTATAATATAATTAGTATTTTTAAATAGATTTCTTACTATTAAATATATCTAATAGTAATTTATTTAGTTAGTATATTTAATAAACCTAAATAATTATCCTATTTTTATTAGCTATTTTAATTTTTAAAATATAGGCAATTTAAAAGTAACTTAATTTACTAATTATCTATTTTAAGTTTTATATATTATTTACTTTTTTAAGAGTTATTTTTTATTAACTACTAAAATAAAATCTCTATATTTAAATTTCCTATTTTTAACTATAATAAATTATTAGTATTTTAATAAAGAGAATAGTCTATATAGTTATATAGGGGGGGTAGAGGTTAACTTATAAGGCTCTAAAGAAGGAAGGAAAAGAGAAGGCCACAACAGCTGGGGCGCGAGATTCAAATACCTCCCCGGGCAGTCAACAACAGCCGGGACGTTGACAGCTGGCCGGCCCCAGGCCCCACTTTCACGGCTGCAGGCAGCTAGCAGACCGTTCTGGTACGCCGGACCCGCGCCGGGACACGTGACCCGCCCGCGGCAGCCACAAACAACTAACAACAATAACAACACGCAGCAGGGTCAGGCAACGCGCCCGACTCGACCGCGCGCAGCCCCCGCTGCGCGCGGACTAACCTGAACATTCGGGTTGTGGGATAATTTCAGTCCTGGCAGAAGGACTACTTTCTTAACCTATATGACACCAATGGGGCCCCGACTTGGGCCTGAGATATAGAATAGGGGTTTTCTTCCAGTTACTATAGTTTTTTCTTTATTTCTACAGTATAGAAGCACTATCTATCTTTAATTAGATCTATAGAGTATAAATAAATAAAAATAAAATATATAGTTATATAGATAAAGCTATTATATTAGCTTATTTTATTTTATTATTAGTAAAGTTTAACTATATAGTAGTTTATTAACTTATTTTATATTAGAATTTCTAAAAGTAAAAAAGAATTTTACTAAATTTTTATTTTTAGTATTCTAATAGAAAAGTATTTATATTTATATTAATAGTAACTATTTTTCTTTTAGAATAGTAATTCTATTAAGCTATTAGTAATATACTACTTTCTTTAGATACTAGCTGTTATAATACTAGCTAGAGTTAGATAATGATCCTAATATATAAGAAAATTAAAGATAAAGTCTATATAAGAAGGTAGTCTATACATAATATAACATCTAATTAGCAGAAAGAACCCCCCAGGCAAGCTGAACTCCAGTACCAGTATTAAAAGGATTTAGAGACATTCTGGAATTATAAAGTACGGCTTGGAATTTTGTAATAGCGAGAATGGCATGGATTCTATGTTGCGACTCACCACGAGACATACAGGTGTGCAATAGTCTGGCCCTATCTCATTATAGACTGCACTGAGTGTGCTAAATGAATTAAAGGTCGGGTAAAACGATATTGAGCAGTATAAACAGCAATATAGATCTAATCATTTAAATATTCTATTGTCATGTTCTTTAGGCGTTAAACTTCCCAGGATGACTAAATCAAAGAAGAACCTTGGTTGTGGCTCTGAAGATCTACTACCAAATTGGCCTTTGGATTGCCTTGACGCGTGTACATACATCATTATACCCCCAAACCCATTCCGAGTATCCAAAACTGCATGGGCTTTGTCTACTCCCAATTCCTCCACTCCATAATCAACTTGTCTACCTGCTCATCCGCCCAGTCTTCATCATGGCCTGACCTGTCCAGCTTGGCCAGCTTTTCTTTAATCACCCTCTCAATCTCCAACCGCTCTAGAACCTTAGTCTCTAGGTACTTAGGGTCGTTCCACCGGCACGCCTTTTGGAAAATGTCCCGCATCCGGGGAGAATAAAGCTGGCATGATGCCGATGCAATCCTCTGCGGGTTCGCGTAGAAATTGCGAGCAATGACATTGTCGTCCTTGAGCCGTGGACGAACCACTTCTTCAAAGCACTCGCTGCAGACGGAAAACTGTCTCAGGAACTGTATCATATGCCAATGTCCATTCACAATAGGCGTGTCTTTATGGCACTCGCTGATCGATGTGATCTTTTCGAGCTCTTTGGCTAGGCCGTCAATGTCCGGCTCCTCTTGTTCGATGCGCGCAATATCTGACGTGGTCTCCATAGCGTTAAAGTACGTCACAAAGCGCTTTCGCTTGGCTTTGAATCGCATAGAACAAGTTCCTCTAATAGGCTCGGATCGAGAACTCAAGGGAACAAATATGCCCGTTAGGTTGGGGATTAAGGCTTGAATGATCCGGGAACACTGGGAACAAATGGTAAAGTCGTATACTGGTCGCCGAGTATAAAGGTTCCAGATGGTTAACCAGTTTCGTAATGTCGTCCTATCACCTGGATATGGCGCATTCTGGGTTGCGGAAACGACATTGGCAACTTCATGGAATAGTCGCAAATCCGGTTTATCGTTCTTCAAAGTCAACAGCCAAGCGATACGGTACCAGGGGGACAAGCCGAAGTCACAGGATATAGCCCTATCCGAGGGACGAAGCATGGGCTGGAAGAAGGTCCAATAATCCGAGTTTAAAAAGACAGTCGTATAGCACTCAGGGCAAATGTTGAAGTCAGTCCTCGGCAAGGTGAGCCAGTCCATCTTGCCCGCCACAGGACTCTTGCGACGGCAATCAGGGAACTTGGGAACACCAGTCCCTGCAGTATTCTCCGAATGTCTTCGGACAGAGCCAATTGTCGCGGATGAGGCCGAGGAGGCGCGGTTGTGGCCTTCGTCAAACCGTCGATCACTTGGGTGGTTTGGATAAGATCGCTGAGTAGGGGACCGGCGACTGGAGCTCGAAGGTTGACCATAGCCATGGTAGGCCTATTCTCGCCCACCTGATCCATGTTTAATGACCTCAGGTGCGAACGACGGGTCTGGATATGGTCGAGGTTGCCGAGTGGAAGGATAGTCAGGTCGGCTACTGTTTGCAGTAGGATGACTGCGATATTTCTCTGGTAACTGATCCTCTCGGATCTCGGTCTCTAGTTTAGGTAGGTCTTGCCTACTCTTGCGCTTCTCTAGACGAGGCCTGCTGCCATCCGAGTCAGTGCCCGAGCTGGGCTTCAAGTTGGACTCAGGCTTCGAGCTGGGCTCGTGTCTCCGGGAAGTGCTAGTGTTGTATGTGTTGTTGTCGGTCCTGCTCTCTTCTCGGGGCGGCTTGTGATCTGCCCTCTTTTCGGGTTCACCTCCATCAGATGAACCGGGCGGTCCCGTCAATATGACAAACCGACGCTCCGGGTTGTATTCGTGAACCTCCATAATAAGGGGGTACTGGTCGACGTCACCCCGCATCCAGATTGCCTTCACCTCCTCCTCATCGTCCTCCTCCTCAAGATACGATGTGCGGTCAACGTCGGAGCGGTCAGTCTCGCGCAGGTCTTTCAGGCATTGCTTGTCCTTGTCGTCTTGGTGCCTCTTCTCTTGGGAGCGTGCGGCGATGCCGAGACCTCGGAGGTACGACTTGACCTGTTCAGTATTGTATTGTTCCGAGTCGCTTCGTACGGCAGCTTCGGCGGCTTGAATCTCGTTGAGCTGGCCTTCCCAGTCATCGAGTTTGAATATTTCCCTTAAGAAGACGGCGCCCCGGTTTCGATAGTAAAGGCAGACGCTCTTCATCTGGTAGAGGAGAAGCTTCTGGTAGAGTTGGACGATGTGCTTTTCTAGCTCGTCTCGCAGCCCTGCAGAGGATTCGTCGGCCCTATTCTTGTCGAGAAGTAGGCCCGCCAGGTTCCAGTACCAATCCATTCTCGACAGGACGTAGTCAATGCCTCGACGATTGATACGTGGCTCGGTGAACGGGTTCGAGAGGATCTGTCAATTGTTAGCGAGGCCACGACCGCAGATCCCTAGGGTTGGGAAAGCCAATCCCACCTCTAGTCCAAGGCAGACGCCGACCCAGGCGAGAGCAGCTTCTGGGGCGACCTGCACTGCCTTGTCCATTACTCCCTTCACGGCGTGCACGGCTTGCAGCCCGTCATCGATTCCTTGCTTGATGCCTGCTTCTCTCTGCGTCTGTTCCAGTCCAGACTGGACCAGCTGCTTCATTTGGCGCCGTCTCGTCTCCCGAGTCTGTCCTATCTCGTTTTCCTTTGGTTCGAAGGCTGCGGAGGTCGGGTCGCGTCCGTGAAGTTTGGCTGACAGAATCGTCTCGTACGCTTCGACTATGTCGGACTCGTTCACTTTGAGCTCGTCATACGCCTGGTCCCAAAGTCGGGCTTGTAGGCTCGGCGATGAGGTTTGGGGGCTGGAAGAAGCGGGTAGAGGCGAAGGGCGCAGAGGTGACGGGTTCAGTCTAAAGTTTGCTGCGAAGGCTTGCAGAGTTGAGTCCTCTCCCTCGCCGCTCGTTTTCTCGTCGAAGATATCTTGCCATAGTTGAGTGATGTTTGAGACCGCTCGCACGTCCTTCATCTCCCAAGCGTGATGACCGGGACCTGTAGACCAGTCAGAGACAGAAAACTCTTCTTGCTCTCCTTGCAGTCGCAGGAACCATTCCGACACTCCAGCTCATAGGTGTCGCCGACTCCGTCGAGGTCACGTTTGCTGTCATTGTCTCTCTGGGCTTCCGATTTCGTGTCGTCGAGTTCGCCGCCTGGCTCTCCCGTTTCCACTGGAGCTAGAATCAGGGCCACAGAGACGAGGTGGTCTCTGACATGCTTCCCCAGAGCCTCGCGGGCCTGTTTGCGATCCCGGTCAGGATGGTCTTTCTCGATCTCTTCGGGGAATCCACCGCAGAATGGACACTCCTGTGAGGCGTGTTGATCGCGAATCATGCTATGCTTGACGAGAGTGGGACGAAGTGAGTCTGTAACCTCTTCTCGGTGGTGCTTTTCCAAGTGGCTTTCCAACTCTGCCGGGGTCGAGAATGGACCAGAGGAAGAGGAGGCGGTCTTGCAATGCCAACAATGCCATTCTGGTTGGGTGTGTGTGTCGCGTATGTGGGCAAGCCAGCCAGTATACGTATCCGCACAAGTGTGAATGGTGAAGAACAGTTGTCGAATACACAGAAAAAAGGCTCGAAGTCGTGTATCAGATGGCTCCTGGTTTGGTCGAATTACTGAGTCAGCACTGAAAGCAAAGTACCATGGCAAACTCACATCCACTGACTTTGTCCACTGGCTTCCTTCGCTGGACAGACAAGGAAACAGTACGGGCAAGTAAACGAAGTACCTCCAGGGTCTAGCTTCGGTATCGAGGGAAACGTGCCGGTGGAAATCTTGACAGATGAGACGGACTCTGCGCGCTTCATTTTGTTCCGGGCGGGATTGAGTCGCCTCGGGTCGAGCTTGGTGACTACCGTGTTTGACAGTACCACGCTTGGCTGCACGCTCGGCCCCAAACTGGCTGCCTGTTGCTGCCCCGGTTCAATTGCTGGCAGGACGCTTTCTTCCTCCTCCTCAGTGGCCTCGTTCTGTTGCAGCGCTGGAGCCGGCTCGTTCAACGTCGAAGTCTTCTTTTGGTGCTGCTCGAGATACAAGAACCGCGCTCGACGTGTCGCGATTGACTCGGCCATACGTTTTCGTAGGACTTCGCTCGCGTTAGGGAACAGATGGTCAACTTTTTGGCGTGCGCATCTCTCAAACAGCTGGTACACTTCTTTGTTGCGATCCAGATTCTTGAAGCGCCGAATTCGTTTCTGGCGATGCTGGGCTCCTGCTTGGCGAACAGTCAATGCTAATTGGCGAAGACTGGTGATAGTGTTTTGGATCGAGGTCCAGATGGTGGATCGAGGCGGAGGAGGGGCTTCCTCGTCTTCGAATACCTGAAGTTGCCTATACGAGGAAGTAGATGAGCGATCTGAAGAGTCATCGGACTCGCTGGCTGATGAGCTCTCTTCTTTGCTATCCATCCGGAGTAACATCTTTTCTACGCCAACTTGATTAGACGCCAACTGGCTTCGGGTGAGAATCAGCTACCAAGATCACGCTTAAGAGCCACGAGTAGTTGCTGGACCAGCTCGCTAATTTCAGGCGCACTCTTCAACCGAGAAGTAAGTGACTGCCGACCTTCACGGAACACGCCCATATTCGCCGCCCAGATGTTGAAGCTCGCCATCAACTCTCTTGCCTCGGCCCCATCGGTATCGGTAGGCCCATCGTTAGCCGACAGCTTGTGGAGGAGTGCTCGGCATTGGATCGACAACTTTCGGAGGTCTGACAGCGTCTCATCTGAAGTCTGGGCAACAGTCGGTTCTTCATCGTTTCCTTCCATTGTGATGCTTGAAGCACCGGGGCTAGGAGAGACAGGGTTAGGGTGTCAGGTGTACGTTGCTTCATCAGATCAGGCTCGGCTACAACCAGGCGTGAGAGATATCCCCGCAATTCAGCCGCAGCTGACACCCTCTCCTGGAGCCAATGAGGACCGTATCTTTGCGCCATTATTGATGCCCAATCTCGGCAGACTGGTTTCCATCAGAACCAACACCGTTGACTAAGCATTTGCCGTGCGATTCTCCATCTCGGACGGTGCGGCCCGAGCCGGCTGAGGTGAATCTCCTCAATCTGACACTCGACAACGACACCATGGCCTGGCTGTCGGCCTTGGGGCTTGGAGCCGCGCCGGCTTGTGACATAAAAGATATCTACGGTCTCCTCATTGCCGTTCTTCCCGCCTTCACCGCCTTGGCTGACAGTACGCGGAAACGCCTGGAGGCCTCCGAAGGCGGCACAACGACGCTGGATTTTTACCTTCATTTCAATGCCAAGATGGTCAATCTACACACGGTTCTTTTCGTTTGGGATCCGACCGAACGGGTGCAAAGGCTCTCTGCAGACGAGGACGAAGTTCGGAACAACCTCTTGAGGATCTTGGATGAGCTCGAGTCTCGCTTCTTGTCCTGGAAAATCAACGAGGTCGGATCAGCGTGCAGGCGCCTCGGTCTCGAACGCAGGAAAGAGACTTACCCAAAACTCCGCGCCCTCAGGAGGATCCTACCCGAAGACGACAACCCCGGTGAAGAGCTCGTGAGCACTCTGACTGCCATCATTCGAATCGACAACAAGCGCGCCGGTAAACGAGGGCGGCTGCTGCAGAATCTCGACAAGCGCTCGGCTTCTTCTACAGCTTACAGCCGTTCGGAGCAGAATCCGACTCATCATGCCCGATAAGATTCTCGGATTATCCTTTGAAGCATGTGTGGAAATTCACCAAGACGCTTTTCGAGGTGATACAGAAGAACTGGTGCTGCCAGTGTCCCAGCAGCCCATCTCATGTCGGCCGCAAGACGCGCTTGAATCTAACCCACTATCAACGGTTTGAGACGGCTCCGACTAAGGGACAAGTCCTCCGCAACAGCAGGGCCCTTTTTCGGATATTGTTTCCTACCACCAGCTCACGCAATACTGAGTGGCAGGACACGGAAATTGCTGTCCAGGACCGAGAGTAAGTTGGCCAGTTGCAACTGGACGCAGCTAATCAGGTAACTAGTCATGAACCCGCCGAGCACATTGAAGTTGAACATGGCCTCTGCGGGATCATCCAAGGAGTGAAGGCAGGAATCCGGCCAAGAATGGTCGTCTTTGCGGAAAGGCTATGGCAGCTACAAGCCGACATTGAGATCAATCAGTTATCCTACCCTCAGGTGCGAGACAGTGAGTTCAAGTCCTTGAAAGACCTCCTTCAACCGAATCGAGATAGTCGCGAGTCCCTGCTCTCATCTATCGAAGGAAAGGACCGTCTGATTCTTTCGTTCGTCCTGGCAACGTCCCTCGTGCACTTCGTCAGAGGGCCATGGCTGCAGGCAAGTCTCAACAGCGAGAACATCTGTTTCTTGGTGTCGCACTCGCGATCATCGCCTGATATCACCAAGCCTTATTTAACAACGAGCTGTTCCTCTCTAACGCGAGGAGAGTCACCACGAGAGCTCAACCAGCCACATCGGTTCCCGGACATTCTCTCCTTGGGCATCCTTCTTCTCGAAATAGCACGGGGGGCCCCCATCGACTTCAAGGAGCCCAAGACCGCTGCGTCGTTGCCCTCGAGTGCATGGACAAATGGACTAGAATCTGTCGGACCGGCCGGTCGAGAACTGTTCCCGACGGGCTCTGCCAGGCGATCTCGGCCTGCGTCGACCCAAAGGAGTTCAGGGACAACGTCCTTGACAAGACGTCCGTCAAAGATTTCGAGGTCAGGAAGTACATCTTTGAAAGGATTCTGTACCCTCTTGAAGATGCGCTTTCTACCGCCTACGAGATCCAGTTGAATACACTGCACGCGGACATCGCCCGGGCAAAGGAAGCCAGTGGGGTTGGATCTTTCGATCATCAGGACGAGAATCGACAGGAGAAGTACGAATCCACCTACGTCCAAGCTTTCAGTCCACTAACACCACGTTCTTTTATAGGCAAGAGGCGGCCGAGGAATGGCTCGGATACTTGAAAGGTGTACACGACCTGTTCTATGAGTGTCAGGATCGATGTGAAAGCCTGTCAGAAGCAGCCCAAAAGGCAGCCCGTGTTAAAATCGCCGTGCTCGATACGGGCCTCCAGCTCCCAGGAGCTTTCCAGGAAAACTACGAGGAGGAGGAGCGGATCAACGTCCAACAGTCTGAGACCTTTGTCCCCCCCACGAAAGGAGAAGCTATTCATGACTGGAGGGTTGATTATGACGGCCATGGCTCTCGCGTGGGCCAGATCATCCTCGAATTTGCTCCAGCAGCCGACCTGCACGTTGCAAAGGTTTTCAAGACTAGGGATGATCTAGCAGACCCTGAGATGGCCACTCAAGTTCACAAACGTATTGCCGAGGTGAGTACTCTCAAGAAGCCTAGGTAAATGGCATGCTGATTGGTCCAGGCTATCAACCGCGCAACCAACGAATGGAAGGTCGACATGATCGTCATGTGCTTTGGCTTCGGCGAGCCAATACGCTTGATCCGCGACGCTATGGACGAGGCTTCCAAGACCAAGAAGCCGCCGCTGTTCTTCGCAGCTACCCGTAACGACGGCGCTCACAAACGCATGGCGTGGCCGGCAAAAGACCGGTCAGTCATTGGGATTAGCTCGACCGATGGCTATGGAGACGCATCCTCGTTCAACCCCTCAGAAAAGGACGCAGATACTATACTATATGCGGTTGGGGAGGGTGTTCCTGTTAAGGTTGCTGCTCCGGGCAACCCAGATGAGTATGTCACCAAGTATGTGTCCGGGACCTCGTATGCCACTCCCGTGGCGGCAGCACTGGCGGCAAACCTGCTGGGGTGCGTCCGCATGGTGGTGGCAACTTCTTCACAGGAAGACCGAACCATCTACAACCATGTCCCGGTGGACTTGCAGCGATTGAGTGGCATGTTGGCGGTTTTGAGGCGTCGTATGCGGATGAAACATAACTGCGGCACGAAGAGTCTACTTCCTTGGGATTTCCTCAAAGTTGAGCTGTTGGATAAGAATAAGATCCTGGAGGATGTAGCCGAGACGTTGAGGAAGGGGTAGGATCGTGGCGTTTTATTTGCACCAAAGTGGTTAATCATGTCAGATACCTTGGGTTTTGTGGCGTGGGAAGTAATGTTGGAATGCAACGCGCGTTGTATGGTTTCTTTATCCATGGGCGCTATGTGGACCATGGGTGGTCTGCTGTTGACCTCGAATGCCGGTCAAGTAGCACGATGTTAACAAGTGGTTTTTGATGGGGCATGCAGCGTTATGAACTCGGCTAGAGGCAGATCCTGACTGCAACATCTTTAATGATAGGAAGGGTGATAGTAGATGAACGATGAATATCAAATCCACCAACTCAAGAGAACGCGACCCTCAGACTTTATCCTGCTTGACCTGCTCGACCTGCTTGACCTGCTCCCAAGTGTCCGAAAACCCCAGACTGACCTCCTCCTCAATGTCAAAAATGTCTCGAACCTTCACCTCCGCATCACCGCCCTCCTCCCCCTTTCCAAACACAGCGCCCTTCACATAGCTCTCGTTCGAGGATTCCTTACCCCCTTTCTTCGGTTTCATCCTTGTGAGCTGGTAGGCAAAGATGTAGTCGGTCGACCCGCCGTACGAGATGCCTCTCTTCTTCTTCGACTCCCAGCTCGCCTCGGGTCCCGCCTCGACTGGCACACCTACGCTCGTTGCATCCACCTTCACCTCAGCCTGCGCCGACCTCTCGGTGCTGCTCTCGGTGCTGACGCTGGCTCCCCTCGCGATCTTGATCCCGGTGATCAAGTAAACAGGCTTCCGCCAGTTGTGCACCTGAAGGTACGCCTGCACGCCCGCATCCTCGAGCGCCTGCGCCAGGTAGTCGTCGTCTGGCAGGAAATACTTTGTCTCCAGGTTGGTGAACTTGTGATCCTCCATCGACGACTTGAGTTGGCTGAAGCTCAGCTGTCCCCCGATAAACTGCAAGCATTTCGCCCAGAGTCCAATACTTCCCGAGCGCACCCGCTCGAGAGTGGTTTGCCAGTCGGTCTTTTCTCCCTCGTAGATCTTGGGCGGCGGGATGGGGTCGGCGCTGCTCTTGGGGACCTTGCTCTGAGGGTTCTTGGGGTCTTTGATCAGGCGTCCAAGGACTACCATGTCGCTGTTGACGGGGATGTCCCAGTTCGGCGACGGGATGTAGGTGGGAGTGTATGAAGACATGGTGATATCTTAGGCAGGGGGGTTGATGTGTGCGGGATAACAGTGACAGCAAAATCGGGATTGTGTTTGTGGAAGGTTCATCTCAGCTGAGAGATGGGATGGGTCTCCAAAACGTCCTCAGCCGCAGCCTGGAATCAGGCTGTCCAACCCATGCCAGCCGCGATTATGGGTTCCGTGGACATGGCCAGTAACCAAGAGCACACTCTAATCGCTGTCGGGCTGGAGCCTCTTGAGCAAACTCAAGCCTTCCAACCCAGTTGTTACTGCTTGCATCCGTTTATATATGCTGATTTACACGGGCATCCAGTTCAGAATCACTCATTCTCGCTCTACCATGCACCACCCTTTCGCCAGGCAAAAAAAAAATCCACCACCAAAACTCAACTAACGTAGAATCTCAATAAATTGGCCGCTTAGCCTGAGACGCTATCCTACGCTATCCTACTAGTTCCGCAGATCCTTTCCCCATATAGTTAGTATGTAAACGTGATCTGCGGGGTCGGATATCAAAGTAATCCGGCGTCGCACATCTAGCATTCCCATAATCCCCTCACCTTATGAGGCTTCATCATTTGCAAGTTAAAGTTATCGCCAATTCATCTCTCTCTGCAATGTCAGCATTACAAGAAGTTGACTTTAATATCTGCCCACCGAAGGCAACGCCTGGTCCAAAGCGCAAGTCATATAAAGAACGCCGTTATGTCGAAAAGTCGCCAATTCAACGCGTTGAGAGATCGTACTCGAGGGCGAAGAAAGAAGAGGTTATTATTTGGATGACTCATCACCGAATTGACCGCAATGGTGTATTTGGAATGCCATCATCCTGCGACGCAGCATTGAACTTCAAAATACCAGAACGTACGATTCGGCGATGGTGGCAGAATCGAGATTGATACGTGAAGAACCAGTCTTGGGCCTGGTGCTTAAGACTGGCATTATATGTAACATCACGTGAGAAAGGAGACCTTATGCTCCCGTCCCCAACTGTAGTCTTAGCTCGTCATCCATCTTTCTACATCTACATGACAACCTCACTTTATGTGACCTCCGCGATATATTTGCATCAGAGATACACATGTTCCGAATCGTCAGACTCGTCACTATACCCCACGATGGCCGGATCTTGAAAAGGATCTGTTTTTGCGCTTCAAATCGGCCCGACAGAAACACAAAGTTGTCAACAGCATGGTTCCGAATACAGGCCCGTCGCCAATTTGGCCGGCTGTATCCGGAAGCTCCCCACCTCTTCACCTTTTCCTACGGGTGATGGCGGGGCTTCTTGCGGCGTCACAACATTGTCAAGCGGCGGATAACAAAGCAAGCCACAAAGCGGCCAGAAGAATATATCAAGATTGTGAATAAGTTCTTATAATTTATCAGAAGAGTCTCTTTCGATTGAGGTCAGTCTCAACATATTATGATAATATTAATACTTACTGTAATTTCCTAGTTATTTAAGTCTTTAAATTAAGCCCTAAAATCCTTTAGGATATATAGTAGGTAAACCTTAAAATATAAAGTTTTCTTTTAAATTAAAACTTCTTTATTAGCTTTTAGAGGAGTAGTTTTATTTTTATTTCTTAAGTTTAAATAGTATAAATTATTTAAATCCCTATTATTAAAATCTATTTAATTAGAGAGTTTATTATTATTTTTCTTATTAAAAATTAAATTTAAAAAGCTAAATTACTACTTTTATTTATCTTTAATAAACTTCTTTAAGAAGTTTCTATAAGTTAGGTTTTTAAAAATAATATTATTTAGTATCTTAAGTCTATAGATATAGAAGATATTTAACTGAGTTAAAATATAAAAAAAAGCCTTACTATTTAGATTTTAATTTAACTTTAAATATTAAGTTATAAGTCTTTTTAATATATTATATTTTAGGATTAAATAGCTAGATTTTAGCTGTAATAGTTAGGTCTAACCTAAAGGTATAAAGTAAGTCTAAGGCGTATAGTTTATAATTAAGTGGATTAAGATATTATAGTAAGAAATATAGGTTACAGTCTAATAATAGTAGAATAGTAAATTTAATATAACTAAGTATATTAATAGCTAGTAAGACTAATATATATAATAAGTAAGTAGGCTAAATAAGTAAGTAAGCTAAAAATCTCTTAATCTCTTATCTTTTCAATTAATTAATTAATTCTCAACAACTAAAGATATCTCAATTAAATAAAGAGGGAAATATCCTTCTTACTCTTCAAGCTCTTTAAAATAACCCAAAATTAAGTATTCAGAGCGCCACAGAGATCTATAATATATATTATAATTATAAAGGGCTAGATAGGAGTTTATTTAATAAGCTGTTACTATAGAATTATCTATCTAAAGCTAAAAAGAAGAAGAAAGAAAAAAAAAAAAAAGCTACTTCTACCGCTAATATACTGTATAGTTGCCCAGGTGATATCAATTAGTAGGTTCTAGCATAGCCAGAACCCCAAGCCAGGCCCCAGCCTGTAATATTACTCCCCTCCCCTCCTACTGGTATATTACTACTACCTCACCGGAGCTTCAAAGTGCTTATACAGCCGTCCTCCGTTAGAATTAATCCATAACGTCCTTTAAAGGCTTCTAACGCTGCTATATCGCTAAGTGCTGTTACTAGCTCCTAAGTTAGCTGTATATAGCCTCACCAGCGTACTAAAGCCTTATGTCTCTTGCCGCAATCTTGCCGCTTAGTCCTAGTGTATAAGATTTCCTTAATCTCCTACTCCTTATCACCCTTATCATTCTGCACTAGCAGCAGCTAGAAGTTATCTTAAGCTTAACTAGGGGTAGAGTCTTATAGCACCCTATATAGTAGGTTAATATGAAATTATAAGTATATTGCCCTTAGTACACTTAGCTCTACTATATAAGAGCTTATAACCTTTATTACTATATATTTATAGTGCAGCTAGTTAAGCTTTTTATAAGGCCTTAGGGACTAATAGTTATTTATTACTAGCTATACCTTATTACTAACTTTAAACCTCTCTAAGGGCTGATATTGTAAGTTTGCAGTATTTTTATTATATTACTGTATTATTACTGCTACTACTTAAATATACTTAGTAACTTTATAAGTTCTTTCTAGCAGCTTATTTACTACTGCAGTAATATTATCTACTAGCTCTCTTACTCCTTCTATAACTGCAAAAAGTTCTATATTATATCTATACTATATAAAGAATAAACTTATTTTAATAGCTATACTCTTATAGCTATTTAGTACTAACTGCACTATTAGAATTTTAGTCTCTTTAATCTATCTAAAGGTATAAAATAAAGGCTTATAGATAGGCTTTAATCTTTTAGTTAGTTCTTTCTAGCCTACTGTCTGTCTGAGGGTAGTAAGTAGTGCTAAGTTACTACTTAATACCAGCTAGTATATAGAACCTTTATTAGAATCTCTCTATTTAGTTACTTTCTCTATTACTTATAATAGATAGGGGTATTCTGTAGAATTAGAAGTAGTAGCTAATAAATTGCTATATATATACTTTTAGTATCTATACTATCTATTACCTTTAGAGTTACTATTTGTATAAGCTGGTTCTATATAACTTATAGGTATCTTACTGCTATTTTATTAGTAGGGGGAAGGTCTGTAATAAAGTCTATTGCAAGGTGACTATATAGTCTCTCTAGAACTAGCAGTAACTTTAAAAGCCCCTTCTTTATCTATCTCTAGATATAACTCCTTCTATAGATATTATAATTGTATATAAAGCAGTAAACTAATTGTAACTGCTCTAGCTAGAAGAACCTTCTGCTTAGGATAGCTAGTATTCTATTACAGCTAGAGTATCTAGTAACTGTAAAATTATAAGACTGTTAGACTAAGTGTATTTATAGTGCCTCTCTTTTAGTATTGCTATCTGCTAGCTTTATTTCTATTCCTAGTATTTAAATATAGTTCTAGAAGGTTAGATAGTTCTTTTTATTAATTTAATATTCTGAGAGTTAGACTTATAGCTTAAGTGCTATAAAAAAAGCTTCTAGCTTTCTGCTGTACTATATAGTATATACTGCAGTATATCTTATCTTTCTAAGCTGTACAATACTATAGGTTCTGTAGAAAAGTATCCTTAAATACTTCTATCTGTAGTAGTAAGAATGCTGCTAGTTTAAGTCTATTTAGCTGAGGTTTTACTTCTTCTGGAATTATACTGTTTGGGATTATCTGTATTATCTAGCTTTATTTTTACTTATTATTAGCTTTAGTGGGTAGATTTTATTTATAGTAAAATAGTATATTAAGTGCTACTATCTTACTGCTAGGTTGATATTTAATCTTAAATCTTAAATAAGATATATCTAATATCTATTAGCTCTAGCACTTAGAGAGCTTTTTTTAGACTATAAAGTACTTTAGGTTATAATAGTCTGTAAGAATTATAAAGGTTTAGTAGTCCCTTAGATATAAGTTCTAAATAAGTAAGCAGGTAATTACTGCTAATATCTCTTTATTATAGATTAAATAGTTATATTCTATAGGGTCTAGTTATTTTAAGTAGTAAGTAACTGTCTAATAATATTTCTATTTATCCTTCTGTAATAATACTCCTCTTAATACTACTTTAGAGTAGTTAGCCTCTATAAAGATTATTCAGTTTGGGTTCTAGTTGTGTAGAATAGGTATTTTATAGAAGCAGTATTTAAGTTTCTTAAATACTGCTTTCTTGCTAGGCTTCTATTAGAATTTTATCTCTTTTTTTATTAGAACTATTAAAGGGCTAGTAACTATTAAGTAATCTAATATAAAGATTTAGTAGTAGTTTGTAAATTCTAGAAAGCTTTTTACTCTTTTAACTATTATAGGTATAGCCTACTTATAGATAGCTTACTGCTTTTTAAGATTATAAGTAATATCTTTATTAGTTTTTATAATAAACCTAAGGTATTTAATACTTTTTATAGAGAATTTGTACTTCTGGGGGTTAAGATATAGCCTAATATCTACTAGGGCGTAGAGTACTAGCTGTATTTTTACCTTATAGTTATATAGTATACCACTTAAGAAGATAAGTATATTATCTATATATACTGTAATAAAGTTATTAAGGTAGCAATATAAGACTTTATTAATATATTACTAGAAGGTTATTAGTATTCTGCTAAGGCTAAATAGGTATACTAGCTACTTAAATAGCCTGTAATATATATAGAAGGCAGTATGTTTCTTATACTCTTTCTTAATTTAGATTTTATTAAAAGCAGCTATAATATTAAGTTTAGTATACTATTTAACTTAAATTAGTATATTAAACATCTTTAAGATTAGTAGTAAGAAGTAGCAATTTTACTTTAAGATTATATTAAAAAATATAGTAATTACAGTAAAAGTATAGCCCTCCTTCTAGCTTTCTAATAAATAGTACTAAAGCTACAGTAAATAAGCTGCTAACTTAAATAAACTCTATATCTAGAAGGTTTTTTAGGGTCTTTTATAGGATAAGTAATTCCTCCTGCGATATATTGTATAAAGAGCCCTAAGGTAGCTTTAGTTTTTATCTGTAGCAATCTAGCTGTAGGTTTACTTTATAGTTAATATTAGGTTAATATAGTAGCAGCTAATTAGCTTCTTTTAGTAAGAATAGCTTCTTAAATTCCCTAAGAATCTTTACTGGTATAAAGTCTTTAGGCTGGATATCTTTTTTCAGTCTGAGGGCCTTCTTAATATCTATTAAGCTGAGAGTAAATATTAAGTCTGTAGCTCCCTTATAGTATCTTTATAGATGCTTTTTTTCCGCTCTAAATACTGCTGTAGAGACTAATTATCTATACTGGATTATTCTAATTCTTTTTAGTTCTTTTTTAGAAGCTAGTTATATATTAATATTAATAAGTCTATAGTAAATATACTGCTTTTTTATATTATACACTATACTGTTTATTTCGAACTAAGGTTTTCTAAGGAATATATTATACTCTAACTTAAGTATAATATATATATATAAATCTATTCCTTAAATCTACTAATCTCTATTAAGAATATAGTAACTCTTTTAGTAGTTAGTAGTAATATTTCTTTAGAGAAGCTACTAAGTTTTTATTCTCTTCTATCTACTAATAGAATATATAATCTTCTAATTAGATTCTTATTAATTACAGTATAGCAGTTATATTCTGTATTTAGTAAGGCTGTAGTAATATTCTTACTATTTATTCTAATTATAATAAGTATAGGCTTACTGCTTATATACTACTTAAAAGCAGTCTATTTACTAAGTTTCTTTTTAGTTAGCTTTAATATATAATTTTATACTAAAGCTACTTATTTCCTAAGTTCTTAATATCTTCTAATTAAAAGGTTATAGCTTTATTACTACTTTCTATTAGTATAGTAATAACCTTAGTAATTTTCTTCTTTTTCTTTTTAGGGTAATTAGCTTTAAGGTAACTAGTTTTATTATATTAAAAGTAATAATAAGTTTCCTTCTAGACCTTTTTATTATTATTATTAAATTAGTTCTTACTACTATCTTACTAGCAGCTTACTGTATTTTTCTTCTTATAACAGTCTATAGTATAGTTAATTCCCTCTATCTTAATATCTCTATTAGAGTCCTTTTAGTTTACTAGTAGGTTGTAGTTATATTGCTAGTATCTATTCTTTATTAGTTACTTCTTAAGTTATTCTATTTTTTAAGTAATTTCTTATATAATCTTCAGCTATTTAATATAGTCAATCAGTAAGGCTATAGTAACTAGTATATAAACTAGCTATAAGTTAATAGCTTTCTTAAGGAAGGATATTTTAATCTAATTATTCTAAAAGCTACTGCTTACTTTAGCTACTAACTGTTTAAACTTAGGCAGAAAGAATATAAATAACTCTCTATTTTATTGCCTAAAAGTTTATAGTAAGAAAGCTACTTTCTTTATAGTATTATAGTTTTTATACTGCTAATTAAAATATTCTATAAATACTATTAGATTCTAGTTATTTTCCAGCTCTACTATAGTATAGAAGGTAGTAACTAGCAGCTTAAATAAATATATTTAAGCAGTTATTAACTAGATACTATAACTTATTATTGCTATTAAAAAAGTATATATTAAAAACTAGCTTATTATATATCTACTGTAACTATATAGGGTATTTATAGTACTTTCCTAAGAACTTTAGTAGGTTTAGTAGTAGCTTTATCTAAATATATACTTAAAGTAGCTTAAGCTCTTATAGTGCCTCTAGCAGTATATTTATAAGTATTATTATTCCTTTAGTTATAGTATTTACTAAGTGCTAGAGAGGTTACTATAGTAATACTATAGATTCTCTAAGGGCTTATATCTTATTTAATAGGTTAGCTACTTATTTCTAAAGTACCTTTAAGTTTATATTAACTACTTTCTGAATTATTTAAACTATATTGAATTTAGAGCTCTACTCTATTATAGAGAACTTAGAGTTTAGCTTTATTATAGTAAGTTTTCTTCACACTACCTATAAGGTTGCTTTAAGGTTGTTAGTAGGTTAAGCTTTAGATATATAAAGGGCTGAATAGAAGTTTATTTAATAAGCTATTACTATAGAATTATCTATTTAAAGTTAAAAAGAAGAAGAAAGAAAAGAAAGAAGAAAGCTGCTTTCTTACTGCTAATATACTATATAATTATTTAGGTAATATTAATTAGTGAGTTTTAGTATAGTTAGAATCCTAAGTTAAGCTTCAGCCTATAATAATAATACCTTATATTACTAGCAGATAGGTATACTATTTTAATATAATACTATCCCTAAATTATATAAGCTATTTAATTTAGAGGAGTAAATTATTATTCAGTTTATTCTTAACTTAAATTTATAAGGATTTCCCCTATAACTATATAGTATTAAAGAAATAGCTAACTAACTGTTTGCTGACTGTAATATATTACCTATTAGTAAATATTAGGCTTCTAACTTTATTAGGTAATAATTAAACCTTAAGATATATTTTTTTTGTAAATATAACTATTAAAGAGCTAAATATAAAGATCTAATTATTATTTGCAATTAATTCTAGCTTATAGAGAATATATAATTGCAAAATATAGTATTAATCTAGCTAATATCTATAATTTTAATAAGACTAGCTTTATAATAAGTATAATTATAAGTAGAATAGTTATTATAGGTATAAATAGATATAAAAACTTAAAATTAGTTTAGTCTGAAAACTGAAAATAGATTATAGTTATTTAGGCGATTAATATAAAAGGCTGGGCAATCTAGCTATTTATTATAGTTACAGACTAATATTACCTTACTAGCTAGTACTAGAAAAATAACCTCTTAGGCAATTAGGCTATTATAATAATTTAAAATAGCTAGATTAATAATAAGATAGATTTTAAGTAGCTTAAGTACTTTAATCAGTATATAAAGAATTAATTAACTAGTTACTATTATTTTCTAATTCTTAATAGATATAAAAGTTGCTACTCTATTAACTTTAAGAAATATTATAAAGAGAATAATATTATTACACTTTATATACTGCTTTATTTATTTTATCTATTTTAGCCTTTTAATATTAGGTGCTTTAAGCTGCTTAAAATAGCCTATAGTTAAGTAATTAAGTAATTAATTAGATACTCTATAATCTATATTTTAAAAAACTGAGTTCTTTCTAGCTATAAGAGTAATATACTGTTATATATCCACCTAGCTAGCTCAGCTATTAGTCAGCTAGTAGAGCCCCCCTTAAAGAGTCATTCAGTAAGTATAGGTTCTATACTTATTAAGTAAACACTTTACAATATAGTTATATCTACCCTACTCTATCTATTATATCACTCTAGTAAAACTAACCCTTATAATTTATTTACTTTTACACCCTACCGGATTACCAGTACGTTATATAAGATATAAGGGATATAAAGTGCTACTGGATGTAGCGGATGTACAGTAAGCGAACTACAGATACTCACCGCTATATAAAAAGAACCTAATGTATTGGGCACTAAAGGAAGAGAGGAAATCCAGCCTTAAATTAAGGAAGAAATTAAAACCCTTATTTAAGAAAGCTAACTGGAAGAACCTATAGAGGAACCAGACCTTATTATATACAGTAGGTCTTAGAGCTAATCCTCTTATAATTCTAAACTCTCAGAATATTATACAATCCTACTATATTAATTCCGATTATAAGGCTATTTAATAAGTATTTGTTGTTTATATAAGCCTAATTGTAAGTTGACTTTTATATAAATACTCCTAATGGCTATAACAGTCTAATAGGAAGTATTAAACTGATAATTTAAAGCCTAAAGATAAGAAGATTAAGTATTTTAAGTATAACTGCTTAAGCAGATATTAAAAGGGTTAGAACTTAGAGCCCTAAAGGAATATAAACGGGCACCTCTATATATCTGTACTACCCTTTAAGAAAATATAAGTAGTATAGAAATAGATAACTGAATTTAAGCTATTAGGGATACTAATAACCTTAGGGTAGTAGTAGAAAACTATTAGAAGATTAGCTAGTCTATAATTAAACTGTATATAATATTATAAACTTAATAGTAAGTATATACTAAGAGCTTAATAAATTCTATATAGAAGGACTTTATAGACTTCCTTTGGAAATAGTATATAGACCCTAAATAGAGAGAGATTAAGCTTTAAAATAACCTTATAGAGCTATAGTAACACCCTAAGCAGTTACCTATAGACTACTTTAATATATAGAGAGCTATCTATACTTTCTTAAGTACTATATAGCTAGAGGATAATATAATTCTAGCTTATTAATACTACTTTAGCCTTTAGCTAAAAGTAAAGAGGGAGATCTATAAGATATAGATTAATATTCTGTAGGCTTAAGAGTTAGCTTAAGAAGCTTAATACCTATAGCAGTATTTTGGCTCTAATAACTAATAATAAGGCTAGAAAAGGAGCCATTTCAGTAATAGATAAAACAGACAGTCTAAAGTACCTTAACTAGAATCTTTAAGTAGCTTACTAAGAGAAAGGACCTTTCCTTTTAGAGGCTGAGGAAGTTACTCCTTTCAATCTAGAGGAATAGAGAGTAACCATTTGGGAAGTAGAGATTGCAAACTATATAGCGAACAATCTATAAAATTTAATCTTGCGGATATTTAATGTTATAAGTGCAACTAATATAGTTACTATACTCCAGATTACTTAGAGTTACAGAAGAACTAGCTGCAGGCAAAATATATTCTATACTTTAAGCTAGTAGATATTTAATCTATTGAATAATAAGTTGAAGAATTAGACTCTTTAGGAAATAAGAAGGTATAAAATCTTTAATAAGAATCTTAATACTAGAATTTAAGCTGATTTCTATTAGTTAAATTGTCTGAGGATAAGTATTTATCCTCTAAGTACTTAATAAAGAAGAGGTTAGTATGGATATAGATATTTATATATAGGTATCTCTTATTAGTTACAGATTAATATAGAAACTAAATTTATAAGCTACTAAGAAGTAGTAAGCTTTAAGCTTATAAAGCTTTAATAGGGATATTATACTAGTACTACTAGTATATTGGCTGACCTTCTTCCTAATAAACTATTAAGGATTCCTAAGAAAAATCTAATGTCTATTTATAGAAGTATTACACCCTAAGGGAGCTAGTAATCTGCTTCTATCTTCTGAGGCTATAGGAGATAAAGGGATTGTTATTAATATCTGTATATACTTATAGAGCTATATATCTATCTTACTGTAGAATCTAATATCTTTTGCTAGAGATCTAGTAGATATAGAAGAGAAGATATATATATTATGTATATATACAGTATACTCTTGCTAAATAAATAGCTAATAGTTACCTTAGGTAAGACCTAAGATAAGAATATAGGAATTCTGCCTTTAGAGCTTAAGTTAGAGTGAGAAACTTTTAGTAAGAAAGCTATAAAGAAGATATCTCTTTTAGATAGAGCTAAGTACTTAATTAAGCTACTTAAGGGTAAAGAATTACTATTAGAATAGATATATCCTACTAATAAGAAATAGGCGGCTATTATTTGTAAGTATCTCACTAAGAATATAGAAAATAGGCAGATTTATTACTCTATAAATAGAGCTAGAGCCTCTATCTTTTTTATACTTAAGAAGGATAAAGAGATTAGAATCTATATAGACTATTATAGTCTAAATACTATAATAGTTAAGAACTATTATCTACTGCTATTAATTAGCAATCTTTTTAATAGACTATTAGAAGTAAAGTAAATCTTAAAGATTAATATTTAGAATGCCTATTATAGAATCTAAATTAAAAAGGAAGACTGCTAGAAGATAGCCTTCTATACTAAATATAGACACTTTAAGTATACAGTTATACTATTTAGGCTAACTAATACTCCTGCTACCTTTTAGGTATATATCTACTAGATACTTACTGAATTACTAGATACTTACTGTATTATATATCTTAATAATATTATAGTATACTTATAGATATAAGAATAATATACTAAGGATATTAAAAAAGTATTATAAAGACTATAGTAATTCTAGCTGTATATAAAACTATTTAAGTATATATTCTACTAGTAGGAAGTTAAGTTCTTAAGGTATATAATTACCTAAAAAAGATTTAGGTATAAATCTATTAAAGATTTAAATAGTAGCTAAGTAGCTAATATCTATTAGTATAAAGAATATTTAAGTCTTTTAAGAATTTTATAACTTCTACTGTAAGTTTATTTTTAGGTATTTTAAGATTATAGTACTATTAATAGAGCTTTTAAAAACTAAAAAACTAGAAGATAGGTTTTCTTTAGGGACTAAAATAGAAAGAGGTATTCTAAATATTAAAATCTGCATTCTGTTTAGTAACTATCTTAAGATATTAGAACTTAAAGCTATAAAGCTAAATAGAGATAGATATATTACTAAAGGCAGTTTTAGGTATTTTAATCTAATTATATAGGGACTAATAGAGGCTAGTTATATACTGGTTTAGAAAGCTCTCTAATATAGAGTATTACTGGAGTATTAGATAGTAAGAGCTATTAGCTATTATTAAGAGTCTGAAATACTAGAGTTACTATCTTTTTGGGTTATTAGAAAAGTTCCTTTTATTAACAGACTATAAAGCCTTTAAGGGGGTTATTAAGATACTAGCTAGAGATCTTTATAGAAGACTAGCTAGATAGATATATAAATTAGCACTATTTAACTTTAATATTAAGTATCAGCTAGAGAAATTAAATCTAACTGATAGAATCTCTTATTAATTAGACTATATAGAAGGAGAAGTAAAGTATAATAATATACTTTCTATACTAGCTTAGAAGCTATATATAGTTAATAAACTTCTACTGGATATCTAATAAATAATTAGTAGATTAAAGAGAAGGATAGAAGTTACTAAGATATATATATATAAGCAGTATAGATAAGTCTAATAGGCTCTACTAAACCTTAAATTAAGATATAGATATTTTTATCCTAAAATTGAAATTAGAATGCTACTGAGGAAAGTTAGATGCTGGAAGTATTAATCTCTATTATTATAAGAAGTACTAAAAGAGCTTAAGTAATAACAGACTAAATAGAGAATATTTAGTAAGAGTAAACCTCTTATAGAAGTTTAGAGAACTTATCTAAAGCTGGGGTTATTAATCTAGAGTAATATATCCTACACTCTATTATAGAAGAGTTAATAGAGGGCAAAATAGTATTTTTATTGTAACTTTCTATAAAGTTAGAAGAACTAGTTTAAGAACTATAAGCTGGAGATTAATTCTATTAGCTATAGTTAGAGAAAGTTTAATAGGTAACTAGTAATAAGTTAGGAGGATACTATTATAATAAATAGAGTATACTCTTCTTTAAGAGTAGACTTATAATTTCTATATAAGAAGTATTAAGATTGGAAATTCTATATAGATACTATAATAATCCTCTAAAAGCTGGGTATATAGGAGCTTAAAAGACTCTTAAGTTAATTAGTTAAAAGTTCTATTAGAATCTAATTGGAGATAATATAGCAGAATATACTGCTAGATATTAATATTATCTTAGAGTATATATACTAAGGTATAAGCTCTATAGTATATTATAATTCCTACTATTACTAGCTTATCTATTTTAAGAAATAAGTATAGACTTTATTATAGAGTTACTAAGTAGTACTTAGACAGATAGTAAAAAATATAATATAATTCTAGTAATTATATACTATATAACTAAGTTTGTAATCTTCTTACTATATAAGAAGACTTTAATAGCAGCCTAATTAATATAGCTAATCTATAAGTATATAGAATACTAATATAGAACTCTAGAGGATATTATTAGTAACTAAAATAAGCTCTTTATAAGTTAATTCTGGGGAGATCTTATAATAGAATAGATAACTACTTAATAAATGTTAACTGTATACTATCTATAGATAGACAGTTAAACTGAAAGAATAAACTAAATTATAAAAAGATATCTCTAAATCTATATAGATAACTTACTACTGCAGTAGGCAGTATAGTTACTAGAGGCTGTATTTATATATAATAACAGTTGCTATAGCACTATTAGAGTTTCTTTAATAGAGGTACTATATAGATATTACCTTAGAATTATAGAATATACACCTTAATATTTTAAGACTTCAGTTTAAAGAGTTATTAAGTATATTATAACCCTTTAATAAGTATATACTAAGGTATAAGAAGTATAGTAATAGGCAGTAAAGTTATAAGCTAAATACTATAATAAGAGATATTAAGTATAGAAATATTAGGTAGGGCAGACTGTAGGTCTCTCTATAAGAAATTTCTAATTTAAATACTACAAACTAGCCTCTAAGTATATTAAGATTACTATTACTAAAAGAATTAGAAAATAGACCTATTAAGTCTACTTACCCAAATAATATAGATATATATATAATATATTCTCAGTCTTACTTCTGGAACTATAGCTAGAAGCTTAATAAGTATTTAATAGATATTTAATAAACCTCTTTAAACTAAAAGAAGATAAAAATAAGTAGGAAGTAGAAGAAATTATAGCTAATAAGAAGATTAGAGATAATACCTTCTATTTAGTAAAATAGATAGAATAGCCAGTAAAATATAACACTTAGGAACTACTAGAATACTTAATAAATATATTATAAGTAATCTAGAGGTATTACTACTAAAAGAAGTAAAATTACTAGAAGTAGAATAATAAGTAATATAGCTATTACTTATAGAATATATAATAAGTATATAAACTTAGATACTATATTTTAAATATCCTAACTTAAAGATGGACTAAATACTAAAAAAGAATATAACTATAAAAAAAAAATACAACTAGAGATACTTCTCTACTTAGTGGGAGTCTTATAGGTATAGCTGCTATAGTAAATAGAAATACTCACTAAGTAATAAACCTTAGGTAAATAGAAGTCTTAAGTAAGATATAAGCCTTTAGCTTATAAGCTAATAGTAATATAATATAAGGCAGTATCTATCTAGAGTGGGATATAAATAAATTAGCTAACTTATCTTCCTCCTCCTCCTTATATTTATTCTTAATTTCTTCTTTTTCTTTTTCTTTCTTCTTTTTATTAATCTCTTTAGGTAGTAGATAAATAGTAGCTTAATATATAGCAGAAGATATAGTAGGCAGACTACTAGTAGTATTATAGCAGATAGAAAGAGTACTAATAAAAATAACAGAAGGAGTGAGAGTATTATTACTATAGTACTTAAGGATAGCAGCCTTAATAAATACTGAAAAATTATTAGGATATACTAATAAAGAACTCTTAGAGGATATAGAAGTAATAGCTGTATATTTAACTACTAATAGATAATAGAATACTGAGAGAAGAGCTTAAGCCTAAATAGATTTATAGCAGTAAAAAGAGGTAGTTAAGTCTGACTGCTCTTATAGCTTAGCTGTAGATACACTAGATAATAATCCCAGCTAAAAATAATTAATAATAGCTAAGATAAAAAGAATAGAAACTTACTATATAGTCAGTCTGAAGCTTAACTAACTGGGAGAAATATAATATCTTTTAGTATAAAAGTGTAAAGTATTTAGTATCTATATTACAGATACCTACTGGGTTTTTAATAAATTTAAGAAGATAGTGCTATATAGCTAAAGCTGTCTTTACAGACTGAATAATTCTCTATTATCCTAAGTCAGAAGGAGAAGGTATAGTATTAAACCAATCTTAAAAAGTATACTAATTTAGGTAGTTTTAATACTATTAGATAGTATCTATAAGCTTAATAGGGATTTAGAATAGTTAGAATACTTAATAGATAAATAATAAATATTAGGTAAATACCTACTATACTATATTTCTAGTTAGATACCTTATAAATAGTATAATAAAAAGATAAAAAGCTATATATATAAATATAGAAAAAAGAGTAATACTTCTATATTAAATAGTATAAATAGAGTATAACTCTATTCTTTATACCCTAGAATTTATTATTAGAAAATAAAAAGTCAGCCTAAAACTAAATTTTAAACTCTTCTAATATCTTTTAGGTAACTATAAGAATAGATATTTCAGCAGTAATTTATTAGATAAAGAGTAAATAGATAATAGAAAAAAAAGATTCAGAAAGATTAATAAAAGGTTAAGAGACTGGAGAGAAGAGATAAATATAATAGCAGATATATAAGATAGTATTAGCAGTAGTATTAAGAGAAAGAAGAAAAGCTGGAATCCTATACGAGCGGGAATAACAATAAATATTAACCTCAGAATTACAGGCTGACGCCGGTCTGGCTGCAACTTGCCGGGCGCTCAAACTAATAATAATAACAATAACAACTCCGCCCCGCAACATACTAAGTCCGGCCGATTCTGGAGATTATGCGATAACTATACGAGCTACTATATTAAGCTTACCTAGAGGTTAATACTACGCCTTAGGATGAGGCTTATAAAAGGAGGAGATAATTGTAAGAGTGGCGCACTGTTGTGTATCTATCTAGCTAGCCTAGCTATTAGTCAGCTAGTAGAGCCCCCCTTAAAGGGCTATCTGGTAAGTGTAGGTTCTATATTTGTTAAGTGAATGCTTTACAATATATAGTTATATCTATTCTACTCTATTTACTGTATTACTCTAGTGAGACTAACTTTTATACTAGCCTTTTATACTGCCTATAAAGCTGCTATAATAAGAAGTAATATTAAGAGAGGTTTTTAAGGGGCTAAACTTATTCTCTTAAACTTAGAAAATATTATATTAAAGCTTAATATATAGCTATAGATTCTAATACTAGCTGTAAAGGAGGTTAGTCTTTTTAATCTTTAGGTCTTAAAGACTCTAAAGATAGTACTTAAAGTTAGTTTACAGTTTAAATATCTTAAAAAAATAAGTAAAAAGATATATTAGAGTAGCTCTTTAGTATCTATTTTTTAAGGTACTTAAGTTATTTTCTAAAGGAATAAAGATAATAATATATTAAATAGTATTATTAAAGTCTAAAAAACTAGATTCTTTAATAGATAAATAAGACTTTTAGTAAGTAGTATAGAGTAAAAAGAACTTACCTATAGAATAAAGAGAAGATAACTATAAATAAGGGAAGAAGTAAAATAGATTAGAGAGATATTAATATATAGATAGCAGCTAAATTATTAAAAAGTAGTAGTTAAGAAAGGTTAGTAATACTAAAGAAAAGATACTATAGAACTTATAGAAAGACTAATTATAATATAAGAATCTATTAGGCTATTATTAAAACCTTTAGAGAAGAGTATAGTAATTAGTTTTAATTAATTTAAAATATTATTGTATTTTTATTAAAGTTTTAATTTTAAAGGTTAGAACTTTTAGCCTACTTACTTATTTAGCTTACTTACTTATTATATATATTATCTGTTTATAGAAGTACTAAATAAGTATCTATATATTAAATAGAAATTAGTAGTTTTAATAGTTTTATTATAGTTCTTATTAATAAGACTATTAGTTTTAATAATAAGAGTTATAAGTAAAGTACTAATATTAATCTATTTATATAATAGATTAAGCTAATAGATATACTGGGAAAAGTAGGTACTATTATAAAACTGTATCCTATAATAAAAAGTAAGTCTATAGAGATTCTACTAGTTATAACTGTTTAATTTTAACTTAAGCTGTAATATAATATTTTCCTTCTAATAGTTTAGTTCTTAAGATCTATATATAAAATTATAGCTTCTAAAAATATTAGTTAGTATTTATTCTGCTATTTTTATCTATTTAAAATACTAATATAATATCTAGTTATATTTTTAAAAAGTTATCTACTAAGAAATAAAAGAGTTTAACTAAGTCTTACTATATCTAAATTCTACTTATTAAAGAGTTTAGTTATAATAGTATATCTTATTCTTTCTACTTAGTAAAAAAGTTCTATTATTATATTATAACAATATTAAACTATTATTTAGTATAATAGTTATATTTTTTAGGTTGCTATAGATATAGTCTAAAGTAGGTAAAAAACTGATTACTAATAGATAAACTATAGGTTTATATTAGCAGAATAGTTAGAGTATTAACTTATTAATAAGTATTAATAGTAATAATTAAATATAGTAATATATAGTAAGTTAAGATAATTAAGATAACTAAGTTATATTAATAGCTAAATAGCTGTCTATAGTAAATATATACTACTTAGTTATCTATATATTAAGGTAATTAGGTGTAATTACTTATACAGTAATTATAATTACTAGTAATTAAAGGTAATTACAGAGTAATTATATATAGCTAAACTATATTTCATTCTAAAAAACTAAGAAAAATAAAGCTACACTTAGAGTCTAATATAGATTACAGCTAGACTGTAATATAATATCTCACCTTTAATAAATCTCATTCTAAAATTCTATAGTTTTATTATCTATCTATTAGCTCTATTTCTAATAGTTCTAACTTACTTCTTAATTATTATAAATAAACTTATAGTATATTTAGTTATATTACTCAATATTATATAGCTTTTTACTATACTATTTAAACTATTAGTTATTATATTATATTATACTCTTTTTATTTTAAGTAGGGTTTATTTTATAAGATAATTAAAAAAATTATCTTAGTATAGTAAATATACTCAGTAAGGTTATTTTTATAATAGTTTTAATATCTCTATTAAGGTATATATATAATTTTTCTGTTATTTTATAGTGTTTTTTTATATACTGATATCTTAAGTAGTAAACTGAATAAATACTAAGTCTAAGTATTTAGAGTAAAAAGAGAAAAAGGCTAAAAAGTAGATAATAGCAGTATAGATTGCTCTAAATAAAGCTTTAAATTATTTAGTGTATCTTTATTGTTAAAAACACACACTAAAATTAAAGAGAGAGAAAATAGTACAGTATAAGCTCTAATTTTTAGATAAATTAAAAAAGACTAAATAGAATAAGGTATTTACTAAAAAGATAGCTTATCTAAAGGGCTTCTTTTTGTAAGGGGCGCACCCTGAGTTTGTCTAACAGTAGGGTTCTATATATTAAGTATCTTAAGCTAAAAAAAGAGAAGGAAGGAAGGAGCGACCTTACTGAGAGGTTGCTGTGAAAACTCTGCGCGCTTATTATGTGGCTGGATGTAAGTTCCCTCAGGCCGGACTCTAGCCTAGTCCCTCACTTTAGGCCCAGCTTCTGACACTTTTAGAATTATTCTATAGAAATTTAAACTGATTTATAGAACTCTTTAGAGCTTAGTAATTTTATTCTACCTGCAGAATCTAAAGGGACTCCTCTAATTTCTTCTAATAGTAAGAAAGCATCTTAAAATCTATCCTAATATATATTTTTTAGGGTATTTCTTTATTTAAGGAAGTTTTTTAATTTAGCTTAATAATATATAAGATATTTATAGAGTTTCTATATATCTTTTAAAGAGTTATAATTTTTCTATTTTATAAGATATTTTATTTTATTATTTTTTCTTTTTATATTAAGAATTATCTAAACTGTAAATTCCTAATTATTTTTAACTTCTATTTCTTAATTATTATTCTATATTTTAACTTAAATAGTATTTACTGCTAATTTAAATAAGAAAATATAAAAAATCAAATAGAATTTAACTTTTAGTAGTAAGTTCAGTTTATAGTTATTTTCTGAGATTTTTTCTAAAATTTTATAAGGTCTAATAACTTTAAAGTTCAATTTATTATTTAGCCTTTTTATTATAATATTTTTTATTATAAGGTAGACTATATCTCCCTTCTGAAAGATTAATCCTTTTAATTTTTTCTAGTTATAGTATTTTTTTATTTATTTTCTAATAAATTCCAATTCTATCTTTATTTTTTTATATAGCTATTATAGCTAGTTAGTATTAAGAATTACCTTAGTATTTAAGGGTTCTTCTTATAATAATCTGTAGGTATTAAAAGTAAATCTAAAGTTAGTATAAACTAGTATAAGTTTTATTATTCTTAAGGTAGATATATTATAGGCCAGTTATACTATAAGCAGCTTCTAAACCTAATTATTCTACTTATAGTTAATATAGTACTATAAGTACTATTTAACTATTTAATTAAGTCTTTCTATTTAACTATCTACTTATAGTCTTTAAGCTATTATAAGCTTATAGTTTAATTCTATTTAAGCTGTTAGTTCTTATTAGAACTTAAATATAAAGGTTATTCCTCTATTAGATATAATTTCTCTTAGTAATCTATATATACTGATAATATTTCTTAAAAATATATAAGAAAGTTATTCTGTATTAGTAGACTTTTAGTAGGGTAGAAAGTATATAAACTTTATAAGTCTATCTATAATAACAAATATACTATTATAGAGTACTCTAATTATTAAGTCTTTAAATAGTAAAAACTTAGTAATATAGTCTATAGTAATAGATTCCTAAAGTTATTATACTACTAGTAGTAGTAATAGTTATCTATAAGGCTTATATTATAGTAATTTTAACTTTTTTATATAGATTATAGCTTTTAGTAATATCTAAAATAACTTTCTTTATTTAGGGGAATAAATATATTATTCTAAGTCTCTTAAGAGTTCTATTAATATCCTAATATCTATATAGGGAATATTTATATATTTTCCTATACTAATTATTCTTCCAGTTTAGCAGAAACCTATAATTAGTCTATTTATTCTTCCTTAAGTAGTATATTATTATACTTCTAAATTTCCTTTAGCTGTAAGTTTTCTTATTCCACTATATATATTACTATAAGAGTTCTATTAGATTTATAGAACTCTTATTTTTCTTTTTTATTAATAAATTATACTTTTCTTATTAAATTAGTATAGTATATTTAATTTATCTTATTACATTTTATATATATTATTTATAGGTAGTTATTATTCTTAAGTATTATATAGTTATAGTGGAATCTTTTATAGGCTTAGCTTTTTATAAGCTCTTTAGTTTAGTAGGATTCTATTTTTTCCTTTAGAAAACTGAATATTAATTTCTAAGGTATAAATACCTATTAGTAGTATATTAGTATTCTATAATAATAATTAAATTCATTAGAGAATACTTTATTATTATTATTATAGAATAAGTATTTTTAGTAGGTTTTTACCTACTATTTCTTATTAGGTATTTTATGCATATTATACTATTTATCTGTATATTTATAGATATTAGTAATATACTTTTACTTAAGATATCCTGCTGGAGTTATCTTAAGAAGTTATTTATTTTCCTTAGTAATACTAATATTAAAATTAGGTTATTAGCTTATAGTATTAACTTTACTATTTTCTAATTCTTTTTTATAGATAATAATATAGTTAAATTCCAATAGGTATTCTATATAGTAAAGTTGTTTACTATTAAGCTTTTAAGTAGTTACAAAATATAAGATATTCTTATAGTTAGTATAGACTTTAATCTTATATTTACTTCCTAAGAGATAATATTAAAATTCTTTAAATAAGTTACTATAGTAAGAAATTCTTTATTATAGATAGAGTAATTAAGCTTTACTCTATAAAGTTTATATAAGTAAAAGGCAATTAGATACAGCTTTCTGTTAATATCTTTTTATCTAATTTAGAATTTTAAACTAAAATTAAAAGAGTCTATCTTAAGCTTAACTTCTTTCTTTAGGTTAAATATAACTAAAACTAACTCACTAAAAATTATATTCTTAATATTATTAAAAGCTTTCTATACTTTAGTATTCTATCTAAAATCCACTTCTTTCTTTATAAGTTCTATAAGAGTATATCTAATACTTCTAAAGTTATAGATAAACTTTTAGTAGTAGTTAGTAAATTTTAAAAAGCTCTATACTTTCTTTAACTGTAGTAAGTTTTAGCTAATTCTTAATAACTTTAATTTTCTTATAATCTATATAGATTTTATTTAGACAGATAGTATATCTAAGGAAGTTTACTTTATCTATATAGAACTTATTTTTCTCTAGTTTAATAAGGAGGTTTATATTCTATAGTTTCTTAAGTACTATATAGATATATTCTATATATATTTCTTCTTTTATATATAAAAAAGATAAGAATATTATTAAGGTAATATATAATAAATATATTAAGATATTTCTATAGTATATTAGTAATTATCTATTAGAAGGTTATTAATATATTAATAAGTCTAAAAGGTATAATTAGATATTTAAAAAGTCTATATTTTATATAGAAAGCAGTCTTTTATTTATCTTCTAGCTTAATACAGATAAAATTATAAGCTCTTTTAAAATTAAAAGCTATAAACTACTTCTTACTATATAGTTAATCTTTTAGTTTATTAATAAGTAGTAATAGTATTTAGTTCTTAATAGTAATATTATTAAGCTATTAGTAGTTTACAACTAGTTATAGTTTTCTATTTTTCTTAAAGATAAATATAACTAAATATTCTGTAGAGAACTTTAATATCCTAATAAATCCTTTTTTTTAATATATCTTTAAGATATTCTTTTAATATATAGAGTTAAACTTTATTAAAATTGTAAATTTTATAGAACTTAACTATAGTTCTATCTTTTAGCACTATTTTATAGTTTTATTAACTATACTATAGTAGGCCTATTTCTATCTCTTTAGTAAATAGCTTTTTATAGATACAGTAAGTAGAGAGTATATTCTTAAGTCTATTATCTACTTTCTTATATTTCTTTATTTCTTATAGTTCTTTATTAAGCTTAGTAAATTATACTTAAACTTATATAATAGTATAGTATATCTTATTATTTTAAGTATTACAGTATTTATATCTAGTACCTTAAAATAGTAAAGTATCTATTATATTATTGTATATTACTCTATTAGTGCTATTATTAGTTAGAGATTAAAATCTTATATTATTATTATCTAAATTCTATTTATAGAAGAAATAATTATTAATATTATTAAAGATTATTTAGCTAGTTCTCTAATTAATTAGTAAGTTTACTTATTATAGCTATAGGTAGCTTAAAACTAAATTATATTGTACTGAGGGGATAATATTAAAAGAGATACCTTTATTATATTTATTTGTAAAAACCTTAAGGTAATTAACCTCTCTAATAATATATCTACTATTATAACTAAAATTTATTTCTTTAAGGTTTTATATTTAGTATAGATTTAATTTATTTTTTTATAGTAGCTCTAACTTATTTACTACTTTATTAGTAGGAGATACACTTAGTGCAGACTGAGTCTGTAATAGTAAAAGTCTAAGATACCCTATAGTTTAAACTAAAGGGAGGTCTTATAGCTAAAACCAGCTAAGGGAATTTAGTAAGAAAGAAAAGACAAACTCTTAATTAAATACTTCTATATAAGATAAAATAGAAAAGAATGATAAAGAAGGGATAAAAGCTGCTCTAACAGCTAGTCTAATAGTAAAGGGATATATAATAAGCGTCTCGAAAAGTTTAAATTAAAAAAGGGAAAAAGCGTGCCCTTTTTACTATAGGAAGAGCTGTTTCTTTTTAAGTAGGCTTTAGTCTGATTAGGCTAAACCTGCTATTATTAAACTCCAGTATACCAGTTAGTACTATCTTACTACTCTTAGATAAATATAGTTAAGTTTTATACTGCTATCTACTAATATAGTAAGTTAGCATTCTTTAATTTATATTTGGATTTCTAAATAATTTATTCTTATACTTTCTATAGTATATAAAGCTCTTACTGAAAGTTCTACTTCTTCTAGCTTTTAG
Organism: Ilyonectria mors-panacis; assembly: GCA_002991585.1. Lineage (NCBI taxonomy): Eukaryota > Fungi > Ascomycota > Sordariomycetes > Hypocreales > Nectriaceae > Ilyonectria > Ilyonectria mors-panacis. Next base: position 104,375 of record PPHJ01000071.1, on the reverse strand, counting down.
TCTATTTATTACTCTATTATAAAGAGTAAGAATAGTTTTTTATCTATATTCAGACTATTTTATATTATTTTTAATTTTTAGCTTATCTATTAGTTTATTAAGAAAAGTTAAATCTATCTATATATATATCTTATATATATATTTATAAATAAGTTTTTCTTTCTAAGTATACTTTATATATCCTATAGTACTGCAGTCTATTATAAATATTTCTATATATATTATTAAATATAGAGATAGAAATATATTTCTTTTTTATTCTTTATATATAAAGAGAACTTATTCTTATTTTAGGTTTCTTTTTATAACTACTTTATCTATTTAACACTATATTAGTTCCTTAGTTAGATATTAACTTTTCTTCTTTAGTCAGTTTAAGCCAGTTTTTAATTTTCTTTTACTAGATGTTATTATTGGATAATTTATTACCTTCAGTTTATCTAAATAGAAAGTATCTTTATTTCTCTCTATTTTAATACTAAAAGTAAATCTTAGTCTTTATATATATTTAGTATTTTTTAATGTTAGTAATCTTAAAGGTTCTATAATTCTTATATATATTATTAAGAGAATCTAGTAATTTTTACCTCTAAAATTATAATATAGTATTTAGGGTAACTATTAATATTCTTATAGTACTCTATATTATTCTTTATATATAGTTAGATAATAGAGATTTCTAATAGTCTTAAAGAGTAATAGTTATAAGTCTATTTATCTTTTAAGTAGTAGTAGTACTATAGGTAGTAATATAAGATTTATAAGATCTAGTTATATTCTTTTATACTAAAGTAAAAAAACAGAATAATTCTAAAATTCTCCTTTTAATTCTATTATATAATCTCTTACTTTATATCTTATTATTATATAAAGGTAAATAGTTTTATATTATTTAGTATTTTTATTATTTCTATATAAGCTGTTAGTATATAGCTCCTTTAGTTTCTTATTATTATCTATCTTACTTATTAAGTATAGCTTTATCCTACTATAGTTTCTATATTACTAATTAACTTATTTCTTTTAGTATACTAAGTATATATTTCTCTATATAGAGGTTTAATCTTTCTTTATTACTAGAATTAGAATATTTATTTCTAATATTATAGTATTTATCTTTTTTTATTTAGTATAGTACCTACTATTTATTATTAGTCTATTTAAATATTGTAATTTTCTAGCTGTCTATTAGAAATATTATTCTAGATATTTAGTACTTTTAGTATTCCTCTTTTATAGGTTTCTAGTTACTTTTCTTATTATACTATAGCTATTATTTTTATTATTTCTACTAATAGTTAGATTATTAGAGGTTTTAGTACTAGTATTTATTCTTCTAAGTTTCTTCTCTTATTAGCTTTTAAAATAGATTCTTCTAAATAAGATACTTTTACTTCTTTTTTAAATAAGTATTACTTTAAGCTAGATAGATATATAGAGTAATTTAAGCTAGTATAGTTATATATACCTTATATTATAGTAATAGTCTGTATTTATACTGCTATTTCTAGTTTTTTCTGCCTCTAGATAGTATTTAATAATTATTATTTAGTAGGTATAAATTAAAACTATTATTCTTTTTTTAAGTTTATAGTATTCTTATATAAAGTATTCTTTCTTATTACAGTTATAATATATAATATCCTTTTTATTTTAAAGTTACTTCTATATAGCTTTAAGTTCTATAGGTCTAGTATATATTTCCTAAGAGGTATTTTTTATAAGAGTTACTCTATTAGCTACCTCTTTATTCTCTATTATTCCCTTATTAGTTAGAATAATAAGAGTTATATAGTATATTTTAACCTCTTTAGTATATTATAGCCTTTTCTCTATATCTTTTATACTGTTATTTATTAATTTTAACAGCTATAGTAATATATTCTGTAAAGGTATTAAGTTAATTAGCTTTATAGAGCTTATTTTTAACTTTATCTTTTAGCTTTTAGTAGAATATTTCCATAAATATCTTATTCTTTTAGTCTAACTTAAAGGTAACCTATTAGAGTATAATAGTATAGATAGCAGTAAAATGGATTTATTTAAGTATGTGAATTTTTATAGCTATCTATTTTTCTTTATTAACTATTCTAAATATATCTTTAAGAGCTACTTTAAAGTTCTTTTAATCTGTAAATAGATTAACTGTATCTTAATTCTAGTCAGCCTTATTATTATTAAGAAAGTCTTTAAAAATAAATTTAAACTAGTTTTTAGTATTACTAGCTATTAAATTACTTATATAAATAGTAGTTATAATTCTATAGATACTAACTGTTATAGGTACTATTAGAAGTATCTTTTTATCTTTATAATAAAGAGTATAATATTACTAGGTATTCTATTAAACTTCTTTAGTAGTAGTAATTTTATTACTTCTCTTAAGTTATATTTAGTATTTCTAGTAACTACTATTAGTATATTCTATACTTATTGCTGTAAAATACAGACTAAATTATACAGCTACTTAACTTTAGTAGCTATACTTATATTATTTACTAAAGCTATATAAGCTAGTAGTATAAGTATATTACTTAGAGTAATAGGAATTCAGTTAATTCCAGATATTTTAACAGTATAAAATATTACTTAATAGTTAATATAGGTAACTATTCTAAATAAGAGCTATTAATATATAACAGCTATATTCTTTAGGTTGCTATAGATATAGTTTAAAATAGGTAAAAGACTAATTACTAGTAGATAAACTGTAAGTTTATATTAGTAGGGCAGTTAGAGTATTAACTTACTAGTAAGTATTATATCTAGTAATAGTTAAATATAGTAATATATAGTAAGTTAAAATAATTAAAGTAACTAAGTTATATTAATAGCTAAATAGCTACCTCTAGTAAATATATACTATTTAGTTATTTATATACTAAGGTAATTAAGTGTAATTATTTATATAGTAATTATAATTACTAGTAATTAGAGGTAATTATAGAGTGATTATATATAGCTAAACTATATTCTATTTTAAAAGGCTGAGAAAAGTGGGATTATACTTAAGGCTTAATACAGATTGTAATTAGGCTATAATATCTAAAGTATATCTATTAGAGTAAAACTTATAATATATTAGGTATTTTAATAGTTATTAGTATATATACTGGTATTTTCTGTATTTTTAGAATTCTAATAAATAAAAAATAGCAAATTAAATTATTATAGAAAAGCGCTATATTAAGTATAAAAAGAAAGCTACTAAAAAAGCTTTATTAAAGTCTTATAAAAATACTTAAGGCTGCTTAAAAAAAGATTATAGATAGTTTAAATTATTTAGTTTATCTATAAAAGCAGCAGAATTAAATTATCTCTTATAGTAAGAAATTTATCTGTTATAGTATTTATTTATTAGATAAGTTAGATATAGTAGAGTATATAGATTTAAAGGCTATTATTACTATATAGTTTTCAGTTTATACTAATTTTATTAACTGGAGTTTTTTAGATTTTAATAATTTAATTTTATTTATTTCTGGTATTACTAGTAGAAGTTCTTTAGAAGGTATTATATATATAGGTAATATTTTTAGCTAGTTTTTATTAATTATTACTTTTTAGGTAGTTTTTCTATTTAATAAGGTATTTAGTTTATCTATTAGTTTTTTATATTTTAAGAATCTTTTTAATTTTATATTTTTTAGGGTTTTTAACCTCTATTTTATATTTATTATTAAACTTAGCTATAATAGTGCCTTTTATATCCTTAAGAAGTAAAATATAGAATATAGAGTAAAGTTTAACTTTTAGTAGTAAGTTTAACCAGTAGTTATTTTCTGAGATTTTTTTGAGATTTTTATAGAGTTTAATATATTTATAGTTTAATTTTTCATTTTATTATTTTATTTTAATATTTTTTATTATAAGAAGAATTATATCTTCCTTCTAAAAGAATAGTCTCTTTATTCTTCTTAAATTATAGTATTTTTTTATTTAATTTCTAATAAATCTAAGTTTAGTTTTTATTTTTTTATATAGATTTTTCAGTTTTTCTATTATAAGAATAACTTTAGGGATAATTAATCTATTTTAGTTTATTCTATAAGTATTAAAAGTAAATTTAAAGTTAATATATACTAAAGTAAGCTTTATACTTTTATATACTGATATATTATAGTTTAGCTATATAGTTAGAAGCTTTTTAATTTAGTTATTCTATTTATAGTTAATATAGTATTAAAGATACTATTTTAGTATTTAATTTATTCTTTCTATCTATCTATTAACTTATACTTAAAATTCTATAGTAAGATAGTAATTTAATTCTATATAATCTATTAAGCTTTATTAAAACTTAAAAGTAAATAGTAGTTCTTAATTAAAAAGAATCTCTATTAGAAGTCTGTAAATACTAATAATATTTTATAAGAAGATATAAGTAAACTGCTCTATATCTATTAATTTCTAATAGAGTATAAAATAGGAAAATTCTATAAGTTTATCTATAATAATAAGAATACTATTATATATAATTCTAGTTATAGAGTCTTCTAATAGAGATAGTTTTATAATAAAATCTATAGTAATAGAGTTTTAAAATTATTTAGTAACTAATAGAGGCTGTAGTTTTCTATATAGTTTATAGTATTAAACTTTAGTTTTATTATATAATAGGTATTATTTAGTAACCTTTTTTATTACTATTTTTATCTTAGGAAATTAGTATATTATTTTAATTTATTTAAGGGTTTTATTAACTTTTTAATATCTATATAATAAGTATTTATATATTTTCTGTATAAGTTAATACTATAATTCTTTAGGGACTTACAGTTTATCTGTTTTTTTATTTAGAGACAGCTTATTATTATATTGCTAAATTTAGTTGTAAAGTTTATTATTACTTATAGTAATATAGATATTTTCTAGAGTTTTCTTTTTAGTTTTTTCTGGATATTCTAAATAATTATTAATTATATACTAAAGTATATTCTAAAGGCTGTATATATTATATATTTCAGTAATAAGCTAGTATAGTATATTAATACTTCTATTATATAGTTCTTCTTTATATAAGTTTTATACTATTTAATACTAATAGTAGTAAGAGATAATAATATATTTATTTTAATATTTAATTTCTTTAGTATATCTATAAACTCAGTCTATAAAGTCTTATATAGAGCTATTTCTATAAATTAAGTATAGGTATTTAAATTAAGATTGTGTTTTTTATATACTTATAATATATTTCTTCTTAAGATATTCTTTAGTATTAAAGTTAAGAATCTATTTATTTATTTTAGGCTTGTTAGTATTAAAGTTAGTTTATTAACTAATAGTATTAGTTTATTTATTATCTGATTTTTTTCTATAGATAATTATATAGTTAAATTCTAAAAGGTATTTAGTATATTATAATTATTATCTACTAAGTTTTTATATAGTTATAAAGTATAAGATATTCTTATAGTTAGTATAAATTTTAATTTTATACTAATTTTTTAAAAGGTAGTATTGAAATTCCTTAAATAAGTTAATAATTATAAGAAATTCTTTATTATAGATAGAGTAATTAAATTTAGCGCTATATATTTTATAAGAGAAAAGACAATAGAATATAATAGTCTATTATTATATTTTTAGCTAATTTAAACACTTTATATAAAGTTTAATAAGTTTATTTTAAGTTTAATTTCTTATTTAGAGTTAAAAATTATTAGTATTAACTTACTTAAGATAATATACTTAATAGTATTAAATACTTTTTCTGTAGTAATATTCTATTAAAAGTTTATTTCTTTTTTAGTAAGTTTTATAAGTTATATAATATAGCTACTAAAGTTCTTAATAAATTTTTAGTAGTAGTTAGTAAATTTAAGAAAGAATTATACTTTCTTAATATTTATTAGTTTTAGCTATTTACTAACTGTAGTAATTTTCTTTAAATTTATTTTAATCTTATTATATAAGATAATATATCTAAGAAACTTTACTTTTAGAGTGTAAAAGTTACTTTTTTCTAGTTTAACTAATAAGTTAGTATCTTAAAGTACTTATAATACTTTATAGATATATTTTGTATATTCTTCTTTTAAATTAAAAAAGATTAGAATATTATTTAAGTAGTATATAATAAATATATCTAGATACTTATATAGTATATTATTAATTATTTATTAGAATATAGCTAGTATATTTATAAGTTTAAAAAGTATAATAAGATATTTATAAAGTTTAAATTTAGTTTAAAAGGCAGTTTTCTATTTATATTCTTTCTTAATATAAATAAGATTGTATACTTCTTTTAGATTTAGTATTATAAATATCTTCTTACTATAGAGTTAGTTTTTAAGCTCTATAATAAAAGGTAATAAGGTTTAATCTTTAAGTATAATATTAATTAATTATCTGTAGTTTATAATAGGTTAGAGCTTACTGTTTTTTTTAGGAATAAATATAACTAGATATCTTACTAATAACTTAGAGATTCTAATATATTCTTTTTATAGTATATCTTTAATATATTTTTTTAGTATATTAAGTTGTATTTTATTAAAATTAAAACTTTTATAAAATATAGGTATTATTCTATCTTTTAGTATAATTTTATAGTTTTATTAATTGAATTTAAATAGTTCTATTTTAAGTTTTTCTATAAAGAGTTTTTTGTAGATATAGTATTATACTGCTATATTTTTAAGTTATTTTTTTTTAGGTATTTTTTTATACTTCTTAAAGTTTTTATTTATCTATATAAACTGTTATTAAAGGTATTTAATTATTCTTTAGAGCTATATTTTTTTATCTTTTTAATATTTATATTGTATTTCTTTAGGGGGTAATAAAATATCTATTGTATTTTATACTAATTTTTACTCTTACTATCTTTAGAAGTTAAAATTTAAGATTTCTTATTTTTATTTAAGTTGCTTTTATTATTATTAGAGAGAATATTATTAAAGTTAATATATATCTAACTAGTTCTTTAGTTTAGTTATAAGTTGTATTTTCTTAGCTATAGATAGCCTAAAATAATATTATAATATCTTATAAGTATTAAAGGTTAAGCTTAAAGTAAGAGACTAAACTAAAGTCCAGCCTAAAGGAACTTATATCCAGCTATATAATAAGTATATAGAGTTTTTATAGTAACCTTTTAGTAAGGTTACTTCTTTCTTTCTTCTTTTTTTTTAGCTTAAAATATTTAATATATAGAACTCTACTATTAGATAAACTTAAAGTATACTCTTTATATTATTTTAAGCTTAATATCTTTATATTATTATTACAGTAAGTAGGCAGTAATAGAGTTTAAATTAGCAGCTTACTCAGTAAGTAATAACTAGCTAGCCTAATTCTAGTAAATAATCTAAAAGGTAATATAAAACTAAATATAGCTACTATAAAAAGAGGTAGCTTAACTTAAGTTATAATATCCTCCTACTAATATTATAGTAACTATAATAAGTTTATTTAATATCCTTCTTATAGAAGTTATCTCTCTATTATAGAAATAACTCCCTCTTTAGGCTTTAGTACAGCTAAAGAGAAAACTTCTTTTAGATTTACTTAAGTTCTTTAGGAACTATAATAACTATACTATTTAGTTACAGTAAATAAAAAATAAGATTAAAATTAATAGCTCTCTTATTAATAACTATAAATAAATCTAATACCTTATTAACTTCTACCTTATAATTAAGCTTTAATATACTATTACTACCTTTTATACTTTAAATAGCCTAAAGAGTTACTATAATTCCACTAACTTTATAGTCTATTTTAACTAAAACTATAAAAATAGAAATATCTAGAAGTAAGCTGTAATATTACTATAAAAGCTTATATAGAGTAATAATATTATATTCTCTATCTTTTTTTTAATTTTTTAAATAGAAAATCTTAAAAGCTAGTAAAGCTAACTAAAATAATAGTATTAAGATAATCTTTTTAAAAGGAGCTTTTAACTTATAGCTATAATACAGTTTAATTATAGTTAACCTTTTAATAAACTTCTTTAAATAGTTATATTAAATTTAAAAGATTACTTAAAAGGTTAAAAACCTTAAGATAAAAATATACTAGCTATACTATAGATATATAGTATAGTACCTAAGGAAAAAACAGAATACTAAAAGAGATATTATAATAACTAGTATTAACTAAATCTAAAGAGCTTTAAAGAATACTTAAAACTGCACTATAAGGCCTTTATAATCTAACTGCTATTATTACTGCTATATTTATATCTTATAAAACTACCTAATATAAAACTGCCTAAATTAATATATTAAGTTTAAAGTAATAGCTATTAAACTTTCTACTTACAGTAAGAAGACTATAGATAAACTGCAGAATAGCTATAATAGCTTTTCTAATAGAGTATTAGAAAATAAATAGCTCTAAAATAAAACCAAACTGTAAAGCCCCTAAAGGTATTAAAAAGAGAATAAATAGAATAAAAAGAGTATATAACTAGTAAGTTAGCAGTAATAGAGGTTCAGATTAATAATATCCAGATATAAGCTCTAGTTAATAGCAGCTATAATATATACGCCCCTAATTAATACTATTTATACCCAGAAACTATACCTTCTATTTATAGATACAAAGCTATAATAATTTAGTAGCTTTACTAAGTTTACTATACCTATTACAGCTAAAGGTATAGTAATAATAACTCTTAAGATAGAAGATTACAAATAGACTCTTTTCGCCTATACTATATAGAGCTTAAAGGAAGAATTATTCCTAGGGAAACCTTAGATAGAATAGAACGATATTAGCTACCTAGCCAGAAAGAAGCAGATACACTACAGCGCCGCCAGACTGACCTTATAGATCGGCAGCGAGAAGGAGCCAGCCCAGATCTAGAAGATCTGCGCTGCTAAGCTAGTCGCTAGAGCTATTATAGCCGGCTACTGCCAGTAAGCCCACTACAGATAGCACCGCCAAGAGGGCACTGTAATATCTATTGGATATATTAGCCTTACCGATATTAACCGAGCCCTTTGTAAGAAGACTCCTATAGACCTAAGCTTATATATACCGGCGGAAATCCTCTAAGAGTTTAGCAACCTATTCTCAGCTGCAGAGGCTAAGAAGCTACCCCTATACCAACCTGGTATTAACTATAAAGTGAACTTACAGTAAGAGCCAGAAGGGGATAAGCCCCTATTGCCCTAAAGACTCCTTTATAGTATATCTTAAGAAGAGTTACTAGTTTTATAGAAGATGCTTATCGACCTGCTTAATAAGGGATATATATATACTAGCAGTTTAGCTATTATAGCTTTAGTTCTATTTATTAAAAAGCCTAAAGAAGGTTTCTACTTCTACTATAACTACTGTATTTTTAATATAATTATATAGTAAGATTACTATTTTTTTCTACTTATTACTAAGATTTTCTATAATCTATTAGGGGCCTAATAGTTTACTAAATTAGATATAATTACTGCCTTCTATAAAATTTAAATAGCCTCTAAATATAAGTTTAAAACTATATTCTGTATTTATTTTAAGTCTTTTAAATAGTTAATATACCCCTTTAGATTTAGTAGTACTCCTACTATATTCTAGTAGTATATTAATTTAAATCTTATAGAAAGAGCTAGATAACTTTATAACTATATATTTTAATAATATATTAATCTATTTATTAGAATTCTATAAAAACTATATAGAAAAAATACAGTAAGTATTTAGTATTCTTATTAAGATAAAGCTAAATTTAAACCCTAAGAAATATAAGTTTACTATTAAAAAGATAAAATACTTAGAGTTTATTATAATAGTAGGAAAGAAAATCTCTTATAATTTAAAGAAGTAGTAAACTATCTGTAAGTAGTAAGTATTTATAATAGTTAAGAAGGTTTAAAGCTTTTTAGAATTTACTAACTACTACTATATTTTTATACTAAACTTCTCTAAGATTATTATACTTCTAATAGATTTTATTAAAAAAGGTATATTCTATAAATAGAAATTACTAGAAGAAGTAATATTCTAGAAGCTAAAATACTACTTCTATAAAGCCTCTATATTAATATAGTAGAATCTAAAGAGAAAGATATTTCTTAAGACTAATTTATTAAGTTACACTTTAAGTAGTACTCTCTTATAGAAGAACTTACAGAAAGTATACTGCTCTATTACTTTTTACTTATAGTAACTTATAAAGTATAAGTATAACTATTTAATTTATAACTAGAAGATACTAACTATTATATACTATTTAAAAGAATAGAGAGTAAAGCTAACTAGCTATAAGTTCTTTATAATTATAACTAACTATAAAAATCTGCTATACTTTATAAAAAAATAGTATCTTTTAGAATAATAAAGCTATTAGGCTGAGGACTTATAGCTATATAATTTTATTTTATAGTATTAATCTGACTGTAAGAATATTATAGTTAATACTTTTAGCTGCTATAAATAAAATATACTGCTAGAGGCAGATAACTACTATAAGTAGAGTAAATATACCCAGCTTATATCTAACTTAGTAATTCTACTAGAGACTTATACTTAAATTGCTGTAATTATAGTATAGCTAACTGCTATATTCCCCTTATAACTAAATCTATAGACTTTAAAAAAGAGACTGTAAAGTAAAATAAAGTCTATTAAGGCACTCTAGCTATAGTATTATAAAAAGCCTACTACTTTTCTATTAAACTTAAGTTAAAAGTTAATATTATAAAGTGCAAAATAAGCCCTTAGGGCTAGCTAACCTATAGAGACTAATTTTAAATCTTTAGGAGTAATAACTTAAAAAAAGCCTAAGGAGGTTATAAAAAACTAGCTGTATATTTATATTATCTAATTAGAATATAACTTAGTAACCTTTAGTTACTCTAAATAGAATAGAATTATTACTATTATTAGAAGGTATTAATTCTAACTAAGCTACTTATAGCTTATTTATATCTTTATTACTAACTATAACTTCTATAGCTAAAACTATATTTAGAGAGAAGTAAAAAAGAGACTTTTAAAACCTCTTTTTATTTCTAAGTAGCTCTATAGTAATCTAGTAATAGACTTTATTATAGATCTTTCTCTAATAGATACTAGTAAATTATACTATTTTTAAGTTATTATTAACTAACTTATCTATATAGTTACTCTAAAAGAAATACTTACTATAAATACTAAGATATATATATAGTAAATTTATTAGCTGCTATTACTATTTCTATAGAATACTAAACTCTATTATAAGTAACTAAAGAAGTAACTAAATTAGCTAGTTTTAGTAGGCTTTTTATAAGCTAGTTAAAGTAAAATAGCAACTTAATACTGCTTACTACCCTTAGATTAATAATAAACTAAAGAGATATAATTAGGAGATTTAAGTCTATTTTTAAGCCTATATTATTTACTTCTAAAAGAACTAAAGTTACTATTTATCTACTATTTAATTAGTACTTAATAATAAAGAATACTCTTTTACTAAATTAAGTTTATTCTTTATTAAATATAGCTACTATATTTACACCTTTAAAATAGAGGCAATTAAAATATACTTACTATCTAATAGTAATAAAAAAGTAGTATTTTAACTAGATAAAAAGCTATATAATACTTATAAGTTTATTTAAGTTACTTTAGCTGCTATATAATAATATTATAAAAATAATACTAATAAAAAGTAATATCCAGCTAAAAAGCTTTAAGTTAGAGATAAAGTTTAAATAGACTTAAAAAACTTTAAAATACTAAAGCTCTTTAAGAAGCTTAACTAGCTATACTAAAAATACCAGATTACTAAGGTTATTAGCTTATATATAGTAAAGCTTAATATACCTAAAGTAACTTACTTACAGTTATATATTAACCTACTAAAGAAAGTATAAAGAAACTCTCTTTTTAGCTAAAAAAGAAATAATATATAGCTTCTATCTATCTATATAAAAGACAGTAATAAATTTAAAGTTAAAAAGATTCTATATATCTAATAGAAGCTATAAGAGTATAATATATTTTATAAGGCTTTAATATAATAGTAAGAATATAAAGATTTAATATAAAAACTAGTTAATAGTATATAAAAGCTTAAAGCTTTAAATAAATATAAAGTGTATTATAGATTTATTAAGATAATAGATAGATTTTACAGTAAGTATAATATCCTAAAAAAGAAAAAGTAAGTAGCTATAGTTATAGATAAATAGAATATTATAAAGAGAATATAGTAAGATAGTAGTAATTTATTAATTTAACTCTAACTTAAGAGTATAGATATACTAGCTATATAAAAACCTATAAATAAATAAAAAAAATACAGTAAGAGTATAGTAATAGTATAGTAATAGTAAAAATAGAAATAAAACTAATTTTTATTCTTTTTATTCTTATTCTTATTAGTAGTAAAATTATCTAGAAGAGCAGTAAGACTAATATAAATTAGCAGCTTAACTATAAAGCTAGCTATATAAACTAAAATACTCTAAAGAGTATTAGTAATATTAAGCTGAATATATAAGAAGATATAAATAAAATACTATAACCTTTTAGAGTATTTAATCTTTATTTAGACTTTATTAGTAGTAATAGTAATAAAGATAGAGTAAGCTTATACTGCTTTATTTCTATAGAAGATATAATAGAGAATATACTTAATAGCCTTATAGATAGCAGTTTAGGGATATTAATAAAGTTACTATAGAAATATAATAGAATACTTATAGTCTTAATAATAAATTCCTTAATAAAAAGGTTTTTATACTTACTAATAGCTAGATAGAGAGAGTTAAGTATAGTATAATACTTTTTAAATAGCTAAATATAATAGATTAACAGCTAGATTAACAGCTAAATTAAAATAGATTAAAAGTATACTAACTTTAGTATACAGTTTATTATTACCTATATAATAGGTATATTTATTAGATAAGAGTAGCTAGAGTATTAGTAGGCAGCTAGCTATAAGATTACTATAAACTTATATTTAAATTTAATCTTATAGAAGACTAAAGTAGCAATAAGAATATTCCTACTTTTATAATAGAAGGTAGTATTAGAATATTAAGATATAGTATTAGCTAAATATTATTTATAGCTAATAATACTATATAATAAGTTAGTAGCAACTTAACTTACAGTACTAAATTAAAAAGAGAAACTTATATTATATTTACAGAGAAAATAGAGAAAATACTTAAAAAATAGACTCTATTAAAAAGTTAGCAGTAAGTTAGCAGTAAGTATAAAGAATACCTAAAGATAAAAAAAAAAAAGAAAAAGAAACCTATATTAATTATAATAAGATTAAAAAAGGGAAAAAGTCTCTCTTAAGAGTAATATAAAAATAGAGTTTAAATAGCTATAGAGCTAAAAACTAAAAGTATAAATTACAGATAATAGAGACTATATTTTCTATTATCTTTAAAGACATTAATTACAAATAAACACCTTATTATAGATAAAGTATAATATTAAGAAGTCTGTAACTATATAGCAATATAGTGCAACCCTACTGTAATAAAGTACTTATATAGTATTATAACTATATTTACAGATATATTACAGTTAGACAGTCGTCTAAATCAGATAGCAGGATAATAATACCCACCCAATCGGGCACAGTATTTATTACAGCCAAACGCCAGGTTGCAGATAAGGTTATATAGAGGGATACCCTCAACTGAGCCGCTATACGCCCCAACCCAGTAGAGACTGAGCATGTATAAGGCGCTGCAACTATATCTCCTTATATAGTAAGGTGAGAACGGTCTTTCCAATCGGGCGACGATAAGTTAAGGCTAACCTAATCAGGCTGTTTAACGAGCCGCCGCTAGTAAGCTGTGTTAGCCCGGCCCGATTGGGACGGCAGGAGGGCCTAAAGGGGGGGGGATATATCAGAGGCTGGGCCTAAAGTTATTAGATTGAATTATATATAAAGCACCTAATCGGGCGGTTATATAGTAACCTCTAGAGTTAAGACTGCCTATTAGTGCAGATACCTTAGGCCCCTACTTTTAGTAGTAATTGCAATATATATACAGTTACAGCTGGAAGACCTTGGAAATATATATAGACAATATATATACAATTAAGTTATCTAAGTGCCATATTAGCTTTCCGACAATTAAGAGTCTTATATACTATATTACTATTTAATTAAATACCTAACTGAGTATAAATTATAAGTAAATACTTATAGAATACTTACTAAGAATAATAATAACTAATTTAATTATTAGACTTATTATAGAAGAAGATTGGATTATTTAGTTTAAAATACTTAAGATAAAGGCTAAAAGAGAGAACCTTTAGAACTTTTTTAACTCTATAAAGATTAATAAGCTAGAGTTTATACCTATAGTATTAACTCCTCTAGATATTAAGAAGTTCTATAAGAAATATATATTAAGTAGTTATAGAATACTTATTAATATTCTATTAACTTTAACTTAAAGTATTAATATAATTATAGCCTAAATAGATAATAATAACTTAACCTTTTAGAAAGAGGATAATATAGCTATTTAAGCTTAAAATATTAATAAACTAATAGAGAAAGATTTCTAAATATATAATATACTATAGACTAACTATAAGTACTATAATAAGCTATATTTATAAATAGTTAAAAAAATAAAAAACTATTAAAAACTAAGTTATAAATATAATTAATAAAATCTACTTTTAGTATTACTATTTAAATAAGAAATCTCTTATTAAGTAGATTTAGTTACTTTATAATAAGTTTTCTCTTATTAAAGATAAATATAAGTAAAAAGCTTATTAAGTATACTATAAAATACTAGCTAAACTGTATCTAAATAAGATTATAACTTATTAAAATAACTAGTAACTAGCTTATATATTAAAGAAATACTATTAATAAAGTTTAGAATATTAAGCTCTAAGAGGTAATAAAGCCTAATTAATAGCTTAATAACTTAACTAGCACTCTATAATCTATATTAATAAAGTTATAAATTAATACTTATAGTATAATTTAAACTCTTTAGGTTAAAGTTAGTATTCTTACTATTAGGCTAATTACAGTAAATATTTATAAAGTAATTAGTAACTAGCTAGAGCTTCTAAAAAAGATAAAAATTATACTGAATACCTTTTATAGTAGAGGCAGCTAAAAAGAATAAAATAAAAATTACTTAAAGAATATCTAGTAAAAAGATAGAAGTAAAAAGTATTTCTACTAGAGTATTAAAGATAATAAGAAATTTAAGTATTTAGTATACTATCTTTTTTATCTATTAATATAATACTACTATATCTTTCTAGAGAAAATACTATAAGAGTTTCTACTAGTTAATTATATTACTAATTAAGTTAAGTAGTAAATTAAAAGAAATAAAAATAATCTAGCTAATTAAATCTAAAAGATTAAACTGAAAGAATCTATATAACTTAAACTAATAGAATTCTATAATATAAATACTGCTTTAATAGCTAGTAAATACTATCTACTATAAGATTTTATTTCTTTTAAACTTAAAAGTAATACTAGATATCTTCTATAATATATTAAGAATAAAAAACCTATAAGTAGCTTCTTTAGAAGACTTTTTCTAGTTAAGTATACAGTAAGTATTAATTAATAAATATAAAGAAGAAACTATTATTCTAATAGCTACTAATAGTTTATTAAGAAAGCTTATAGTTTTTAATATTATACTATATATAGCTCTTACTACTAATTTTATATTCTTTTTAAAGTTAAAAAAGTAAGATATTTAGTAGGATATAAAACTAGAAAATAACTATTTTAAGAGATTAAATAGAATCTTTCTTAGAGCTATTAATAAGCAGGAGGAATAGTAAGTTTTTAAAGATAAAAAAAGCTAACTAATTATATTAAATACTTAATAAGTACTTATTAATAGCTTAGTAGTACTTCTTTCTAATTAACTCTAAAAGAGATAAAAATATATATTATAGATTTATAGATAACTTCTTTAAGAAGATACTATTATATAGTACTAATAGCTAGATTATTTAAACTCTAATATCTTTAGATATCTAATAAGTACCTTAAGAGGTATTAAACTAAAGATAGAAAAGCCTAAAGAACTATAAAAAATTATAACTATTAACTATAATACCTATAGTATAGTAAAAGCTTACTAAATAATTAAATAGACTCTATAAAAAGTAACAGCTAGAGTAAGACTAAATAACTATATTACTTTTAATTTCTATTTAATAACTTAAAGCTATACTAGTTATATATCAGTCTGAATCTTTATAGATAGAGCTACTAGTTACTTATAGAACTACTATATAGATAATTAGTTAATATCTATACTATATTTAGCAATTATCTATTTTCTTCAATACTAGAGGTTTAATACTCTATTAAAGTTAAGGTAATTAAATATAATAATAAGATTATAGATATATATCTATAGGTTGTAGAATTACTAAGGGATTATAGAATACTTACTGAGCTTTTAACGCCTAATACTTAGGTATAAAATAGAGATATAGAATAAGCAGCTGCTATTATTATCTAAAAGAGCTATATAATATACACTAAAGCTAAGCTACCTAAATACCTATAGCTAGAGTTAATAAAAGCAGCTACCTACCTATATAATTGTATACTATTAATATACAGAAACCAGAAGACTCTATATAAGCTATTCTACAGCCAATTTCGGCTAGAGGAGACTGTAAAGTCCGATCTCTTACACCTTAGAGCATACAGCTGTAAAGTCTTCACTCTTACAGCTGACGTACAGCTGTAAAGGAACCAGCTATAAAGGCAGTCACTAAGAGCCTGGATTGGCTTCCTAGTTAGCTATACATTCAGTAATTCCTTTAGAGTGTGTGGAATCTATTGCAGAAGGAGGTCTTTACTACCCGGGACGTTACGTTTAATAAACGGCAACTATTCGATAGGCGCTTAGAGAGCCTTTGGGACAATTTGCTAAAAGAAGACCTTAAGGCTATCTAGAAGCGAATCCAGAAGCTGCTATTAATATAAGAATATACAGAGCAGTAGGTATTACAGCCGCCAGATAACAAAGCAGATAAGATCTAAGATAGGTCAGAAGACAGTTACTTTACTGAATATTTAGTAAGTAATTAGGAATAAAAGGAGCCTAAAGAGACATCAGAAGGGTATATAACAGCTAAGTTTAAGTTACTTCCTACTCCTCTATAGTCGCTACCTACTGTATTCTTCTACATTTTAGCTGCTAGTCTTAATATAAAGAGGTATAAGAAGGAAGAGGCAGATAATAAGATCAGTTGCAGAAAGGTTAGTAAATAGCCAGCAAGATAAAAAATCTCCTTTAAGACAGTATTTCTAGTTGGAAGACTCTAATTACTAAAATACTATATAAGTAACCGCCAAGCAGTCTATAGCAGTCTGGCTAACTCTATTGAATTATTTAATAGAGGAAGTATTACTCACCCTCAGATCGAACTGAATATAGAAAAGCAAAAAGCCCAGCAGAATAAAATAAGCTCTATAGTTATTATAGGAAAATAAGAAGCCTAGCAGAATAAAATAAGCTTTACACTTAAGGAGGAAAGACAGCCTATTATTAGTATATATTAGTAACTGTTAGAGCTACTTTCTAGCTTATATATAAAAAGATTAAGTTATTTATACTGGAATATAATACTTATAGCTAAAAAGGTATATCTATAGAGTTATATAGAATTATAATTATAGATTAAAGTTACTAAATTTACAGTAAAAGGTTGCTAAGTACTTAGCTGCTATTAAATTTATATTTATAAGTTTAATAAGTATAAAAGATTTCTAAAAATTAAAATATATTTTATAGTATATAGTAACTAGTAAGTAATTAATAGCTAAGAGATATATATAGTAACTCTAGTAGGTATATTATTTAGAACTCTTATAGCTGTAGCTAACTATTTTAACTATAATATATTATAATATAATATAGTTAATATCTTTATATATATATAAAGCTTAATAAAGAGATTTATATAGAAATACCTAGAGGATATTAAAAGCTAGAAATAATTCTAAAGCTGCAGAAAGCTCTTTATAATCTTAGATAATTACCTCTTCTATAGTAAAAGTACTTTAAGAAAGACTTACTATAGATAGGCTTTTACTAAGTATTTAGTAAGAACTATTATTAGCTTTATAGAGATATTATTTTCTTCTTCTATATAGATAACTGTATTCTCTACTTTCTAAGGCAGATTAAACCCTAAGTAATATTACTAATAGAAGACCTATAGAAGACTTATTATCTAGAAGAAAGTAAGTTTTTATAGTAGTTTCTAGAGATTAAAGTAATTTAAAACTGTAAAAACTATTAACTGTAACTTTTATAGTTCTTCTATATTAATAAGATATACTAACTGCTTACTAATTATATATTTAAAACTATAAGTAATAACTTCTATAATATAGAAAGAACTATTACCCTATAAAGAGATTACTAGCTCTAAAAGTATTAATCTTTATTAATATAAAGTTAGAATAATTATATATACAGCTGTAATAACCTAACTGAATATAGTATTTACAGTAAGCCAGCTAGCTAAATTTAATTAGAACTTAAAGCTATAGTATTATTAAGTAGCTAATTGGGCTCTATAGTATCTTATTGAAATATACAGTCTTTTTCTTAAATATAGTACAATCTCTAAATATAAAAAAGATAGCTTATAAGTGGCTTCTAATATAAGTTTTATAGATAACTTAGCAGACTGTTAAAGCTTATAAGCCTTTATTATAAAGCTATTTAAAGGGATTATATTATAGAGAGTAAATAAGCAGAATATAGTTATAATATTAATAACTAAAGTTAAGCTGCTTACTTTACTTCAGGCTACTAAAAAAGCCCTTTTTATAAGTAGACTTATTTTAATATTAAAAATTAACTTATCTTTACTAACTGCTTACTAAGTAACTACTTTACTCTTAAGAGTTACTATTAAGTATAATAATAAATAGACTATCTAACTTATTACAGTAAAGCTTATATAGCTATAAATAAAGTTACAGTATATTTATATTTATAACTACTAACTTAGGTAAGAGATATTAAAAAAAAAATTTTAAAGTAATTTATACTCTATTAATATAATTACTTACTAATAGCTTAATAAAGAGCCTACTAAAAGAGATATTTATTAAATTTATCTAGTAGCTTAAGTTAGTAGATCTTTCTAATTAATTAGAATAATTAAAAAAAGATAATAAGTACAGTTTAATAGTAATACTCTTAAGCTAAAGGGGTATATTAGATTGAATTATATATAAAATATCTAATTAGGTAGTTATATAGTAACCTTTAGAGTTAAAACTGCCTATTAGTATAGATACTTTAAGCCCCTACTTTTAGTAGTAATTACAATATATATATAGTTACAGTTAGAAGACTTTAGAAATATATACAGATAATATATATATAATTAAGTTATTTAAGTGCTATACTAGCTTTCTGATAAAAGTGAGGAATTAAGCTAGAGCTCAGCCTAAAGAAACTTATATCCAGCTATATAATAAGTATATAGAGTTTTTATAGTAACCTCTTAATAAAGTTGCTTTTTTCTTTCTTTTTTCTTCTTAACTTAAAATACTTAATATATAAAATCCTACTATTAAATAAACTTAAGGTGCACTTCTTATAATAAGTATAATATTAAATATAACTTTCTGGTTCTTACTATTAATAAAAACCTTAAGGTAATTAACTTTATAAGTTATCTATTTATTATTATACTTAAATAGGTTGCCTTTAAGATTATATATTATATAGAGATTCTTTTTATCTCTTTATTTTAGCTTTAGCTAATTAACTATTAAGGGGTTAATATAGTCTACTTCTACTTTAATATCTATTAATATAGTAAGCTATATATTTTTAATTTATACTTATAGCTTAAGTATCTTTCTTTTTTTTACTAATTTTATTATATATAAAGCTTTTATTAAAGGTGGTTTTTCCTTATATATATTATCTGTCTATTACTCTTTTATAGGTAGTATTTATTATTTTTTATGTATTTTTTGTAATTACCTTAAAGATATTTTTTATTTAAGTATTTTCTATACTTCTATTTAAGTAACTTTATTTTTTTTTATATTTTTAAAGTTATTAATATTAAATTTAGTTATTTTAGTTAAGTTTAGTTTAAGTTAGAAAGTTAAACTCTTTTTATATATATTTTATTAATATATATTTAGACCTTTAGGCTTTAGTACTATATTATAGATATTTAAGCTTTTTATAAGTTATTATATTTTATACTAAGTAAGATTAAGTATTTTAAATAGGTTTTTTATTTTTATAATTAGAGTTTATTTCTTTTTATTTTTAATTTTCTCTTTTACTTTTTTAAGCTTAATTAAGGCTATTTATTTCTCTATAGTTATTAAAGTTATAGTTTTTATATATTATATGTTTAATATATAGGAATTTATTTTGAATTTTCTAACTGTATTTCTTATAGTTTTTATTATTATATTATACTGTTTTTCTTATAGAGTAGTTAGTAATAATTTTATTTTTATATTTATACTACTCTTTTATTTTCTGTTATTTATATATACAGTATTTTTCAGTTTTGTATTTTTTAATAATATTAGTATAGTTAGTGTATCTAAATAGAAAAAAGTCTTTTTTATTCTCTAGCTGTATAATACCTACTTCTATATACTATTTTATAAGGTGAAAGTATTTAAGTTCTTTTTATAAGTAAGGTTTCTAAATTAGTTTATTATTAATTTATATAGAATAATAGTTATAGTAGATTTTATCTTTTTTATATATTGGGTATATATAGGCAATATATAATATCTATAAAATTTCTTTATAGTTAAAGTATATTACTGCTATTTTTAAGTTATTATCTTTTTATTCCTTTAAAGCTATATAGTATAAGTTGTATTTTAGCAGTATATTATAGATATAGATATAGATGTTAGTATTTTTATTAGGTTTTTATTATTTATCTATAAGATTATTATATATTTCTATTAGTTTTTTCTATATTTAACTTTTAAGGCTGTTAAGAGTTTAGTATTTTCTATAGTTAGATTTAGAGTTTTATTTATTTTCTATTTCTAAGTATTTATTAGTAGGAGTAATAATATTTTGGTTATTTACTAGCAGACTAATATATCTTATTAGATAGGTTTTTTATTTAAAGTATACCTAAAGAGTATCTTCTTTTTAAGTATAAAATTACCTTTAGAGCTTATTCTTCTCTTTATGTTTTTTAAATATTTTAGCTTTTTATTTCTTATTAGTTAAGAGGGATATAATTAATTTGAGTTATTTATTAGAAATTAAGTTTTTCTATTATATTATAGCTATAGTGTAGAATGTTTTATTAAGTCAGTTAGTTATAGTATTAATATTATTTTAAGTAGGAATTAATTTCTAGATATTTTTTACTTTCTTCTAGTTATAATTTCTTTTCTTTTGCAGTTTAATTTATTATTCTGTTTTAGTTTTACTATCTATTTTTTTATACTATATAGCTTGTTTTTATACTTTTTTCTTAATGTTATTTTTAATCTCTTTTAGTATTCTTTATATATAGAATCTAAAAGGTAGATTATTATTAAAGTATTCGTCTTTTTAGTTAAGATATTTAGATATTTTAGAGTTTTTATATATTTTGCTAAACTCTCTATTATAACTGCTTTTAGTTATAGTAAGAGTTTTTAAATAAATAGCAGTTTAAGGTTTATTATTATTAAAGTACTAATAATTAGTAAATTGTATGTATTTATCTTTTAATATAGACTTATACTTTTAGTTGGATTTTAGAGTATAATATTTATTCTTAAAGTAGTTTATTTTTCTGTAATTTTAGTATTTAATTTTTAAATAATCCTTCTAAATAGCTTTTAGTTCTATAGGTTTTAGAGCTATTCTATAGAAAGTATTGTTTTATTGTTTCTTATTTTAGTTAGTGTTATTTTTTTTGTTTTTTTAATCTTTAGAGTTCTTTTTTGTTTTTTAATATGTTATTTAAATAATTAGTTATTAATAGTAATATAGAGGTATATATAAGTATTGAATTTAGTTAGTAGATTAAGAATTTTATAGATTTTGTTTTTAACTTTATTTTTTAACTCTTAATAGAATTTATTTATTATGTTTTTATCTGTTTAGTTAAGCTTTATAAATAAGTATCTAAATTCTATAAGATATTTAGATGCTATTTTAGTCTGTATTAACTTTTAAATCTGGATAAATATATTATATTTCTTATTTTATTCTCTATATGTATTTATAAGTAGCTGCTTATATATATTAAAGCTGCTAAATAAAATAGTTATTTTAAGTTTATATTAGTTAGGTAAGTTTTCTATAAAGTCTTTTAGAGTTAGGTCTATTTCTTATTAGGTTTTACCTTTTAGTAGTTCTATAGTATATTAAACCTTTAGGAGTTTACTGCTAAATACAGTTAGATAGTATATATAGTAGAATTTTTAAGTTCTATAAGATACTTTTTAAGTTCCTTAGGGGTTTTATTAAACTTTCTTAACTGTAATAGCTTAATAGTTTCTTTTAATATTATAGAGTTTAGAGATACTTAAAGTAATAGTAAAGCTATTAAATTATTCTGTATATTAAGTTTATTTAGTATAAGTAGTAAGTTACTTATTAGTAAGGTTAATAATATATTCTTTTAATACTGTAATAGTTACTAGTAGTATTAAGTTTAGAGTAGTTATTAGAGCTATATAAAAGGTCTATATTTTATTATATAGAGTTTAAAACTTCTTATTATTTTTTGCCTTATTAGTTTTAACTATATTAGTTAAAGTATTTACTTCTTAATAAAGTTAAAGATTCTTTTTATATAACTTTTTAAGTTCTTTATTTATATTATTTTTATCTAAAGAGAATTTCTTATTACTTATAGTATTATTACTATTATAGTTCTTAAGGGTTTTTAGATATAAAATGCCTTTTTTTTTTAGAGGAAGTAAAAGTACTAGCTAATAGAGTTATTAAAGCTATAGTAACTAAATTAGAATATTATTTAAGTTAATATAGTAATATACTAAATAAGAGCTATTAATATATAACAGTTAGATCTAACTTAAGAGTATAGAGTAAGTTTAAAGTATATAGTTTATAATTAAGTAGATTAAGATATTATAGTAAGTAATATAGGTTACAGTCTAATAATAGTAGAATAGTAAATTTAATATAACTAAATATATTAACAGCTAGTAAGGCTATCTATCTATAGAAGTACTAAATAAGTATTTATATACTAAATAGAGATTAATAGTTTTAGTAGTTCTATTATAATTCTTATTAATAAGACTATTAGTTTTAGTAATAAAAGTTATAAGTAAAGTACTAATACTTAATCTATTTATATAATAGATTAAGCTAATAGGTGTATTAGGAAAAGTGAGTACTATTATAAGACTGTACTTTATAATAAAAAGTAAGTCTATAGAGATTCTACTAGTTATAACTATCTAGTTTTAATTTGGGCTGTAATATTAACTATATCTTTTAAAATTAAAAGCAGTTTAATTTATTATTTCTTCTAACTATTTAACTATAAAATACAGCTATTTTTTAAATAGTAGCTTTAATATTTTACTTTCTTTTCTAAAGAATTTTAATTCTAGCTATAAATAGCTTTTTAAAAGTAAAAATACTATTTTAATTAATAAAATATTAAGTTAGAATATTAACTTTTAAAAAAAGAATAAGCTTCTAATTATAAAGTAAATAGAAAGTAGAAAATCTATATAAAGCTTTAATAGCTAATTAATTTACTAGTAAAACTCTATTTAAATTAGTAACTTACTTTTCTTTCTATTTATTAATAGTTCTTTTTTAAATTTCTATAATAAAAGTATATTTAGCTTTAATAATATTATTTACCTTTAAATTATAAATAAAAATAAAAATAATAAGAGTTTTAATATCTTTAAGAGATTTTTTAAAATCTTTAAGATTTTTCTTATTATTATTAAAAATAGTAATAATTATTATTTTAAAATAGTAAGTAATATACTATATAAAAGCTCTTATTAAAGCTACTTTAAATTCTGTTATAAATCTTACTTTTAGCTATTCTATAAAATTATATCTTACTTTTAAAAGGAATTTTATCTTTTAATTAAATAGTAAATATTAAAATATATCTTTATTATAAAATATTAAGAAATAGTGAAAATTACTATTTTTAATATTTTTTAAAAGATATACTTTTAGTAAATTAAGTAGTATATAATAGCCTTTTTAACTTAACTTTATATATCTAACTAAAAATATCTCTTATTAATTAAATTATAAATAACTTTTTTACTTTTATAGCCTCTATTTTTATAAATATAATAAATAAGAGTTTTTTAAATTTATTTATTATTTATAACTAATAATAGATTTTTATTATACTTATAATTTTTTTTAAAGCTATTTATTCTTAATAAAATATAGTAGCTCTTTTTTTTAAAGATTTTTAAATTACTAACTTAAAAGTTTTTTTAAGTTTTTTAAATATAATTTAATAGTAAGTAAATATCTAAAAAGTCTTAAAGTATTATCTTTTTAATACTAGCTTATTTTTAGATTTTCTATTTCTAACTTTAATAGAATTTAAATAAAGATTAATAAACTTTTTCAAATTTCTTTTAACTTAAATATCTATTTAATTAAATAGTTTATTAAACTTATAAAAAAGCCTATTAGTAATATTATATTTCTTTTTAAATATATATTTAACTATAAAGTTATAATATAGTTAAGCTAGTAATTAATTATAGCTTTTAAAATATTATTAACTTAGCTATTAATTTAATAAATAAAAATTTAAATATTAATTTTAAAAGTAAATTAAGCTCTATAAATTATATTTTAAACTTTTTAAAAAGTATATAAAATAGCTTTATACTCTCTTTTTATAATATTATAATTAAATTTAATCTTACTTTAAATATTAAATTTAAAGTAAATAGAGTATCTTTTTCTATTAATAATCTATATTAAGATATATTTCTATTTTATTATATTAGTATTTATTATTAAAATAATCTCTTTAATATTTTTTAAGTAATTTAAAATTATTAAAATAAACTTTAAAATAACTTTAGCTTTTAATTTTACTATTATAACTTTTTAATTTAATTTCTATTTTTATTTAAAACTTTTTTTAGCAGTTTAATTAAAGACTTTACTATTTATATAAAATATAAAATCTATTTTTTATAGTAGTTTATTAAATTAAAAAAAGCTTTAACTTTAAAAATATTATTATAGCTTTTCTACTTATTAATTTTAATAACTAATTTATTAATAAATTAATAGCTATATATTTTATAGAGATATTCTATAACTTTAGCTATTTATTAATAAAATTAAAACTTAACTCTTAAAATAGTATAATTAGTAAGTTTAATATTAATAAGAATTTTATTAATATTAATTAAGTATTTTAAAATAAAGTATTTAATATCTAAAAGAATCTTTTTCTTATTATAAATAGCTAAAAGACTTTTAACTGTAATATTATTTAAAAATAGTTAGTAAATATTTAAAATAAAATTAAATAGAATTCTTATAATAACTTTTATAAATTAAGCTATAAAATTTATAGTATCTTAAGGAAAAATATATATTTTTAGCAGTTTAATTAGAATATTAAATATTATTAAGTTTTTACTTTTTTTATTAAAAGAAATTTAATTATATTTAAAAAAGAAATTAAATATAGAAATAATTCTATATATACTAAAGATTTTTAAAATAGTAATATTTAAATCAAAACTTTATAAAAGCTGTAATTAATATTACTATTAATATAAAGTTTTATTAGTTAATTTAAGTTTTTTATAAATATTTAGTATATAATTTAATTAATTTAATTATAAACTTAAAAAATAGTAAGATATTTAAATAAACTTAAAATAAATTCAGTTTATATCTTTCTTAATTTTACTTTAAATTAAATTTAAAAATACTTTTATAATATAAAGTATTATTATTATCTATAGTATAATTATAAACTTTAATACTTATTTTAATATAGAGGGAAAAGTTAAATTTTAATTTAATTATTAGTATTTTATTATAAAGAAAAAGACTTTTATTAATTTATTACTAATTTAAACTTAAATTAAAAGCTTTAAAAAATACTTTATTTAACTAGCTATAATTATTAAAGTTCTATTAAGTAAAGATAAATATAAGTATTAATATAGATAGAAATAAACTGTAATACTACTAATAATAGAATAGCTAAAAAAAAGTAATATTAATTAATATATTAATTACTATTTAGCTTTATAATTTACTTTATTTTATATATAAATATCTATAAATTACTTTATTATTATAGTTAAAGTAAATTAAGTTAAAACTTTAGTTAATTTATTAATTAATATTTATAAAGATATAGCTATTTTAATATTTAATTCTATATTAATATTAAATAGTTCTATATATTATCTTTATTAAGTTAAGATATCTATAGATAGATAATTATTATATTAATAAGATAAATTTAATAAAGCTACTAACTTTTATTTATATTAACTATTTTCTATTAAATTAAATATAAATAGCTAGCTACTATAGTAAATATAGAAGTTTATATCTATAAGTTATTTAAATTTAAAATAGATTAAATATAAAGTTAAAATAATAGATATTCAGTCTGTTTAATTAAGATAAAAAAGATAATAATATATATACTAATTTTATTTTATAATTAGAAGCTTATTAATTTAGTAGTATTACAGATTTTTATTATAAGCTAAACTTAAGTTATAAACTTAAACTATATTTAATTCTAACTATAAATATAGCTAAATAACTTAACTTATATTTAGCTTTAAGCTAAATTAAACTTAAGTTTATCTCTAGTAGTATTTAAGCTAATTAACTAAATAAAAAGCTTATATTAATAAGAATAAGAAAAGCTATTTTAAGCTTACTAAATAATAGTAAAAAGAATAGTAACTAAAAAGATAAAGATAAAAACTAATAATACTTATTTAAATCTATTTTAAAATTAAAGAAATTTTAAAATACTATTTAAATTAAGCTTTAAAAGGTTTCTTTATAAGTAGGTATATTACTAGCTTTTTATATAAAGTAAACTGCCTATAAATTATATTACTATATATATATATATTAAATTTAATTTATTTTTCTTTTAAGTATAAGTAGTAAAGAGTTTTTATTTTATAGCTTACTATTAAGTTTTCTTCTTTACTATAAATTAATTTAAGTAATTTAAAAAAAGAACTATATAGCTAGCTAGTTTATATAGAGTATAAATATAAATAAAACTTAACTTATAGTTAAGTTATTACTTTCTTTTTTATTTTAACAGCTAGAAAACTACTACTATATAAAAAAATTATAATATTAGTTACTATTTTAATCTTTTTAAAGCTAACTTCTTATAGTTTTTTATTTTAAATTATAATTTTTAAAAAATTATAACTTTAATATAATAAGCTTAAAATAGTAAAGAATCTTTTTATATAAATTTAAAATATAATTAGTTATAAATATTAAAACTATATATAATTTAAGTTAAAAAATACTAATTAAAAAAAAGCTAAAGAGAATTTCAGCTTTTAATTTTTATAAGACTTATAGAGTACTTTTATATTAATATATTTACAGCTAGTATAATAAACAGTTAGAAATATTTAAGCTAGCTAGTTACTAGTAGGAATATCTTTAAAGTAATCTAAATAAGGTTAAAAAAGAAGGTTAAATCTATTATTAGAGAGAAAGAATTATCTTTTTTCTTTTATTAGAAATTCTTCTAAGAAGTTAGAAAGGCTAAAAGAGCTTAAAACTGCTAGAAAGTCTATTAATTTATTGTCTTTATTTTTAAGAGATTTATTTAAGTCTATTTTAATAGTTACTATAATTCTTATTTTATTTCTATTTTTAACCTCTTTTAGATATTAAGCTACTATAGGCTCTATTAATATCTTACTAGTAAACTTTTTTAAAACTAACTTAATATTCTATCTTATTAGATGCTTTTCTACTAGAAGATATAAGTCTTAAATTAATCTAACCTTATATATATAATCTGATACAGCTTTAGGCTAACTAGCTAAAATACCTAAGTAATAATTCTCTATATATCTTCTTTAGAATAAGTTAATAAGTTAGGTGTTATTTCTATCTCTTTCTGCTGCTAAACTAGTTATCTTTTTATAATATAAAAGTTAAAATAGTATACTTAATTTTATAATAGATTTTCTAACTATATTAAAAAAATTAACTAATTTAAATAAGCTAGTATTACTTAATTATACTATATAATAAATTATAAAAGAGAGTTTATACTGTAGTATAGTAAGCTCTTAATAAGCTTTTAGCTAGTATATATTCTTATAATTATTCCCCTCTCTCTAATAGTATATTTTAAGCTACTTACTTATTAGTAAATATTAAAGTCTAATAAATATATAAATATATATATATATAACTTCTTAAAGTTTAAATTCAAGCTTAAATATAAGCTTAAATATTCTAGATAAAATCTTATAATATAATACTAAAATACAGTACTAATAACACTATTTATACTGTATAACTAAGGTATTTAATTCAGCTTATTAATCTATTTAATTTAGCAGCAAAAAGAGATAGAAATAACACCCAACTTATTAACTTACCCTAGAGGAGATATACAGAAAATCATTATATAGGCATCTTAGCTAGTCAGCCTAAAGCTACACCAGATTATATATATAAGGTTAAATTAATTTAAGGCTTATATCTTCTAGTAGAAAAGTATCTAATAAGGTAGAATATTAAGTTAGTTACAGAAAAGCTTACTAGTAAGGCATTAATAGAGCCTATAGCAGCCTAATATCTAAGGGAAGTTAAAGATAGAAGCAGAATAAGAATTATAGTAATTATTAAAGTAGACTTAAATAAATCTCTTAAAAATAAAGGCAATAAATTAATAGACTTTCTAGCAGCCTTAAGCCCTTTTAGTCTTTCTAACTTCTTAAAAGAATCTCTAATAAAAGAAAAAAGTTATTTTTCCCTAGTAATAAATTTAATCTCTTCTTTTAACCTTATTTAGACTATTCTAAAGATATCCCTATTAGTAACTAGCTAGCCTAAATATCTCTAACTGCCTATTATATTCCTTTCTTACAGTCTGATAATTATCTCTAATTAGACTAGAAGTACGTATAATATAATAGCCTCTCTATTTAAAATTCTAACTAAAGAAATATAGTAAGTATTAAAGAAGTATCTTATTAAATACTTCTAAAGATTAATTCCCTCTATTAATAAAGACTCTCTACTCTATAAGCCTTTTTATTTATAACTATTCTAATCTACTAAAAAAAGTAAAATAATACACTAAATAACTATTACTTACAAGCTTTATGCTGACAGTAATATTCCTCCTAACTAATCTTTATAATAGCAGGAGGGATAATATCTATATAGGCAGTATTAATTAGTTCCTCCTACTGGAAAAGAGAAATTAGATCTTTTGGAATATAAGTTATATAGGTTTTAGATTTAAATATAAATAGTGTAAGTTATTTAATAATATAAAGAAGGTTTATTAGGTTAGTGTTAATAGTTATCTTTTTTGCAGCCTTATTGATAGAGATATTAGTATACTCTCTTTATCTTGTAAAAATAGTATTATTATTAAAGTAGTGAGAAGTAGCTCTATTAATAAATTAAATAGTAGAAACAGTTAGGATTCTATAGAATCTAGTCCCTTAATAATAAGGTAGGCTGGATAAGGGATTCCTTATTAAGATGTTACTTCTAATAGACTCTTTATAAATATCTCTTATTAATATATCTAACTCAGTAGGCTAATAAGAGCTTGGGCTTTAGATATCTCTTTTAAGTTGGGATGTAAATAGTAACTTTAGAGGTAGTAATAATAAGGTTTTAATCTTTCTGACTCTTTCTATTAGAGAAGCTATTACTTCTTTCTCTATCTCTTTAGAATATCTAAAAGAACTAGCAGTAAGTTTATTAAGCTTAATAGTAGAAAAAGCTCTGCTAAATATCTATTTTATCTCTATAATACTCCTAATTAATACTTTAGGTATAGTTTTAGATATAGATTTAGGAGCTACTAGTAATTTCTCTAGAATAGTTAAGTTTAAAGAGATAATACTTCCTTCTGTAGTTTTAAGTAGCTTAGGAATCTCCTTCTAAACTTTAAATCCTCTTTCTTTAAATATCTTAATAAGGTTATTAGGTATAATAAACTTAGCCTTTTAATAGTTTAATATATATATTAATATAGAGTAGAGAGTCTAACTGAAAGAGATAGCAGGATAAAAGATAATTTAATAGGTATCTAGAAGTTTCTTAAAGTTAAAGCTTTTTTAGCTAACTAAAAAAAACCTATTAAGGCTGGTGTAGAAATCTAATATTTTAAGTTTTTAATTAATAGATATAAACTTATACTTATAGTTAAAAGAGAGGTTAATTTTCCAGCTGATATTATCTGAATCTTTATAGTATATTAGATTCTGGATTTTAAGCTTCTCTATAATAGTATATTTAATAAAGCTTTTAATGTATTCTAGATTTAGATTTAGATTTTTAGTTTCTTTCTTTTTAGCAGCTTTTTTTTTCTTTTTTAACTGTAGTAAGAGCTTTAACTTAATAGTGCTAAGCTTTTAGTTATAAAATTACAGCTTAAAAGAAACTCCTACTAGCTTATTATTAGAGTTATTAAAAAAATAGTCTCTCTTTTAGGATTTCTTTTTGTATCTATTACTTATTCAGGCTAACTATACTATAAATAGCTAAGGTTATAAAAAAGACTATAAAAAAGCTATATTTCTAACTGCTAGACTGAGCTGAGGCTAGTATACTAAAAATAGTAAAATTAAAAGAGATACTATTAATAATTATAATCTCCTTTTAAGTAACTTTAGCAGTTTTAAATTATCCCTCTTTTTAGTAGTCTATTATATTAAAGAGGAAAAGTTACTTTATTTTAATATTCTAGATATAGCTAAGTTAATAGTGTTAGTTAGTAAAGTTAATAATATTAATAAGGTAGTAATAGTTAAATATGGGTTTTTAAATAGATTAGAAGCTTACTATAGAATAGTTCTTAATAATTAGAATATCTTTCTTTAGAAGTTTAGTTAAAAAGGTCTTTTTTCTTTAGTTATTAGCTTAAAGAATATAAATATTAAAATTAAGGTTAAAAGATATAATAGCTACTATATTTCTTATTCTATAAGTTATAATTTATAGAAAAGTAATAAGACTGAAATTAGCAGATAGATTTTAATACTAAAGTTTATACTATAGGCTCTAGAAATCTCTATAGTAACCTTCTTAAGTTCTAAAGTTAGTTTTACTAAAGTTAGAGTACAATTTAACAGTTTTAGCCTAAGCTTTAATTAAGTTCTTATCCCTTAGGATAGAATATTTAGTTTTTATTTTTATTTTAGTAGAACTAATTCAGTTAGAATAAATAGAGAGTTAGCTATTAGTTAATTCTATTAATTAGAGGTATCTTTATAAAACTCTTATTATAGTAGAGAAAGCTCTCTTTTCTATTTTCCCTTTAGATAGTCTCTTTATAGAGAGTTAGTAATTTTATACTGCAGTAGAATTATACCTTTTTCTTTACAGTCTTATTAGAGGTAGCTATTATATATTAAGTTCTATAGTATAGTAATAAATTTAAAAGTTAGTTAGTAGGAAGAAAAGTAACTAATAAGATAGTAGTTAAAGTTTAGGCTTAATAGAGAAAGAATTGCAATATAGAGGTATAAGTTATAGTATTAATTTCTATAGTAGCTAAAGTGTAAGAAGAGTGTATATATATTAGTGTTTTTAAGAGACTAAGTATTTAAGAGTCTTTATGCTATAGGGTTTAGTTCTCTTTATAATAGTAAATTATAAAGATATTAAATTATTATTTTCCAGACCTTCTTATTGATTTTTCTTTATAAGTTATAGTAAATAAAGATACTTACTTTTTGTAATTTCTATATTTTATAATAAAGTCCTGCTAACTTAGCCTTAAGATAGAGTTTTTTTAAGCTTAAAGTTTCTTTCTCTTCTATATTATTAATATTAGAACTTCAGTATTATTCTGCCTTAGACTTTTCTTTTTTTTCTGTTATTATAATATCGGAATAGCCTCTATAATAGTATCTCTTTAAGATAAGCTAATTATTCTTTTTAATCTTCCTTAAGGGAAGCTCTTTAATATTTATTATCTAGCAGACTGTAAGGTTAAGATAGATAAGCTTTTATAATAAACTAATACTTTTTAAAAGAGTTAAAATATTCTTCTTTTTTATCTTTTTTCTATATTAAAGCTTAATTTAACTCTAGCTCTAATAAGATCTCTTATCTTCCTTCTATTAGTTTAAGTTATCTAATAAGATACTTCTTTAAGTCCTAAAGATATTCTGAATTTAGTTTTGCAGTTTTTAAGCTCTTAATTAACTGGGCTGCTCTTTATATATTAAGTTAGATATCTAATTTTCTGCCTCTAGCTCTAAAGAGGCTTTTCTTATTTAGTTTCTTAAGTAGCTTTCTTTTTAAGACTTAACTATTATAGTAGAAATAGGACTTTTAGCTACTTATACTCTTTAGTAGGTTTTTATTCTAGCAGACTGAGTTTATTTTAAAGGATACTTTCTTATAAATCTTTCTTTCTATCTATATCTTATTAAGGCTCTTATTATTGCCTTTATTAGGGTTAATAATCCAGTTATATATTATTATTATATTTATAGTTATCTCTTAATCACTACTTACTTTAATAAATATGTTCTAACTTCTTTCTATATCTATATTTTAGCTTTAGGATATATAAATAGAGTATATACTAATTGCTTTTAGTATAACTAGGCTAATTGCAACTAGAAATACCTCTATAGGTATATAGCTTTAAGCTACTAGAAAGACCTTTAGAAATTTCCTTTTAGTAGTTAAGCTATAATTCTAAATATATTAACCTCTTATACTTCTAATATTTTTAACTCTTATTTTTACCTTTAGATTATTAGTAAATATCCTTTTAAGGCTAGTAGTATATTTAATCTTAAGATTTATTATTAGGCTTTTTAGGTTTCTATTTAGGCTTTTTATATAATAGATACTAAGCTTTTTAGTTAGTTTTAATAAGTTTCTTTTCCCTATTAAAGAAGAAAAATAGTTTCTTTTTCTATTCTTATAGAATAAATAGTTAATAGTAAATACCTAGAGAATAATATTACTATTTAATTAGTATTACTTTTATCTTTTTTAGATAGGTTTTCTCTATACTATTTCTCTTTAATATAAGATATTATTTACAGTAATAAAATCTCTTTAAACAGTTATTTTATTAGGTTTTAGCTATTAAGACTTTTTATATTTAAGTCTCTTTAGTAACTTTATATCTTATCTCTTCTATTTACCTCTTTATATAGTAATACTGCTATCCCCAGCTAATACTATATCCCTAAATATCTAATAAGATATTCTAAATTACTTTATACTAATTCTTAGCCTTCTTACTTATCTTTAAGATATAAACCTAAAAATCCCCTTTAGGTTCTCTCTATAGATAAATAATAAGCTCTATACTAATATTATTAGATAAATTTCCTGCCTTACTAAATTAATATATCTTATTATAAGATAATTCTTTATTAGACTCTTTATTCTTATTATTAGTAGGTAGTTTTTAAATCTTAGCATCCTTAGGGCTAGCCTACTACTCTTAATTATCTTTTATAAAGACCTTAAGCTGATCCCTATAGTAAGTTTCCTTTATTTCTATACTATCTAAAGTCTTAAAGATATAGGTTTTAATCTCTTTTAGAGCCTTATAGATCTTATAGAGTTCTTACTATCTAAGCTTAAATTTAGCTGTAAAAAAAAGATTATAGTAGTTTTTAATATTATAGAAAAGTATAAGATCTTCCAGTAATAACAGTGTTTTTCTTAGCTTAAAGGCATTAGATACAGTTATCTTTCTTATTAGGTTCTTCTGATATTTCTTAACCTTTACTCTAATAGCTTTTAGATCTTCTTTCTGTCTTTTTAGAATTCAAATTTAAGCTAAGATAATATCTTCTTTACTACAGACTTTATTCCAGTTAATAAGTTTTTAAGTTAGGATTTTAACTTCTATAAAAAGAATAGGTTTCTATCTATAGAGAAG
This sequence comes from Ilyonectria mors-panacis, assembly GCA_002991585.1. Classification (NCBI taxonomy): domain Eukaryota; kingdom Fungi; phylum Ascomycota; class Sordariomycetes; order Hypocreales; family Nectriaceae; genus Ilyonectria; species Ilyonectria mors-panacis. The sequence continues at coordinate 70,307 of PPHJ01000071.1, read as the reverse complement.
CCAGAAAGATAAATAACTATAGAATTCTCAGATAGTAGATCTATCTATAAGTAGGACTTAGTTTAGTAAATCCACTTACTTCTTTAGTTTTTTAAGCTTCTTAAAATAGTTAACTATAGATATATAACTAACTTTAATTAACCTATTTAACTTGAAATTATAGGCGGAGATTTTAGCTATTATAATACTTAAGTCATTCAGCTTATTAGGAATCCCTTTTGCTAGCTTGCTTCTATTATTAGTAACAATCTTTAAAAGTATACTATAGCAATAAATAATCCTTCTAATAAACTTTCTAATATTTACAGCAGTTAGAGCCTTATAAGATATAGCTTCAATTTATTCTATTATATTATATCTAGCTTCTAGTAGGAACTTTATTCTATTATTATTAAAAAGATACTGTCTATTAATATAGATCTTTATTATAGGATACTAAAGGGCTATAAACTTAGCGATTTCTATAGGCCTTTAGGCTATATAAATCTAGTAAATTAGGTATATTCAGATAACTGACTCTACTATACATCTGAGGCCTTACTAGAAATAGCAATAGGAAATAATTTAGATAGTTACTTTTCAGTCTTTATAACCTCTATTATAGTGAGAAGATATAATAAAATACTTCTAAAGCTTCTTATTATTAATAATAAGTACTGAGTTATCTCTCAGTCTTAAGCTTTATCTCTAGATCTAACTACTATAGATATAGAACTATATTGCCTTTTTTCTTAATTACCTAAAGTCTCTAGTAGAAAGTCCCTTTAGTTACTTTAGGGTTATTAGGTAATTCCCTAGGACTAGCTATTTACTCTTATAGCTATCTTTCAGACTTTTATTCTTAGGGCTAAAAAGAATAAAGTTAAGGCAGATGTTAATTTTATCCTTAATATTGCCTTTAGCTTTCCAGTCTAAAAGGTTAGAAGAACTCTCTCTCTTTCTTAAAAGACTATTAGTAACTATATTTTTCTTTTCTAAAATATATCTAACAGTAAAGTTAAAGAATAAGAGATAGCTAATTTAGCAAATAATTATTAATTCTAGTATATTATCTGCCCTATTATTAAGTTAATTAATAAAAACTTTAAAGTTAGTTTCTAAGGTAAAAGAATATCTATAAATCTATATCCTTATATATCTAACTGCATAAAGAGCTTTCTTACACTCTAGCTTTATTATATTATACTTTTTCTTAGTATCTATTTAGGTACCTAATTTGAATTTTATAGGGTAGTATTTACTATCTATTATCTGTATTAAAATAGCTCTCTAATTTAAAATACTAGTATTAATTATTAAGATAACTTCTCTAGCTTCTTCAGATAGATTAAAAGAGATAAAAATAGAGGCAGTAATAATCTTTTCCTTTAATACTCTTATTACTTCCTTCTGAGCCTCTTTCTATTTCTAAAAGGTATCTTTTTTTAGTAGCTTAATAAAAGGCTTAGTAATCTAAGTATATCTTTTAATCTAGATTCTATAGTATTCTATAATACTTAGAAAGACTCTTACTTTAGTTAGGTTTTTACAGACTTTCTATTTAATAATCTTTAGGATCTTATCCTTTAAGAGCTTATAACTATAAGTTCTGTAAAGATATCCTACTAAAGGAGCAGCCTTTTAACAGAAGAATAACTTTTTTATAGTAATTAAACAGCTAGAAAGCTCTATATTAACCAGAATAATATTAAGGTTTATAAGATATTTTAAAATATATCTTCTAATACTAAAAAAAGACTTCTTTCTATTATAGTCCTCTAAAGGGCTCTTAATACTAATATTATCTAGAAAAGTTCTAGCTTTATTTAATATTAAATTGAAAAGAATCCTTATTATAATTTTAGTAAACTGGGCTATTAAGTTTATAGCTTCTTAAGAGAGAGTATATAGTTTAAATAGACTAATAGGTATCTAAAAAGTTATTAAGTCCCTACTTTTTATATCTAATATAATCTAATTATATCTAGAAAAAAAGTTAAGAACTAAAAGAATAAAATATATTTTAAATTTAGTAGAGAAATTTTCTATTTCTAGGGGAATTATACTATTTCTAATAGTATAAATATTATACTTTTTAGCTAAATTAATAAAGTATAGACCTTTATTCTTTTTAGCTATAAATATCTAGTAGTTTTTATAGAAAGTATAACTTTCTTTAATAATTTTATTTTTTAGTTTTTTCTTTAGTAGCTTAATAACTTTAAGCTTAATTCTATAAGGAATAACTATATTACTATACTGCTAAGCTAAATAGAGTATAACTTTAATAACCTATAGAGAAGTAATCTTAAAGTTAAGTTCCTCTTTTTTCTTAAAGGTTCAGACTAAAGCTTTTTTTCTAATTAAAGATAATTTAATAGAAGATTTCCCTTTTAGTATTATTAAGAGTATCTTCAGTCTGCCCTATTAGAGCTTTTAATCTCTTGCTAAAAAGCCTTAATTCCTTCTTAATCTTTAAGAATTTAGAAGTAATATAGTTAGAGAAGAAAGAGTTCTTTTTTTAGATTCCCTTTAACCTTATTCTATCTCTTATCTCGCCAGTATAAATCTCCCTTAGGTGTAAATCTATTAGAGGGAATATTATCTCTAAGTTAGATTTTATCTGTTTTTCTTTTATATATTATATTAACCCAGACTATTATATTCTCATAGCTGCTATTCTAAGTATATATTTTTTCTTAATTCTAGACTGTATTAAATTGGTTTTTTTTTATTTAGTCTTTAAGAATAATCTTATAGACTTTCTATACTATCTTTCTATTAATATATCTAATAAGATACTTAATATTATCCTTCTTTAAACTGTAGATATTATTAATAGTTAGTTTAAAGAGTTTTAATATACTTATAGTAACTCCTCTAGTACTTTATTATTAGCAACTAAGTTAACTCTTTATATACTATCTATAACAGGTAATATTAAGTTGATAGTTTCTAACTGGCAGCTTATTAATATCTCTTTAGAAATAGTACTATAGTTAAAGATAATCTTTATACTTCAGAAAAAGAATATCTCTAAAATAAAGAGAATAGAAATAGATAAAGTAGGAGCTATATATATTTTTTATTTAATAAAGATGTTATTTAAATAGATCTTAGTATTAATAACTCTAGCTATAGAAATAGAATCTTTTAAGAAGAATATAGTCTTAGTAGAGCTAGACTTAAATAGAAGTCTACTAGTCTTAATAATATAGTTAGAGATAATATTACCCTTAGTGCCTATATTTAGAATAGCTTTCTAAGTGTAACTATCTAAATACTTAAGCTTTATTTAAAGTCTAAAAAGATCTTAGTATATTAACTACAGTTTTAAGTTTATACTCTAGATAAAACTTATAAAAGCTCTTATTATTATTTTATTAAGTACTTTCTAATTAGACTATTTTAATTTCTTTCTATAGAAAACCTTCTTTACAATTTTATTATTTACTATAATATAGTTATCTAAAGTAAGAATAGAATTAACCTAAGTAGATATAGGCAGTTTTTCTCGACTAATTATAACTATAAGAACTCTATATTACTAAGTTAAATTATCGAAATAGATTTTAATAAAAGACAGAATGTTCTGTACTGTAAAATCTAACTTCTTCTATCTCTTAATAAGATTTATTTTAACCTTCTTAAGCAGTTTTTTCTTATAGAAAGAAGCTAGGTCTAGTTAGATAGTATTAGTAACACTATTAGCTATATTAGTTAATTCCTTAGCTATTAAACAGCTAAATTCCAGATTGTACTAAATTATTTAAGGGATTAAAATAGTAATTTTTGTATTTAGAACCTTCTGCCTTAAAGAGGTTTTATTCTTAATTAAACTAGTTAAATAAATATCTCTATTAGAGCTATTCTTAATAATTACTTCTACTAGCTTTTAGTCTTTAGGTTTAATTAGCTGAAGGATCTTTAGTATAACTGTAGGAGGAATTAGGCAATCTCTTTTAGCTTCTTTAGGTAACTTCTTAACTCTAGCCCTTTTATTAATAGCAGTATTAAAGGTAATATTATTATTTAGAATTATTAGAGGCTTACTAATACTATTATTATTAATTAAGATAATATTAGTTTTAGTAATAAGTTTATTATTCTAACTGTTAATAGACTTTTCAATCTTACTATTAATCTTACTAATAACTAGATTCTTAAATATTAGGTTTTAGTTTCTTTTTATAAAGTCTGTTATTAGATTTTATTCTTTTTAATTAGAAGTTTAGTTTCAGATTGTAAAGCTAGATATTATTCTATCTAGAAAACTAACTGCAGGAAATTTCTAAAACTTTCTTATCTATATAATAACCAGCTTCTTAATACCACTAAAAAGTTCTATTTTTCAGACTAACTTCAAAAGGATATTAGCTTCTTTTTAACCTATTCAGACTATATTAGCTTTTAAGTTAAAATTATAATAGCTAGTATCTTAGTCCTTCTGTAGCTTATAGTACTAGTTAGGAAAATACCTAGAAATATAGCAGTAAAAGTATTTAATCTGCCTCTAGCTGTAGCTAGTATTAATAATAAAGTTCTAGTTATCTATAAGAAGTTTCTTAAGTATCAGATTATAGTTATTATAAGGCTAGTTAAAGTACTTCTATTTATTTATAGTATTTTAAACTATAGCAGCTAATCTAGCTTTTAGGTTCTTATATTATCTTATAGTATTAATATTTATTCCTTAGACTAACTTAATAAGACAGTTAATAGCAGAATCAGTCTTTAGTTAACTTAGCAGCTAAAAGGAATATTCTATATTCTTCTCTAAAGGCCTCTTATTTAATATAAATTCTCTTTCCTAAGGCTTCTTAATTAGGGTTTTAAAAGACTGGTCCTATTTAAGTAAGAATATTATAAAATTAACTATATTATTATAAGTCTTTACTTATAGCTTCTAAACTGAGATATTCTTCTATTAGTATACTTAAATAATAACCTTCTGGAGGAGAGTATAGAAGATAGTATAGAAATTACCTTTCTTAAATTTCCCTCTATTATAAAGAGCTTTATATAGCTTTAGATAGAACTTAAGCTAGTTAAGTATCTTAAGGTTAGTTATTTTTCTTATAGACTGAATATTTATCTTCAGAATTCTTTTAAGAAGTTAGAGCTATTATTTCTTATTTTTTTTCTTAAAGTCCTCTAGAAGCTTTATTTTAACTTCCTCCTAAATATTATACTTACAGACTTTCTCTACCTTTATTTTAACATTTTTATAGAAAAAATAGACTAGTAGCAGCTTCTTTTTCTTATCAGTATAAACTCTATCTTTAATATAGTTTTTAAATAACTATATAAAGCTAGTAATATTAGTCCTTTTAAACTTATATTTAAATATATAGATAGAAATAAGAAATCCCAATTTACTATTTCTATTAGTCCTTAAGTAGACTTTATCTTTTAGATTTATCTTAGAATAGATACTTAATTCTAGTAGAGTTTAGTTTTATAAAGATAACTCTATACTAGCTAGAAGAAGAGTAAGCTGTAACTAAGCTAATTTATTATAGTGAGTTAGGGGGTAGCTAGTTATGTTTGTAAGTATTAAATTAGATACTTTTCTCTTTTTCTTTCTTCTTCTTACTTTTATAGTAGTATTTAAATTATAAGTATAATTAGGGAAATTTAAGTCTCTTAGAGAATAATTCTTCCCTTTTAATACAGTTTTAGCTAACTATACTAAAGTAAATATCTAACTGCTAAGATATCTCTTTTATATAGAGAAATAAATAGCTAGAAGAAAATAGTAAATAAAAAATAAAAGAAACTAAAAGAAGAATAGAGTATTTACTTTAAATAGATAAAGGTTATAATAGTTATAAAAATCTCTTAAAAAATAGATTAGAAGTAATAAAAGGGAATTTTAACTAATAATTAAAATCTTTATTTAGTTTTCTTTTATACTCCCAGGCGAAATCTCTTATCTTAAAGTAATTACTATAAAGATAACTTTCTTTTTAGTTAGTATTATTCTTTTTTATTAGTTTTCTTTTTACTTTTAAAGTTAAAATTCCTTCTCTTATATCTTTTCTTATAAGTTTTAAAAATTCTAATACTACAGATAGATATTAAGACTAATATAGCTAGACTTTAATCTTTTATAAGATATTAAGTTATAATTATTACAGTAATATCTTTCTATCTAATTAACCTCTATATATTCTTATCTAGCTAATAGCTTACTAAATAGAATTAGCAGTTTAAACCTTAAATAAACTTTCTATAAAAGTAATTATCTGAAGATATTATTCTATAAGATACTTTTTAAGCTAATTGTATTTTTTTTTTAGTCTAGCCTTTAAAGCTAAAGAATTAGAGTAGTAATAAGCAGTATAGCTTAAAGTTTAGCCTATTATAGATATTACCCCTAACAGAAAATATCTTAAATAGAAATTCTTACTTTTTAACTAAATTAATTAAGGCTTTTCTAGACTCCTTTAGCTTATAGGAAACTTAAAGAGATTTTAATTCTTTTATCTTTCTTTTTCTTTCCTTCTTACTCTTCTTAAGTCTAGCAGCTTACAGTATAAAAGTATATTAATTAATTACTCTAATAAGTAAGATTAATTAATTTACCGCTCTACTATAATCTCTAATTTAGCAGCAAAAAGAGATAGAAATAATATCTAACTTATTAACTTACCCTAAAGAAGATATATAGAGGATTATTATATAGATATCTTAATTAGTCAGCTTAAAGCTATACTAAATTACATATATAAGGTCAGGTTAATCTAAGGCTTATATCTCCTAGTAGAAAAGTATCTAATAAGGTAGAATATTAGGTTAGTTATAGAAAAGTTCGCTAGTAAGATATTAATAGAGTCTATAGCAGCTTAATATCTAAAGGAGGTTAAAGATAGAAGCAGAATAAGAATTGTAGTAATTGTTAAAGTAAACTTAAATAAATCTCTTAAAAATAAAAGTAATAAATTAATAGACTTTCTAGCAGCTTTAAGCTCTTTTAGCCTTTTTAACTTTTTAAAAAAGAATCTCTAATAAAAGAAAAGAGTGATTTTTCTCTAGTAATAAATTTAACCTTCTCTTTTAACTTTATTTAAGTCACTCTAGAGACATTCTTACTAGTGACTAGCTAGCCTAAGTATTCCTTACTGCCTGTTATAATATCTATATTATTAAATAGTTAAACTTCTTCTATAATTTAATTGTTATTTTCTTTAATTATTACTTTTTAAATAGCTAGCTTAAAGTAGTTAAAAAGTATCTCTACTATTAGAAAGTACTTATTAAACCCTCTTAAAGTTAAGTATTTATTAGTAATATCTTTACTCTATAATTACCTTAAGGCAACCTTAAATAGTTAAAGAATCTTTTAAACTGTAGTAATAACCTTCTATTTCTTAAGAGAAAGTTTCTTTTTTAGTATTATAGATTTATTCTATTTTCTACTGTTTTAGCTAAGCTATTATTCCTTAATAATAGTAAGTATTCTATTTAAGGCTGTATATTTTAACAGAGTATATAAGGCTATTATCTTATTAAATTGCTAGTAAGGATAGATATTTTAAATTTAAATAAGAATAAGTTTATTAGTAACAGTTTACTATTAAGCTTTATAAAAGTCCTTAAGAAGTTAACTGCTTATTTAAAGAGTAATACTAATATTATATAGCTTGCTAAATAGCCTAAACTTAGAGTATTTATTTACTTCTTTAGTATTAATAATCTCAGGGACTAAATACTAGTTATAACTTTTTTTTAGAACTATTTTAAGCTTAAAGCTTTTATTTATACTCAGTATACTAAATTTATTATTAGTTACTAACTTATTAATTATATTAAATAATTAGTACTATTTATCTTTTTTAGTTATAAAGTTTTTATCCCTTTAGTAATTAAATAGCTTATTAAAATTATTTCTTTTACTACTATATATTATAGCTTTAACAGTAAGATTTAGAAAATAAAGAGTATAGTAAATATAATACTTATTACTATTAAAATTAAACTTTACAGTAAGTATTTCTATAGCTATATTATTATTTATAATATTATTAAGTATATAGTATTTAATTCTAAAGCTAAATAGCAGTTAATAATATTAGTTTGCTAACTTATATAAAAAGTACTAATTAAGAGTTTTATCTACTTTATATACTAAATATATAGATTATATTTATAACTTTATCTATAAGTACTATTTTAGTATAATACTTCTTAAGAACTAATAAAGCTAAAAGTAATTTCTATTATTTTTAATTTTAGTTAATAAAATAGATATTAATTTTAAGAAATAATATATTTTATTAAAAAGTTTAGCTATTAAAGATAAAATAAATTATACTTCTTACTCTTTAAAACAGCTTATAAAATAGACTAAAAGTATAATTATATTTAGTTATTAGCAGATTTATAAGTATCTTACTACTTAATATCTACTCTTTTTTAAAGAGATAGATTATTATAGAGAAGTAGTTATTTAAAGTACTTAGAGTTTATTAAATTAAAAAGAAAGTTATAATATATAAGTCAGTTAAATAGAAGTAGTTAATTTATTTTTAAATTAAAAAGTATATATAGATTGCTAAAAAGGATTTAATTTTAAGAGTTTATTAAATTAATACTAAATATATTAAGTATATTCTATTCTATATCTCTACTTTTAATAATAAATTCTATATATTATAAAGATAGCTAATAAGTTAGTAGGTATTCTTAAATAATATAAATATAGTACCTAAAGGAATAATATAAATTACAATTTTATACTTCTTTTTTAAATATTAAATAATATCTTTACTAATTAAAATAATAAAAATATAATTTGTAGTTTTTAGTTTATTCTAAAGGAAATATTACTTATAGATTTATATAATCTTATAAAGCTATAACTAGTTATTTTTTATTCTGAATTTAAACTGCTACTACTATATTTATTCTTAAGAAGAATTATAGCTAATTATAAATTTAAAAAAACTATCTGAATTTATCTATTATTTAAGTCTTATAATTTAGAAATCTAATAGATATATATTTTATTAAGGCTAAACTAATTAACAGTTTAAAAAGTAACTATATAGAGAAGGCAGTCTCTATATTCTTATTAAATAAATCTATAGAAATAGAAACTATCTATAAATAGTATAAAAAAGATTAAATTAAAGGCTATAAGATTAATAAGATTTAATTTATATATATTCTACTTAAATAAAACCCAAAATAAATTTCTAGTTATAATATATTTAGAATCTATTAAACTAGATATTAGTAGAGTTTTAAACTGTATAAAATAAAAAATAGCTTATTTTTAGTAGGTAATATTCTGCTATTATATATTACATTACATACTAAAACCTCTAGTAGCTTATTAGAGAAGATATATCAGGCAACAGATTTATTATATATAGCAGCTTATATATAACTTACTTAAGATACCTTCAATATATATAGCAATCAATAATTAAATTAATCAATTAGAGAGTTAGTTAATATAATATTAATTAAGTAGGATTTCTAATCGATCGATTAGGCATTTAATCAATACAATATTAATCGATTAGAGATCCTACTTAATTAATATAATATCGATTAACAGGTTGAATCGATCGATCGAAATCGAAATCAAATCGATTAATTGAATCGATCAAATCGATTAGTCGATCAATTTCCAACTCTATCTATAACCCACGTTTTAAAGACCGAGTTCTTCCCAGCCTTCTATGCTGCCCACACACAGCCGCTATAATAAGGAGTAATATTGAAGGAGGTTTTCGAGGAGCTGGACTTATTCCTCTAAACCCAGAAAATGTCATATCAAAGCTTAATATGCAGCTACAGACTCCAACACCGGCTGCAGAGGAGGTCGGCCTCCCCGACCCTTGGGTCTTAAAGACCCCAAAGACCGTACTTAAGGCTAGCTCTCAGTTTGAATATCTTAAAAGACGAATAAGAAGGCATTAGAGCAGCTCTCTAGTATTAATTCTCGAGGCGCTTAAGTCACTTTCAAAGGGAACAAAGGCAATAATGCATTAGAATGCTCTATTGAAAGCTAAGGTCCAGAACCTTCGACAGGCAAATAAGACTCTTAGTAAGCGGCGCAGAGCAAAAAGAACCCGCCTATATAAAGGAGGGAAGATAACTTTAGATAAAGGAAGAGATAAGATGGATTGGAGAGATGTTGATACGCAGGTAGCAGCTGAATTGTCGAGAAGTAGTAGTCGAGCGAGGTCGGCGATGCCGAGGGAAAGGCGCTGTGGAAATTGTGGAAAGGGTGGTTATAATATAAGGACCTGTCAGGCTATAATTGAGATTTCTGAAGAAGAATATAGCGATTAGTTTTAATTGATTTAAGGTGTTGTTGTGTTTTTATTGAAGTTTTAATCTTGAAAGGTATAGAAAAGTGCGCTGTATACTTGGATGCGCTGTATGCTTATTATGTATGTTAAGTATATTTCCCTAATAGAAACTTAAAATAAAAGCTGGCTGGATTAAGAATATATAAATCAGGCTGGATAAGTACTATCCTTATTAGAAGGGACGGAATAGCTAGATTCTTTATCTCTTGCAATTATAATAATATACCCAGTAGCAGGCTAAAGTAGATAGTAACATCATCTATAAGATAGTAGCCTGGAGATTTCAGATTGGAGATAATATCTACAGCAGTAAACTCAGCCCTATTTATAATCTTCAAGCCGGTATATATATTTTTATTAACAACCACAGGCATCCCCTGGACATAGAAAAAGATACCAGGAACCTTACAGTTGGAATTGTCTCCATATTCTATAATCTGAGCGCAGCACTCCAAACAATCTAATTCTAAATAATTCAACTCAATTAATTTCAATTCAATTCAATTTAATTACAACTGCTAGATTGAATTGATTAGAATTGAGAAATTGACTGTATTAGTCAGGGACCCACATATCCTATAGGTATAAAGGCTATATCGCACATAAGGTGTGCTACCAGATATGTGCCGGGTTTTATATCCGGTTTATCGCATTAAGGATTCCAATTCTAACAATATAAGCTTAACTGGCTGTGCTCGAATATATGGCTGTTTAACTTCTTTTATTCTAGAGATAATTTTTATCGATTAACTGATACCATCTAGAGCGCCTCTCACAACTGCTATTATAATACTTAATAGTAGGACCCAACTGTCTGACAGCTATATAGTATTAACTATTTCTAAAAGTTCTTTTTAAGCTCAGCCTTAATACTATTAATATAACTAATCTTAACAGCTGCTTTTCTAACAATTTTTTATTAATTTCAAGCTTAATATCTAGCTAATTAGCCAGTTAGTCTTCTAGCTCTCTTATAAACTTATTATATACTAACAGTAGTATATTTTCAGTTTTACAGCAAACTTAAAGTATAAAAAACCAACTAGAAGCTATTAATAAAATAACTCTCCCTAAAAAAGTTAGTTAGCTACTAAAGATCTAAATAGTTAACTACCTATATATAAAGATAGAATAGCTATAATGTATATAATAAGCATACAATACATCCAAGTATGCAACGTATTTCCAATTTATACCTAAAACAGTACTTTTTAAAAAGTTTCTTTAAAAGTTCAAACTAGGCTTAAAATAGCTTATACTTTATATATAGGTCTATTAAGTATATAAAATTAAGCATAGATTTTTTTAGATTTTTAAAAAAAATTCTTTATAAACTTATTTAAAATTTTCTTATTCACACTTTTTTTTTTCTTATATATAATTTTAAAAAGCTAAATAAATTAGTTAAAAGCCTAATAAAAATACTACCTTATGACTTTTTTAGTTAAATATTTATAATTAATTTCCTAAAATTCCTAAAGCTATATTGTATATTTTAGAAAATGTAAAGTTTACCTTTTTAGCTGTACAGCATAAGTGCGTCACATACTTAGATACGTCACATACTTATTATATACGTTATAAAAAATAAAAAAGATAGTTAAAAGTTAATTAATATAGCAAAAGATATATTCAGCTTAGCAGTAATAATACTAATCTAAAAGAATTCTAGCTTTATAGCTTCTATATACAGAAAGGCCAGACCAGTCTCTATTGTAACAGGCAGTTAGGGACTCTTGGGCTAGCTGGTCGCTAGCAGGGATGTCTCTAGGGTGGTCCGGATGAGGTTAAAAGGGGAGGTCAGGACTGTCACAGGGAGAAAATCATCGTCTTTTATTTATTAGAGATTCTTCCGAGAAGTTAGAGAGGCCGGAAGGGCTTGAGGCTGTTAGGAAGTCTATTAATTCATTGCCTTTATTTTGAGAGATTTATTTGAGTTTATTTTGACTGTCACTACGATCCTTGTCCTGCCTCCGTCTTCAACCTCCCTCAGATATCGGACTGCCGCGGGCTCTATTGATGCCTTGCCAGCGAACTTCCCTGCGACCGACCCGATATTCTATCTCATTAGATGCTTCCCTACCAGGAGACATAAGCCTCAGATCGATCCGACCTCATACGCGTAATCTGGTGCAGCTTCGGGCTGACCAGCCAAGACGCCTGTGCGACGATCCTCTGTGCATCTCCCCTAGGGTAAGTTAATGAGTTGGGTGTTGTTGTTTCCGTCCCTTTCTGCTGCTAAACTATACCACCCTAAATAGCCAGATAAGCACATCAAAAGGACACCTCCAGAAAGTACATAGTCTGTTAATCGGCCCTGCAGATAAAAGCTCCAAATCAGGAGATTCAATACCTTCTCGTCGCCGCTAGAAGACCCTGCAGGAGAGCCTGAGGAAGGTGCTTGTCAGTAAGTTAACCGGACAGCTCTTCCGGGAGACTTTGCTTAGCTGGATTATAAGTGCAAATATTCCTTTTGCTGGAATCGAACACCCTCTCTTTCACCAGCTCCTCTATTTGTTAAATAAGAATCTTCTACAGGAGCTTCTGCCCCAGAGTGGCAATACTATAAAAGCCTGGATAAAGGCCGAATTCGAAGCGGAGAAAGAACTGCTAAAAAATAAGCTTATGAGTTCGCTATATAAGAAGCACCTAGCCTTCGATCTCTGGACCTTACTAAATTAATATATATTTCTCGGTATTAATATCTATTTTGTTGATAACTCATAGAAGCTTCAATCTCGACTTTTAGTATTAAAATATATATTCGGAAGTCACAGTAGTAAAAACCTCGCTCCAGTCTTACAGAGCGTGGTTAAAAATTTCGCGATTTCCAAGACCCTCGGCTACTTAACCGCTGATAACGCAGATTCGTGTGATTTGGCTGTAAATAAGCTCTTTCAGGCCCTTCTGCCTGATGACGATTCGGTTCTTGACCTTACATACCGCCGCAGAATTCGCTGCGTCAATTACGAACTAAATCTCAGCGCAATTGGTTTTCTCGATGGTACCCTCAAGAAGGTACTCAAGAAGCTTCCTCTTCAGTCGGAGGCACGCAAATTACTTTAAGAAGAAGCCGATTTCCTTAAAAACTGGCATAAATCAGACTCAATTCAGAAGCTCTATAACTTAATAGAGTAGATTAGAAGGAGCCTGTAATAAAAAGAGAAGTTTCTTCAGCTTATATACAGTAAGCTTACAGAAAAAGAGTTTTTTAAATTCGGCTAAGTTCTGTAGAATACTTATAAACTTAGCAGTTTAATAGTAAAGCAGAATAATACTATCAGATAGAATTCCTTCTTTAAGTCAGCAAAGCGGGTATTATAACTAAAAGATTCTATTGAAATTTTCTAGTAAAAAATACTTAATAATTTTTTTTTTAAAAAAAAACGCCTCCCTGCTAAATATAGCCTTAAAGATAACAACTAGTCTTTCCTCAGTATTGCTATTAACCTTCTTAAGTTCTTTTTTTACCTTACAAAGAGATTTAAAAATAAAAAGCCACAATTCGCCGAGGTAGCTGTATCTCTACACTACTTACTCAATTACCTCTAGCACCAGCAAAATATTTACACTAACAAGCTTGCAAATCCACAAATAACCGGGCCTGACTTCGTCGATACCTTAATATTCATTAGTAATCAACCACCAGCATTACAGCTAATTACGCCGCCGAATATACAGTCAAATATCTTTTCCAGCCGACTCTAACAGTAGCAGTACCAGACAGCAAGATATAAAGATAGTATAGACGCAGAAATTACAGAAAATACAGAAAGTAATAATTCTAATAATTCGGCTAAATTTTCTAACCAACAGAACCTTTATATATTAAGAGCTAGTCTTACAGTAGCTATCTATAAAATTAATAAATACATCGCTACTCTGGAGGACTCGCCTACTTACTAAGCGGCAATAATCTTACATCCTGGCCTTAAGAAGCAATAAATTGAAAAGTATCTTCCTGAAGAATACACTCAGCATATAATTCAGGGCTTCAAGAAGTTCTTTAACGAAGAGTACAACAAGCAGGACCCTCCAGTTACCCCACAAATCAGTCAGACTCAATCAAATTACCTCATCAACAAAGACTTCTACAATAAGCCTGAGGATCTCCCGCCAAAAAATAAGCTTACAGAGTATCTCTCTTTACCGTTATTACCAGTAGAGGACCCTCTAGAGTGGTGGCGCCGGCACCAGAATTCGTTACCAAGGCTAGCAAAAATAGCCTTCAATCTGCTCTCAATTCCGGCTACTTCATATAAGTATAAGAGGCTATTCAGCCAGTCAAAATTAATAATATCGATGCAGAGATATAGTCTGAAAGATCAGACAATTGAGTTTCTTATTTGCTTGAAGTATTAGCTGGAAAAACGGGGGTCGTGAAGCAGGATATTTACTTAGGGTTTATCGAGATATCAGGGCGTCACCTAACTTACCTACACATTGAACAGAATTGAATCAAATTGACACAAACCAATCCAACTCAATTTTACCGTATATGCCATCAATTCAATTCAATCTGACCCTCAAATTGAGTTGAATTGAGTTGTTCGGAGCGCTGGTGGGAGCCGGATTCGCATGTCCTATGTCCTATGTCCTATATGGCGACTATTGAAAGCCACTCTTCCACCCAGCTGAGTTAGTCCATCAGCCGGCCTGTTGTGATTGTGGCTATGCGGCTGCGCCACTAAAGCCAATGTTGGGCTGAGCATGGCAAGCTTCAAAGTGCACAACTCATTCCTACGAAACACTCACACCTGCCATGCCCATATTGACCTATCCAAAATGTCCACCAACACTACTTCAGAATATCTCGATCGCTTCTCTCTTGTCTCCTCCTTCTATGGCCCGGGCAACATCACGGCCTGGCTCTGCGCTCTTGCGTCTCTTTTCGTCACCTGGTGCCTGAATGTCGAGCACCGCGATAAGGACACCATCAGTGTCGACCTGATCTTTGCTTTGGCCATCCCGGCTGTCGCGGCTGGACACGGCATCTATCTCATGTTCTTCCTCAAGGAGCCTGACCTTGAAGAGCATGCGGGCCTCAGCCGGCTCTTCACCAGTCCAGAGCCTGCCATCATCCAAAACGCTGCGGCAGCCGAGGCCGCGTTGAACGTCTGCGAAACCTTCGCTGTCGCTGCAGTCGTCTTGGTATTCGTCGCCATGTTGCGCGGTCACTTGAAGCGCGCCCTCTCCGTTGTCGTCGTTGGCCTGCTAGCCTTCTCGACCGAAGCCATCATCTTTATCAAGACAAGGGGCGTCGATGTCACCAGCAGCAATCTTACCCGGCCTTTTCTTTTTAATTTCTTCGAGGTCATGGTCTCCATCATGACCTTCCTGGTCGTCTGGATGCTAGTCTTTGTCACCGTGCTGTTCTGGCCGCGGGTGCGACGAAGCGACCGCAAGCAACAGGAAAGCCAGCCCTCACTTTCCGATCCCGAGCTCCAAGCTAGCTTCAGAGCTGCCATCAACAGCGACGGGCTGAATGGTGTCGCTGAAACGGTTCAGGATATCCAGGCGGTTCAGGGTATCCAAGCTGTTGCTAAACAACTTCGCGGTAGTACCACCGTAGCCGAGGCCGAGGGGCAGGCGATTCAAGCACTGAGCATACTTTCTGTCTTCTTTCTTCAGTTATATTTCGCCATATCGGCTTTCGGTGCGACTGGGGTATTTGGATCCACTGACTTCATGTCATCAGTCGACTGGACGCTCCGCCTGCCCTTCTTCATTCCGAGGAGCTCGAATAGGATGGTAGAGTTGGATCAGGCCGTTTCGGCAGCCATTGGCATCATCGCACTGGTGTCCAGCCTGTGGTATGCCTTCAAGTCACGGAAGAGGGAAGTTGAGAGGGCCAGGGAGAAGAAGCAGGAACTTGATGACACTATTGAGAGGCTTCGGCGGGAATGGGCTTTGACTTGTCGCCTGCATCGACTTCGCCAGCTTTATGATAAATTTGACCAGACCCGCGACGAGGGACAGCGGCAACTGATCATTGAAGCTCGCGATAGTATAATCGCCGATATGTCGTGTCTCCTTGGTTCATGATCGTCTACACGTATTTGACTTTGAGGGAGTTTTACTCGACACTCCAACAGATACCTTTCGACATTTACTGGTCGATGAGACCGATCTAGGGTGCGACTACTCCCGAAATCGCCCACTCCGTGACCAGCCCCATTGAACCGAGCATGCAGTACGCTCGAGGCTAGCCTTACTGCATCCGAAGAATGCTCTTGGGGAACTGGAGCAGCGGCTCTTTCGCTAGTGAGCGCACTAAGCTTGTGTCAACACATTGAACTATGCCCGGGGACATTAGTTGGTCGCGGCATACCTCAACACTGTTCTGATCTCATCAACCAGTGGCCGGGCCGCGGGCTGGAACGAGACCACACGACCAACAATTCCAATGAGGTTTTCTGGCAAAGGAGCACTGGCGCCCTGGAGTGGCCCTGATATGAGTGCCGTAGCCAGGTCGTCCAACTTCAACCGTGTTGGATCCTCCGTTGCCGCGCAGCCAAAGGGTACATCCCCTGGGAGTATGTAGCAAATCAAGGGGCGGAAGCTATATATATCTCGCGCCTTTTTGAGAGATTCTGCCTTCAGGGCTGATGGGCGCCCGACAGGCATTCGGGGGTATTCCAATACGGCGTCCCCCGGCTCCCCACTTATAGTCTGCGGCCGGCCGACAGAAGCCAAAGTCGGAGAGTCGAGCGCTGAATCCGGTGGCGGACGATGGAGACGAAAATATGAGAATGTTTTCAGGCTTGATGTCCCCGTGGACGACGGTCATTGCGTGGAGCGCGGAAAGGCCTTCCAGGACATCCCGGATCAGCTCTACCCGTACACTGGTCGGTCTTGGTGTCGTCATGAAATCGGCCCTCCTCGAAACGGGCCCTGGAGCCCGCATGCACCCAGAAAACCCAGGTATCCGGTGGCGTGTGTCGGACTTCGTGCGCGTAATGAATCGCGACCTGTGATTTGCTTGGGCTGTTAGCAAAGTCTTTGGGCCGTGGGGCACGCAGCCTACCCTATACCGCCGAGCCGACGAGCGCAATACGGGCAGCAGGTCTGGCGCACTTCTCGTGCATCCATTTTAGGATATCGGGACGGTCGACAAAGTTGGGATCGGGTGGGAACGGCACTGTTGAGAACGGCTTGCGGGGTTTGTGTGGATTTGGCCCAGGGGCGGCGGCTGGCGCGCTGGGTCCAGAGATGTAGAAGTTGTTCGATCCACCACGAGACGCCTGCGGGGCCGCGATGGTGATTTGACCACTGACTGTGTTATGAAAAGGAGGAAACATTACATTGTTCAGTATCAAGATATGGTACTAGAACGATATCACAAACGGGAAAAAACGATTAACTCCGGACGAGGATACTTCTCGAAATCTCATTATTTATCTTTTTGATGGATCCGTTACGGTCAATTCGATCAAATGGATAGTGTTCAAAGCAGTGATGATGATGTTGATGATTACTTGTGCTGGTCATCCGGATCGGCCGGAAGAGGGGTTTTCATACCCCCCTTCTGACTAAGGTCAGGATATCAATCTATCAGAGGTTTCGTAATACAGCGTCGCAATCCAACACTTTTTTATTACTTTTGAAATACCTGGTAGCCGCTTGGCGGAGATTCAGGCCTTTGGCGGATGTCTGGTGTTGCGAACCCCGCTTCAGATGTTATTGTCGTTATGGAAGGCGAACCGGATATTCCGGGCGGAGGATATTATCGTCTGCTGTATAAAAGGACCAGAACAATAAGGATATTGGAATTCGGGCAGCAAAATAGTAATATGAAATGGTAGGAAGATAAGAGCAGTAAGGGAGCTTTGAGTTATACTAGAACTAAGAAAAGAACTATACTTAAGACAGCCGGCAGATATAATAGAGGTAATTTAGAGTCTGAAATAACTTCTAGAATAAGATTTTAATAAGAAAATAGAAGTAATAAAGATAGAGATTCAGCTTGAGTTTATAAAACTTAGTAACTGTATAGCTGAAGAAGTTACTAGAACTATAGCTTAAATAGTATAAAAATTATTATAAGTTTAAAAGCAGCTTATTTAAATTTACAGTAAGTTAGAGTAGATCTAGCTATAGCTAGATAGTATAAGTAATACTTATATAGTATAATTATCTAGCTAGTGTGATAGGGCTAATAGTCCACCTGGAGTTTTAATACAGTAGAGGCCAGCAGCTAGCTTATTATAGCCCTACTTAAGGCGTCTAGTCTGCCCAAGAAATTAAACGACACGCTTTTCCCTTTCTTTATACTACAGTACACCTTTTGTCGCATCACACCCGTTACACTATAGCTGTCGCAGCAGCTCTTGTTGATATTTTTCTCTTCTTTTCCTTTAGAGATCTCAGAAAGTATTGTAACCATTGCTTCCTGTATCTCAATCCCCAGGTGACAGCCATTCTGTTGCATTTTTTTGTTTTTTCTTCCTTCTCCAGCTCCTACCCTACGGACGGGTGTGGTCTGCACTAAAGGCCGCTCCCACCAACAAAATACTAAAGCTAAATAAGTATATAAGCTTAGGCTTCCTCTTATTAATAATAATACTATGAGGATCAGTGTGTTGTCTACGACGAGGATCAGGACGATGTTGCTGACCAAGGCCCGAGGGATCAGGTCTATAACCTAGGACCTAGGGATCAGGTTGATGATATTAATCATAGTCCGTACGTAGATGGACCAGAAAACAGGGATATAGGGATGACACAATCAGAGGCTAGGCCTGATCAACCTGCCGGAACTGATGTGCGTTCTAGTAATAGGGTTGAGGAAGGATCTCAAGGAAAACTAGGGGAAGGATATGAAGCCTCAGAAGGCAGTCAATCTGGTGCCCCTAGCTCCTATGATAGAGCCTACCCGACTCCTGTATCTCTTCTGCCAGCTGTACTTCTAGCGTTGACGATCCAGGATGCCTTAGATCCACCCGGAGGTAAGCTAGATCCTAGGGACCCTAGGGTTTCTAGGGTTGAACGGTCTGATATCTGGAAAGTTGCATTCAACGCCGGAAGATTAGCTAGCCCAATAGGCACCCTTGACGGGAAGGTCATTGACAAGGCTAAGCTGCAACGGCTACTAAAGAAACCTAGGTCTGTTCATCAAAGTCAGCTACCCAAGCTGCCGGGGCACCATCGGGATCTAAGGGATCATCCAATGGGGGTCCAATTTGAACCGGCTGAACGAGATCACTTGCACAGTCATAGGGAAATGGAGTCATGGATCGAGATAGATCTAGATGACCCTAGAACCCTAGGGAAATAGACCCTCGATTGCATGTGGGTCTACGTCTATAAGCTAGATAAGGATGGCCGCTTCATTAAGTGTAAGGCCAGGCTAGTTATTCGAGGAGACCAGCAGCCGAAAAGGGCTAGACGAAGAGACCTACGCCGCCACCCTAGCCGGAAGGTCCTTCCGGACCCTAATAACAACAGCAGCCCGATTTGACCTGGATCTCATACAGTATGACGCAGTCAACGCCTTTGTCAACGCCAAGCTAGACCGTCATATCCTGATGAAAATGCCGCCTGGATACAGATCACCTGGAAAGATCCTACTGATCCAGAAAGCCCTGTACGGTCTACGGGAATCCCCTCTCCTTTGGCAGAAAGAACTCACTGCCACACTCTAAGAGCTAGGCTTTGAGACAGTCCCGCACGAACCCTGTTGTATGACAAAGGGCGGGATCATCGTCTTTTTCTATGTTGACGATATCGTCTTTGCCTGCCGGAAAGAAAAACAGCAGGATATTCAGAAGGCTGCTGCCGACCTCAAGGATTATTATGACCTGACCGGTGGATAGGGTCTTCAGTGGTTCCTAGGGATTGAGATCCTTCGAGATCGAGAGAAAAGACTGATCTGGTTATCCCAATCTTCATATCTAGCTAAGATTGCTAACCTTGTGGATGATCTATATCAACAGCATGAGACCCCGATGAAAAAGGAAGCCCTGCAGCCATATGATTAAAGGGCCTCGATCCCGTCAATCCGACGATACTAACGGAAAGTCGGATCAATCCTCGATGCGGTTGTCATGACCCGACCAGATGTAATATTTCCGGTCTCTCAGCTAGCTAGATTCAATTCGAACCCAGGACCGGATCATCATCGCGCTGCTGACCGGGTCCTTCTGTATCTCAAGAAGGCCAGCAGCCTAGCCCTTCAATTCGGCCAAGACGATTAATTCCTGCTGGCTAGCGATGCATCCTATGCAGATAATACTGACTGGAAAAGCTCCCAAGGCTACGTTATGAGACTATTCGGAGGAACGATCGGATGGAGAGCCAACAAGCAAGATACAGTCACAACATCAACGACTGAGGCCGAATTACTAGCCCTATCTCAAGCAGCTAGGGAGGCTATGTTTATCTCCCGGCTGGTCAAGGAGCTAGGGATCCGGCTGGAAGAGGAAAAAATCCATATTTAATGTGACAACTATCAGACGATCCGGCTTATCCACCAAGAGATTAATAAGCTGCAGACCAAGCTGCGGCACGTTGATATTCACAATCATTGGTTGAGACAGGAAGCTCAGAGAAATAGGATCCAGGTGGACTATATCAGCACAAAGAAAATGATCGCTGATGGCCTCACTAAGGTCCTGAACGGCCCGGCCTTTCAAAGATCAGTCCAACAGCTAGGTTGAGTCGATATCTCAGACCGGCTAGGGCAAAGGAAGCTTGAAGAGATAAAGGAAGAAGATCTAGGGATTTGAAGATCACAGCTTCAGCCGACCCGGCTTCAGCTGGGGGGGTGTGTTGGATTGCGACGCTGTATTACGAAACCTCTGATAGATTGATATCCTGACCTTAGTCAGAAGGGGGGTATGAAAACCCCTCTTCCGGCCGATCCGGATGACCGGCACAAGTAATCATTAACATTATCATCACTGCATTGATCCCTATCTATTTGATCGAATTGACCGTAACGGATCCATCAAGTGGATGTAACAGGTCGGATTGCGTGGCGGGTTTTCGGAAAACCCCGCTAAAAACCGCCAAGCCCTTGACATCACCAAAAAGGACTGTAATTTTTACGGATCTCGGCATTCATCGACGACCAAGGCCTGCACGGGCATAAAAATAGGATAAATAGGCTCGTCTAATTGAGCTGAACAAAATGACACCTGCCTCGAGCCGTGCATCTGTCTCGTTGTTAATTTGCGCGCGTTTTCTGGTTATCGCCTTTATTTTTAAGTGATGACCGTCTATGGGGTGGTTTGCAAGCCCTAAAAAGGCCGCCAAGTTACGACCAAAACAGGCTAATTTTACTGCACTTTTAGGGGGGTCTAGGCTCAACACTATAAGTAAAAAAGTCGTGATAGTCGGCTTAATTTAGGGGTAACTAGTAAAACAGTCGCAAAAAAGACTGCCAAAAACACCATGTTTCACGGCTTTGCCAGCCATCTCCAGTCCAGATCCCCGTTCTTTATAGCCTTCCGCATCTTATCAAGAGACCAGTTGGCGCACAGCTCCTCAATTCGCATGACAACGAGTGAGTGTACGCCGACGTCGCGCCCGCCCCCCCGCTCTTGCGCCTTCTGCGCGATGAAGTCGATTATCGCCTTCCTGCTGCTGAAGACGGACTTCTGGTGTTTGGGGCGCCAAGCAGAGCCATAGTCGGCCTCCAGGGACTCGATAGAAGGCATGCCGGCCCTCCCGTTCTTCCATACGGTCTACAGATCGCGAATGCTTCTGAGGTCTAAAGGAAAGTTAAAGTGTGGTATTTGCGGCGGCAGATGAGACGCAGGGGAGGCTCGGCCAACGGCTCCCTGCTCTTCCACAAGCGTAGGAGTGGCGGGGAGAGGAGCGGCGGCCCGCAACGAGGGAGCCGGCGTTGTTGAACGTGCCGGCGCGCCGCGGCGGCCTCGTTTCGGCATTTCTAACCGCTGTGAGACCGTGCTAAGCCTAGGGCTGATCGTGATAGTATAGCTGATTTTGGATAGATTAAGGATCTGTCTCGACAGTTTGTTAAGCTCTATTATAAATTAATAGAATATCCTATCTACAGTTAAGTTAATAGCAAGCTGTTGGCTTTATAAGGAATGCAGTTTCTCTACAATAGTAGGGATAGCTTGATTGATAGTAGCTATATAACTCTCTTCCTCAGCCGTTTAGCAGGCGTCTTTAACTTGTAGTGTGAATGCTGCAAAATTACAACTTTTGAAGACTGGATTGCGGAAGACAGGATGCTGGGGATAGAGCTTCCGTAAGAAGATGGCATTCTGTAATAACACTTCGTGCAGCCAGCCTAAAAGCTTGAGAAACGCGCTGGCAGTCTTGTTCGGTTTAACGGCTAAAGAAGCAGTATTATATGCTTCTTTCTACCTATTGAGATTGGGTCAGATGTATTGTAAAATAGTAAGTGGCGGCTTAATAGTATTATGCGCGAGAAAGTAGGAGTCTGACTAGTTAGGGTTAAAATTGGCTGAGGATCTTATAAACTTAAAGGGTAGTGATATAAGGTAGTAACCTATTATCTGGTTACTGTTGTTCTATCTTCTGGCGCGCTGTATCTATTTTATATGGAGATTAGTATATAGATACAGTATGGTAATATAGACTGAAGAGTGTAGTTAAACGGCCGAACAAAAGGGCTACTCCAGAGGTTTATAGGAAGCTTATAAAGCCTACTAGCAAAAAAAAATAAAAAAAATCAACAAGGCTAAAAGATTATAATAGTTTATAACTATCCGGCAAGCTACCTTATCCACTCTAGATATAGAAGGCTACTATACTATTAAAATAAGGCTAAATCGGCTAAAAATATAACAAATTGAAAGCTCTTAACACACCTAATCTTTAGGGACGCCTGCTATATCGGCGTTCTGTGCTGCTGTAACTTAGGGAGTGTATAAAACTTTTTTAAGGTGGAGATTCTATACTGACTGTATAGCTTACTTATCTATAACTGCACCGTTTAGGCTAAAAGTATTGCCTTTAGATCTGTAGTGGAGTAATATAAGACCTTAAGATTGTACCACTCCTTACTGTATTTAAAGCTAGGAAATAGCTTCTTTTTCTCTACCTGCTAACACCAAAAGAAATAAAATACCAGCACCCTAATAAAATAAGACTATATGTTATAGTGCTGCAGGACGGCTCTATACTCTATTCTTCTGTATTAGTTTATCTTGCCCTAGTTTATAATAATTACTAAAGTGTATATTGGGAACTTCCAGCTCTTCTGGCCCTTATTGGGGAGCTTAAGGTAAAAACAGTTAGGGAGCTCTATTAGCAACCGATTACTCTGCCTCAGGAGTATATAGTTGCCCAGGAGGAAGTTAACCTGCATCCGAAAAAGCGCAGAGATGTTATCGTCGCTCTCCCAGACTGCAGATATATAATCGGGGATCTGCGCCGGCGTGTAGACGTCCTTTATTGTGCCCTTAAGGCGGTTGCAATATTCGGACTGCTTATGGCTCTAGACGACAGCGAGAATGCTCTTCTTTAGCGCCTTAAGTGCGATTTCCTGCGGCTGAGGCGCCGGGTTTATATTCCTGCTCTTCTACTCCTCATACAGCCTTTGTATGGCCGAGATATAGCCCCAGACTGTGTTGTACTGCAGCTGGAGCTCCTCCTCGTTAAATAGAGGCTCGTCGAGAGCAGGAGACTCTTCTTTTGTAGCCGCCTCGCCGGCAGGCGACGTAGTAACTACAATTGTATCTCCCGAAACGAAGAGTCAGCAATACGGCGTCAAGGGGAAGGTCAGCCAGAGGGGGGACCCAGTACCTAAAGCAAGTCGCCGCCTTTTCACAGCGGCGACGTCTTCTACAACGCAGGCGGCAGCCACCTTACGCTTCTTTTGCTTTGTCACTCGAACTCCTTTCTTCGGGGCTCGAGTGACGACCTCCTCCTTCATAAAAAGGAGTAGTTTGCCCTCATAACCAGGTCGCCAGGTAGCTGCTAGCCCGGCGGCCAAGAGAGCTTCTTGTTGACCCAGTCTTCAGGGATAGGCGGCCAGTTACTAGTGCACTAGTTCTACAGTGGCGTTAGTACGTAAACTGAGGGCAGAGACTAACAATCTGACCTTCCATTCGGCCTGTTTTGGCGCGTAGTTCTTGACTGTATTCTTGGGCGCCGTCCCCTCCAAGTCGAGCAAATAGAAGTCCATAGCCGCCCGCACGCGAGCATCTTCAATAGCAATAGAATCCATAGTAAATAGGTAATAAGATACAGGGTCAGCTGGGCCAGGGAGGGTCGTAGTTGTAGCGCAATTACAGTGCAATTAAGGTGGATAATATAAGGTGGTGATTGATGCGATTTTGGAAGGGCGGCGCATACAAAGGCAAGTCAGCTGACCTTCGGTTTTGTCACTTTTTTCTATGGCCCCACGCCGTTTGTATGGGGTTTTTCGCGCAAAGGCGAAGGGCCTGTGGAGAGGCATGACCTTCGATTCTGGGGCCAGTTTGGCGCCAAAATGCGCGGACCCACAGGGTCTTTGAGCGACCGAAAAACTGGTCCACGGCACCCCTGCACCTGTTACACACCAGATGATGTTGGAAGATGACCCTGTATTACGAAACCTCTGATAGATCGATATCCTGACCTTAGTCAGAAGGGGGGTCTGATAACCCCTCTTCCAGCCGGTCCGGATGACCGGCACAAGCAATCATCAACAACATCATCATCACTGCTTTGAACACTATCCATTTAATCAAATTGACCGTAACGGATCCAACAGATGATTAGTAGAAAAAGCGCCAATTCTAAAATGGCGCCAGGGCGCCAGTGTATCAGTCGCCCTTGCCCCACAATGCCAACGGGTAGTAGAGGTTATAGCATCTGTAGGGTATCGTATTTGTATCCATGAGTACCCATAAAACACAGCCACTATACCCCGCCCTATATGACCTTGTCATGACGAGAGTATGCGCAGAGTAAAATTTTACGCTAAAAGTCTGGAAGAACCGCCCCGCTGTCACGGCCTAAGGCACAGCAGGTGGTGCCTCCCTTTCAAGCCTCAGGAGGGCCACTAGTTATAGCGGGTTTTCGAAATGGGGCGTGGCAGTGCAAAGCTGACGACGCACAGACGAGCTTGATCGACCACCAGATCCCAGTTTAGGCCAATGGGGAGCGAAGATTTTGAAGCGGGGTGGGGAGTGGAGGCCGGCGGTGTGTTGATAGTCCTTTTGTTCCTCAAGGCAAGGCAATCGGAAGCGGGAATTTGAGGAGGGGGCCGGCGGGTGGGGCAGAGTCTTTTCGTTTCTCAACGCACTCATGTTGTTGGTGCTTGGTGGAGAAAAGCCTGTGGACCAATCCAAACAACTCATTAGTTGCCGCACTATACAGGTTAGCTCCTGAAAACTAATTCTCTCTATACTAATTGATTTAAAACCAGTATCGTGAGTGAGTCATCTTCTAATTGCATTGGTGACTGTTGATTCATGACTTGCCACAGTGTGCCCCGAACCTTAGCTAATGGTGATGACAGTTAACCCTCCTGGAGCTAGTGGCTGCCTGCAAGTTGAACTTAAACCTCCACCAGGGACGACTAGATGCTGAAGCAGATTCTTTGAAGGCTTATTCGCCGCTGATGCCTGGTCCACAGCCTCAGCTAACGGCATCCGAAGCCTGGAATGGGCTTGTGGCCATAAGAATTTGGAAGTCAAAGATTGCAATAGAAGAAAAGAAGGTTAAATACGAACTAGATTGTCTTTATGCAAAGACTACCTAATAAGATGTGACTCTAGTTACTTAACTCATCTAGAGTAGGAAAACGCGTAACGATTTACCGATGTGGGCTACTAAAGCGGTTACAAGCACAGGCAGCGCCTTCTAAGGAGGCTTATCGAGACGATGCGAATCCTCACCCGTACTAGATTGGTGGAGAGAAGACACCATGCCGAGAGTGAAATTGTGGCTGCTGATTTGGCTTAACTATTGATTGAAGTTTTCATATGCTTGCACCAAAGGCGGATAGTGAGCGCTTAGCCTCAAGCCACATAAAATGAAATGCGGTCGAAAAGTATATTATCAGGCTCCCAGTATTTCCACCCGGAATAAACCGAATGGGGGGTTATATAGCCCCACGGTATCCTTAACGGTGAGCGATATTTGACCTAACGTCCCCCTCCTCTTAGTATACTGTTTCCATATGGGAGCGAGAATCTGCAAGCACCTTTGGATTTTGTTACACTTCTGTCTTAATATCCAATGGACCCTGCGTCTGCCACAGGGCTTCTTGCCTCATGCATTGGTATTTGTGGGCTCGCCGTGCAAATTGCTCACACACTAGATAATCTTTTGCAGAACCTCGCCGATGCACCCAAGACGCTGTACACGCTGCAGATGCAAGTTGCCCTATTTTCAGGTATTCTGTCGAATGTGAAACGGCAGATCGAGCCATATGTCGAAAACCAAGCTAGCTTGGACGAATTTGCCAACCAACGTCTCAACTTCGTGACAAGCAGTCATGTATTGCTCAAGCAGGTAGACGCGGAGTTACAGTTTGTCCTGAAAAGATCTAAGATTCACAATTCTTTCAAACTCAGCTTCATTCCGAGGGTTCTGATGGTGTGGAATCAGGATCGCATCAGACAGTGCTGCGACGATATCCAACGACATGTAGTGCTCTACTCTGGCTTGGAGCTCTCGTAAGCTGCCTTGACTTCCTTTCACAACGTTCCAGACCTAAACTTCATAGCCAACGAGCATCGTTTGCAGACTCGACTCAGACTCAAGCGGAGAGTCTAGCAAAAGCACGACAAGTTGTGGAAGAAGCGAGCGAGCTGGCACGGTTGTGCCTCAGGTTTCGAATTCTCCTCATCGGAAAGGTGGGACATGGGAAGACGAGACTATGCCATTATATTCTTGGAATATGCCGTCAGGTACGAGAAGATCTCCGTCATTTGGCGCGAGGCATCATACACATGCTGACTGTCATCCAGAAAGAAAAGCTGTACGATAGGGCAACCCCGGCGAGCAATGTGTGGAAAGAGCAGACATGGCCCGGCGAGAATGATAATCTGGCCTTGCACGACGCAGGTGGGTTTGACGTGGGAGGTGAAAATCAGAAGGGTGACCCCGTTCGGATGGTGAAACACTTCATCCAGAGCCGCAGATTCGCCAAGGATAGAACACCAGTACCGCTGGAGAGGCAGATCCACTGCATATGGTACTGCATATCCTGTGTCGACAATCGGCCGATTCAGCCAATAGATAAAAGATTCTTTATGGGTGAGTTCGATACCGGCGAAATTCCCATCGTCATCATCTTCACACAATACGATGCGTTGGTAGAGAAATGGAGGAAGCAATTGAATGCTCGACGAAGGACCAAGGACGTGGAAATGGCTGCATTCAAGTACTATGAGCAGGAGCTCAAGCAAGAGGTCCTCAGGCTCATCCCAAACGATGCCAACGTGAAGATCATCCGCACTGGCATCGACGACGACGGGGTCGAATACTCCCTCACTCGTGGCAGCGACCCAGGCGAGTGTATTTCTCTCTTTTAGGCTATTTGGGTTTCTTTCTAACAGCGAGAACAGAGCCATATACCTACGGTTCCAAGCAGCTTATCAATCAGATGATACTTCAACTCAGTGATGAACTTAAGCTCCTATGGGTTGCCACACAACAGGCGGATTCAAGCGCCAAGATCTCCAGTATGTCTAGAAACTAACTGCAACTAATGATGACTCATCAAACCACTAACTGTAATCTCGAAAGTGGGAGTTCAAAGTTTAGAATGGCTGTACTGGGCCGCCATAGCCATTAATTCCGTCCCGATCCTGCCGTTAGTTTCCTTGTCCGGCCTGGCGACTGCATACACGGGTTCTTTCATTTAAGCGCAAAAAGTCTGGCAAATACAAACGAAAATCGCCTTCATCTCGCACTCTCCGAGCTTGGCCGGCAAGGTTGTCAAGGCGGTCTTTGGAAGAAACGACCGTGAGATAACATACAGCACTTTAGCTCATACCTGCGATATATTTGGTCCGCTCACAAGTTCTCAGTTCAGTAAAGTAGTCCTGAAGCTTATTGTCGGGATCAACTTGCTCTTCCAGAAGTTGTGGGAACACCAACGCAGTAAAGAAGCTCCCAGACAACTCTCTGATGAGGAGGTCAACTCGGTATGTGAGTCGTTCAAGAAAAGTAAGGAGAGAGTGAAAATGGATGAGGTGATCGAGAAGAACATAAACATAGTGAATTGTTTTGAAAAGGGTAAAGCCAAAGAAGTGGCCATGATGGCCGTCAGGGGCGCTCTCGGCGAGCCGACATGGGTTGCCAAGGGTGAGAAAGCAAAGCGAAAAGAGTGGTTTGTATTTAACTCCCTCTAATAGCGTTGGATGTTTAGCAGGGATTATGGTAGCAAAGGCTTGTAGAGGCTCATAATAAAAAGACAACTGCGATGGTAGTGCTATTCCACCGAATGTCTTAGATTATACAGAAGATACAATCTACGGTAAATGTAACCTAGAAATAGGAAAAGCCGGGCAGTATAAAAGTTGTAGTTACTAAATGTGATAGTTAGCTTAGGTCACCTGGTTAGTCCGCAGCCAGCTGGACCCGGCTAACGGCTATAGTGCTCGGCGAGAGCCTGGCGAGTGGGCCAGCTAAGGTCGGCATGCTTCCTCCGTAGGTGGCTTGGCAGGTTAGCTACAGTATAGCCGTGGGCTGTACAGATAAGGAGAGAGAGATGGGGATAGTGACAAAGCCAGCTCTGGCTTGCAGCTATAGCTACTGCTATTTGTTGCTCTTGATGCTGTTATTACTGTAGTTCGGCCTTTCCTTCTTCTATCTTTTTTTTCTTCGTCTTCTTTTTTCTTCTTCTTTCTTACTCTCTTAGAAAGAGAGAGTAAAAGAGAGAAAGAGAGAAAGAGAGAGAGAGAGAAAGACCACAGGCCCCCTTTTTGCCTCTTTCTAATTGGCTGCCGACCGGTTATCAAGTGGCACGGAGTTATCATGTGGCGCGGCTGCCGCTGGTGGGGGCTCGCGCCCCGGGGGGGTGGGGATTTCGACCAATAGCGGCGCGCAGAACAACTATTAAGTGGCGCGGCGCGCCACTCAATGACCGACGACTAGCGGTTAGAATAACTCCACCTCCTTATGGAAGAGGCCTATAACACCCAAGATCTAAGACCCATTTCCCACCCTCATAGACACTCATCCTCACGAGTCCTGCTGGAATACTTTCAACAACTGTAGAAGTGAGCACCCTGAAAGTTGGATTGTCCGTCTTTGAGTGGTTCTTCCTATCCTTTGTCAGCTTTACAGCCCATACACCAGCGGGGTTCGTACACGAATTCCTCAGCCATATTGGAGTAGATCACCAGTAAGAGGGCAGATGGACCTGCAAGCTCTTTCCAACGCCCTCCAATGCGTTTGCGTTCCTGGAGTTGCCCTCTAGGGAAAGAAGCATTCGACACACCGCTTTCTGTGCCTGGATATAGATATACATGGCGATGCTAGCATTACCGCGGCCAGATTTCGACGGTATCAACCCTTTCTGCCTATCCTGCTGTATCCTGTCCTCCAGAGAGTTGAACCAATTTGACAGTTGCACGTAGCCAAACCTGGCTAGCAATTTCGTCCCCTCTTTGTTATTGATGGCACTTTCCAGCGCATTGACTGCGGGAATCAAATTGAGGGCCGAAATGCTGATATCAGTCGGAAGCTTTGTGTGGGCAAGGAGTGACATCCAAGCAGCTGAAGTTTCCTTCCAAGTTTCAGCAAAGATTGCAATTGCGTCGCGCCTGATGAACTTGTGGGATATATATATTGTTTGGGGCTAAGGATCTCTTTCTTTTTGTCCGTTTTCTAAGGGGAGTGGCGTGGCCCATTGCTGGATGCGCGGCTGATGGCGGCAACGTACGTGAAAATACTTGGTGACCGATTGATCTGTAGTAAATGCTGCTGTAGTGCTTTGTATTGGGAATGTGTCAGGCGCGTCTAGAGTGAAGGCTCTATTCTGATATCCATGCATTTCCAGTTCACCCGCCTTTGGTGCTGGCTCCCTGAACCATGGTGTGGAGGACGAAGGTAGAGGGTCGACGGGAGAGGGCCTTGATGGGCCGGCAGGCTTTCCGAACAGTGAGCAATTGTTAGGCAAAGGAAACTCGAAGCCATTGGAACTGCCGGCCGAGCCATCCGAGAAAGCAGAAATTGGTTCCAGACTGGTTTTGGTGTCGCCAAGGAGGTTCTCTTTGATTTCTCTAACCTGTTCGAGCCTCAACAGCGAGGAAACACGTTTTGATAGCGGCGTCGAGAAATGTTGGAAAAAGTTGTTGCCCGAAAAAGCCTAGTTGAAAAACAAGAAGATGCCGAGCCTCGTAGGTCAACGAAATTTCTCTATAAAAGCTCTCCCATGGCGATTTACTCGCCTCTATGGTCAACTGGGCCAGTTGGGGGTTAGCGTTCTGGCGTCTTGGGCGAGAATCTCGAAGGAACCAAGTTTCAGCGAGACCATCTTCCGACGTAAACGCTTCCCACTTTGCTCCTGCGTACTCGAGGATAATATGAGCCCCAGAAAGAGACAGACCTGATGGAGAATGAACTTTGCAAAGAATTGGGATCATATTGGAAAGGCTGGTGCAGTCCATCATCTTAGGAAGGCCTTGCGTATTTATCAAGTAATAGTATTACTGAACGGATCATTTCTTGGGTTACTTAAATTAATGTTTTCAAGCTTGGTTTGGATTTAGACGTAGGGCAGAGCTGTTACATCTGCTACCTTGAAGCCACTAGAAAGGTGAATATATCAAGCTTGGTAATCGCCTCCCAAATTCCTCCAAAGGACTGCAAGGCTAACGGCAACCAAAACAATAAAATAAATATTACTCACATCATGAAACTTACCTACACTACTCTCATTTTCGCAGTTCTCTATCACCATTGCGCCTCTGCCTCAGTCGACTTATGGTCACCCCCATATTAGCCGTGACAGGGCCCTCGACATTCCACGGAATGAGCTCATAGACGCCGAAGAGCTCAAGGCTCGCTTGGGGAAAACGCCTGCAGAGTACAAACCCGATGAGCGACACACAGGGATGGTTGTACAATTCAATGGCGTGATATTGCTTGCTTTTGCTAACCCGGATAAAGGTTTATTTCTGCTACGATGAGGACTGGGGGCCTCCATGCTACGCATATTATCCCGAACTCAACTACACATGTACGAAGCTAGCTCCATATATCTCTGACCATATAGGATCTGTTTTTGTTGAACCGGGTACCATCTGTCGGATGGCGGAGTAAGTATATACTAGTATGGCTTGGTCAGGGCAATGCTAATGACATGCTATTCAGACGTACAGATAACGATCGTTGCGATCCGATCAAGTTCTTCGCATGGGCGGAGACCCAGAATGGATGGTCTGACCTCTTTCACCAGGAAGTCCCCGGCGAAGAAGATAGAAGACTGGGGAATGTGATAAAAACTTCACATGTGCAAAATGTACCAATTGCACCTGAGAGGGGTTGGAATACGAAGAAATTCTTCGGTTTAAACCAAGAGCTGACGAGAAACTGAGGGGTTCCATATATGAAAATAGTCATCGTAGTCATGTATTATCACAGACAGTCTTCATCTAGTATCAGCAAGATACAAGCTTGTAAGGATGATATTGTCATTCAGCCACCATATTCCTCCAAGTCTCTTCAGCGACCTCATTTCGACCTCATAGCCAGTATCTTTGACACAGAGCTTCATAGTGGCCTTGATTGATTCGTTGACTTGGTTACATAAGCGGTCGAGATCAGTATCTCCAGTTTCGTCGCGACAAATCTAGCCTCGACGACGAAGGCCGCTACTACCGCTTCAATGTCGTCCGCGGTCTCGAGGATGTTGGCCTAGAAGAGTCGAAGAAGTAGCGCGAGATTGCGGCGGCAACCGGCCGGTATGTCGCATCGCAGGACGTGTTTAGACAGATGAAGGCATGCGCGGACGGCCTTGCGAGGAAGCAATGTTAGTTAATCCTAGTCGCCGCAAGTTCCTATGTTACGTTCCTAGTGTCGCTAATCCGTCGTCGCAAGACTTCGGCTCCTACAAGACACCCTTTAGCCTGGACGGTGTGCCCGCGTCGAGCAACTTCGTCGACAGGCCGTCCGACACCGCCGATCTGAAGAAATACCTCCTCCACGGCCGATCGCATTCCCGACAGACCAGGAAGGTCTTCGTGCCGCACGGACTCGGCGGCGTCGGAAAGACACAGCTAGCTATCGATTTCGCCTGGCGTCACCAGGCTACGTTCAGCACGGTCTTCTGGCTCAACGGCAGGTAGAGATGTGGATCCAATAGATCCTAGGCTAGGGCATTTCTGGCCTCTAGATCTAAGGTATGTGAATAGCATCATACCGTGTGACGAGCTTCGGGCCAAGCCCCTAGTTCTGAGCTAGCTAAGGCTTATTGATCGCGGTAGGCAGGATGACCTAGATCTCTCTGTCGGACATACTGGTTGACGCCTAGGATCACATATCGTGATCTTAGGGACAACTGGCCTTATTTCAACAACAGATAAATGTACAAGAGACGCACCTGAAGTCATTCCTGAGATAGAAAATTAAGAGGTTCTAATGGCTAAAAACTCGGATGATCACAGAAACAGTTTAGGCTTCATATCACCCTCTCCATCCACTGAAGGTGGTTCTAATGCTTGTACCCATAACGAAACGTGGGAAAAAGACTTTGGCTCACTTTCATCATCCCTGGTTTCCTCTTCCTCGTCACTTTCAGGTATGTCTAACCACTCATGCGTCCATATATCCTTCTCGTGTAGTGCGTAGCCATCAGAGCGTAGCCAACCAAATATACTACGCGTTGCAACTTCTGAAATGAACTCTTTGGTGTGATTTAGATGCTCTGGGGGCGGTAGACTCAGCTCCAAGTAATCCGGATCGCCAGGAGGAAGGGACCTTGGGGCCTTACAAGTGGCTGTCGGGGTAGATTGTTCGAGCTGAGACTTGCCAATAACACAGTGCCAAGTAAATCCATCGTATTGAAGGGTATGCCCACAACAATCTTTGTGTATTCTGACCTCGATACCTGTATGCTCAATGGCAGTTGCGCCAAATGGAGCCCATTGGCAGACTGGAGCTTGAGAGTGATCATCTGCTTGGGCAAGAAAAAGAAGACGGCACTCATCTGCACGAGATATCCATCCGCTCTCATGGCAACGGCCCGATAAAGGCTCTTGAAGGAACGACTGAACAGTGCCCGACCATACAGCAGCGTTCAAGTTTACTGGAATTTGTCTATAGCCAGCTTGATTTATGAACTTTCTTTGAAGTCCAAGGATTGTTGCTCCTAGCCAGAGGGGGGCAGCCTCGGGAAGTCGTTCCATAAACATTCGTCCCAGAATCCATGGGTCACTTTCAAGCAATGGGTTTGTAACGTCCAAAGCTCCCTGTAACCAGGGTCCTGCCTTGTTGCATTCCACACCTGACTCAAAGAAAACGCCTAGTAAAATGCTCTTGATGCCTCTAATATGGCAACTCAATGTGAGGAGTCGGTCCAAGTCTTGATGTTGGGGTATCCGTTGTGGCTGTGTACTACTGCTAGTTTGTTCATGGCAAGAAGTCGATGCGATTTCTTGCTTGCCCTTTCTCATCTTTGGCGCTGGTAAAATCAAAGATCTGGTTCCTTGCAGGGATGGTAGCAGAAGAACTGCGGCTAGAGCGGCCAAGCTTTGATCCTCGGCGCCATGAAGTTGGCAGAATTTGTCAAGAAACTGAATAGCTTCAGTAGACGATACGGCTCTGCTCTGAATTGAAGGCGATGATGAGGGAGCCTGGGAGCCTGAAAGAGCAAAATTGATGCCTTGTGCCAGAGAAGTGGACCATGGTGCCAGTAGCTCATCATGTTCCATAATCATTATCGCCTTCCATCCTCTACCCGGTGCCAGAATTGCAGCCCACCAACGAACCTCCTCGGGACTGCAACTACCGATGAAAATTTCGATGATTGCATGATGAGTAGAGTCTGCTTGAATAAAATGATACTCGGGTGCTTGAACGTTGGTGTACATGATAGAGCTCTTCCTGGGCATAAGTTCAGTCCAACGAGTTGATAGCACATACGCCCATCCTAGAATAAGGATAGGGATATAGTTTTGATCCTGGAGAGGAAACCAGCTTTTGAGGAAGCTATCTTTCTCATTGATTTGATCAATAGAAAGAGAAATCGGTTTCTTTGTCGAGACTGTGATTTCCACAAGCTGTCGGAAAGAGGGCATGCCATGTTGGCAACCCAAACACGGAGAACCCCAGTCTGAAAACCCGCTGACAAATGCCCAGCTATTTCTCGGATATTTTGCATATTTGATTTCCACATTTGATGGGAATCGAGGGTGCTGGAGAAAGGCATCGCTGAGTGAAAGAGCGTAAGGGGGCAATGCTGGCCTCGCTTGGGCTTGACGGCGCAATCCAGACCACAGCCTGAAACTAGCCGCGTACGTAGCGTGATACTCCTCAGCGCTTAGTTAAATAGCGTCAATCATATTAGATATCGGGCAAAGGAGGGTTGGTTTGGAAAGGGACAGAGTGGGAAGATGTGACGTGATGTTAATGGTTGTCAAGAGGTCAAAGATGTGTGTATTGTTGACTATCCCTAGTTAGCTAGGCGAGGGAATTGGAGCTTGTATGAGGTCCCGGCTGCCTGAGGCCACGGCCGCCGTAGGCGGCCGTGGGCTTCCTTCAGTAATGGTTATGGGAGCTTTGGGGATGGAATTTTCTTGTATATGCGCAGGACGCGCCCGTGAGTGTCCACTGTATTAAGCGCGCGCCAACATAAAAATAGACCGATGTGGGGCCCAGCTCCATATCAACGAATCACATCACCAAATGATATCACCACAGAGAATTCGGCGGTAAAACAAGGAGAATGTGTCAGCCCCTAAGTAGATAAATATGAGCTTTCCCATGGGGAAAGAATTGAGGATTCATTATCATCTTCAGCCTTCGATAGTTCAATCAGTCGCGCCATATCAATCAAGAAAAAGACATTGACGGGTATGCCATCTACGAACTCTTATGCTAGAGTTAGCCCGGGTTCTAACATGAGAATCAGAGTATATTATCAACCAGAAAACAAATAAACGCAATATCTGCTAGTTCAGGGCGCAAGGGATGGTATGACACCTGTCGGCACGCCAATGATGCGCACAACTATTACACCTGCGAAGTTCGGAAGCAATTCAAAATTTCAAAGTGTGCCAAACCGGTGATCATGAAGAATGGGGAGTAACTGTTGGGGAGTACGTTCTCTGCAAGTGGTGCCGCGATCACCCGTATGCCTGCAGCAATGTTGACATCATGTCTATAACGCGACTGGAGAGATAAGGACTGTTCATGATTCGGTGCCAAATTATGTAGGCTTCTATGTGGATTGGAATAAGGTAGATTCCTTAACTTGGAGTATGCTAGGTTTCCGCATGCCCTTAAACCCATTGATGATACACCAATTTCAGCTGAACTCTCACTCTGGCACCTTATCGGCAAATTCATCCGCAAGTCGTTCAACCATCAGTTGATCTTTAGTCCGCCTCTCTGTAGACCCGGACCATCCGCTCGTATCCCGAATAGCGAGACGGCCTTCCCGCGAGGCAGAGGCTACGGAGGCTACCAACCGACCCGGACTAGGATCCAGAGAGCCGCAAGGCTTGTGCCGACCTTCCCTCGGCCGAAGCTCCTACCCAAAAGACATCAGCCTGCCCCGGCTACGCTGATTGACAAAGGGTCTAAAGAAGACGCTGCTGCAGTCTTCCAACAATGGCTAGCAACAATACCGAACAGTCATCTGATCGTTTACTCTGACGGATCTAAGAGCCCGGCCGACGCCGTCGGCTGGGGCTATGTTATCCACCGAGCGGGCAGAAGGATCGCCGAAGGCAAAGGCCGCTTAGGCCTTGCGGAAGTCTTCGACGGAGAGGCCGAAGGCGCCAGGCAGGGCCTCCGGCACGCCTGCCGCATCGACCCAACAGCCCAAATCCACATCTGCATAGATAACACATCCGTTATCCAGGGGCTCCTTGGAGACGCGCCGAACAGCTCGCAAGAGGCTTTTCTAGACGCTCACAGGATCATAGCCACAGGATCATAGCCACAGGATCATAGCCACAGGCCGGATCCAGGTCCGCTGGGCCCCCGGACACCAAGGAATTGTCGGAAACGAGCAGGCTGACTGGTTAGCAAAGGCCGGCGCCGAGCTTCCAGCAGATCCGCAGAAACAGCCTGCCTTAGCCGGCGTGAGCAGGCTACGGAAGACCAAGACAAGAGACCAAACACAATGACTGGTGGCAGGCCCGGCTGCCGAAGATCAAGAGATACAGAGACCTAGGTCTGACGACAGCCTCGCTAGCCCGCCCGAAGGAAACTGGACCTCCCACGGTCAGTCCTACACAACCTACTAGCCGCAAGGTCGGGTCGTGGCGACTATGACTGGTACCACCGCAAATTCAACCATGAAGACAACGGGCCCTGCTCCTGCCGAGGGCTTCGGACCCCGGAACACCTTGTCTTCTGCCCAACGGCTGGGCAACACCAAGCCCAGTGGCCGACCTTTAAGCCCCAGCCTCGGAACCCTAGGGAATACTGGCACCGTCTAGTAACTAGCCCGAAGGACTTCGCTGACTTGGTCAATATAACTGGCTTCTTTACGGATATCTGCCCCAATACTAACAGACGGCCCGTCCGGGCCTGCAGACAGCCCCCCAGGGCAACTTAGGCTAGCAGCCTACCTTCTCTTTATCCTAGATGCAACAGAACCTAGGGTCTAGGCCCTAGGTCTTTCAGACTGACACAGACCGGGCACGAGCTCGAATGGAGGAGCCAACGGATACGGCTAGCACATCAATTTCCTTTCTAAGGTTCGATTCGCAGGATATTTTTCTAGATAGTCTATCAGATAGTCTATTAGATAGTCTCCAGCGCGCCACATACCTCAGGGGAGGTCCGGGGCGCCTTGCGCCCCCTTTGGCATTAAATATACTACTACTTCGCTGCCTCTCCTTGAAGACTTCCTTTTGCGCTAATCCAGCCTCATGCCGTCGTCCAATTTCCCTAAAGAAATTGCAAAAAAACTCTCCAAAGCCCCTAGCGACCCAAATTGATCCCACCGAAGAACTTTTGAAGTCCTCCTATAACTCTGGATGTGTTTTCTATTAGATATGGCACAAGGCAGAGTTTTAAAGCTGGTGTGCTCCCTCTTCTGATGATAGCCTCCAGATACTCAAGGAACTGGGACGCTGCATGCCAGAACTGTTTCATTTTATCACCGTCACTCTGTAGTCGATTATAGCCCCAGACATGGACAAGGCGATAAATCGAATATGAAGTCTGCGTTACATGACGCTGGCAAAGTGAGTATTTCTCAAGAAGCGTAAAGCACTCTTCCAAGCGATGAAAGTCGATGCTAATTTGGGGCTCAAAAATCGATGTCCATAAGGCGGTTCTCATAGAATTCAAAGCAGCCATCGAGTCTGAACCAGCCATCGAGTCAGAGCTAGCCATTAAGTCCGCCAGCCACCGAGTTTAACTTAATTCCCAGTCCGAATAGCTCAGGAAAGATGTCTTTATAGTGAATAAAAGACAGCAGCATAATAAGTCGGCATACTTCCGGAAGATATTCGCATACTGCAGAGTAAGAGGTCTCCCACACTGTCATTACACTGTAGTTGTATCTTGCGATGAGTTTATCGGGCTTCTCTGAGAGGAGATTACGTCGATGGCGACAGAAGTCTTTAAGATATACAGATAAATTTGATAACAACCTCAAGGTCTGTAGCACATATTTTCCCGCCATACTGATTGCCAAGGCGAGGTGACCTATTTTACCTATAATGCCCTTTGCCTCAGCTAACATGTTATCTTGTGATGCTTATATTTCTACATAGTTCAAGAAGAGTTCAACACTTTGTGACTCTTCAAGCTCCCCGATATATACTCCTTTGAATTTTTAATAATAATTTTGCGATAGATGCTCGACTAGTGATGATAATGTGGATGTTAGAGGATCCCAGAAAGTTTTCAGATAGTGCCATATAGTCTTTGTCTTTTATAAATGATCGGCGCCATCGAAAATTAGGAGCCACTTTCCGGATTCCCTAGCAAACCAGCTGAGTACTCCTTGCTTCACTTCTTCAGGTGTTGGGATTGCTAATAGAGATACAGACTCTAGTAGTAGCCAGTAGATGGCCAGGAAATCTCAGTCAATAGATGCCGTCTGGTCGGCCTGAATCCAAAATGTAGCATCGTATTCGGTTCGATAATACTGTAGGTAGCTCAGAGCCAGCTGTGACTTTCCCGCTCCGCCCATCCCCCATATGCCGACCTTCTTCACTTCTCCTTGTCTGTTGGCATCAAGGTCTCTTAGCATCTGTTCTCGGATACTGTCATGCAGGACCAGTCGCTGAATGAATGTCTTGATTGGCGCCATAGAGCTGAGAGGGTAGCTTGGCATGCAGCGGCGGGCTATCATATATTAGTGAGTATTGCAGGCTGGAATACGGAAGGGTTGAGCTGGCGACTGATGTGAGTTAATATCCGTGGAGTTTTTGGGTGCGTTGAAGTAGAAGTTGTTTGATCCGCTATGGGATGCGTGTGGAGCCGGGATGTTGTTGTGGCTGGTTCCCCGGTGCATGGAACTCGGTAGATGCGGCCATCGTCGTCGCCCTCAGTACATATGCGTAGCTCTACTTGAGCGGCAAGATATATACGATGATGAGTATAGGAGAATGGAAATGGTATGCGTTAGATGCGAAGTGCAGCCTTGCTTGCTCCGCGCAGCCTTACTTGCTCTGCGGAGTCGCTGTTGTTCCAGCCGTTGTTGCATAACGCCACACTCGACCAGGCCGTCTCCATTTCAGCCCAGGCACCACAAATATGTGCTCGCCCAGCAGGCGTATCAAGCCATGTCATCATATGCTTAACCACTTGGATAAGGCTGATGCATACTGGGGGATGTGCAGCATTCGATCTGGCACTATTCATGCCGCATCAGTCTCAGGTGTTGTGAATCGCAAGAAGGCAGCCGCCGATACAGCAACAAACCCGCCCTCGCTTGGCGGCATCACGACAAACCGTATGGCTAAAATAGGTGGCTACGCACTCTAATCAACCTATCGATAGTAAGCGGCGTCTGATTCGGTCTTTTGCACCGGCGCCTGCACAAAGGAACAGTTTCAGGTACTACTTTTGTTATTCTCGAGCAATTACGTAACCGATTAATCCCTTGCGCTTCATCCGCGATAGGGGAGAATGTGCATTCGATGGTGACGTATATGGGGTGATTAGAATATAAGCTTCATGTGGCGGAAAGAGTGTGTTGATCGTTTGGTATGTACCTACTTTAGTTCAACTGCACTAAGTACCTAGTGACCGAGAAGTAGTACTCCTCAAACCCAGCAGCATTTATTACCAATCCCTATATGAAACGGGATACAGAATTGGACCCTCAAGGGGCCGCAAATAGCCACTGCTCGTCGCAGGTCCTTGACCACTTCCAGTCAAGGATGTGATATCATGGAGGGTCAGACGCGAACGCGAGCAGGGCGGGGCCGTGTTCGCGACGCCAAACACACCCTATACCGATCGCGTTCTCACGGGCTCACTCCACCCCCGTTGGGCATCACGTCAACAATATCCTAGAAGTGGTCCGCTAACGGCAGTGGAGACGGCCATTCGAATGGCGACACCGGGTGGACATTTGCATGGTTCTAGTCGCGCTTCTATGCCCCGGACCTGACTCTGGCGGGAATGACCTACATGCAGTTTATGCACGGCTTGGCATGGAGAGGGTAGCCCAGAGGGACATACAGGATACATGGTGCGTCGCGGCAATGCGGCAGTGAGTTCGATTAAGCATATAGAAGCAGCAACCATCCTCTCCTCCCTTGCTGGCGCAGGTGGATGCAACGTCAGATTTTCGACGAACGTCCCGCCAGGACGAACCACTAAACTAAAATTGGTCCCTCCCGTTGTGTGGGTACCCGGGATGACGTATTGGCCTGAGATGGGGCCGTGGAAGACCGGCCCCTTGCGCGACTGTCGCTGCGCCGTCTTGTTGAGCCGTGTCGGCCGCGAAAGCATTGCGGCTCCCGCCGTCTACTTTTCCGTCAGTCCTGTTCACTACCTCTAAGACAAGCTGCAATTACCATCGCTGGGTGAATGCGGTCACAACTTTGTCAGTTCGGATATAGCATTCTAGAATTGCCTTGGTCGCAGAAGCTGCCGTCGCGGCCGCAAAGTTCTGCCATCCTTTGTGCTTGTGGCAGTCCGCATAATCGCACACTCCCTTGACCACGATGCAGGGCATTTCGTCCCAGACCCCGGCGCCCTCCATCTCGAACGCAATCGCGCCTGCTTCCGTCGCGAGCCTGCCCCGGTCGGCAGCTGACTCATGTGCTCAAAGAACAGCAGCCTTTCGTGGACGGTCCGAGACGCAGCTCTCTCGTGCGGCCGAGTAGCCAGAGCGTCTTCCATGAAAACCGCGTGCTGTCGCAACATGCTTCCTGCTACCTTGACTGCTAGGTCGAGCGTTTCCGACACGTGCATCGCATGCCTGGCAAGATCATGGCGTCGCGCGTAATCGGGGTTTGGCTTTCCCAGTGGCGTTCTTATGAGCCCAGTGCTGGATTAGAGTTTGATAGACAGTGAATTCAGAACGCAGGCAGTATTCAAGTTGGGTGCCAAGAAAAATAAATTTAAGGGAAGGTGAATGGTGATAACACGACCAGCGAGACCAGGCTACTTCATTGGAACGGCAGTAAGGACAACGTAAAGGAACGCTGCTAGGAGAATTGAACATTTATTGCCTTTCGAGACAATGGAAGGGAGATGGAGTAGTTCTTTTTGCATAATTTCCAAATAAATAGAAATCGAATTTAACAGAACAAAGAGCGAGCACCGAAGCGGTCTGTCTAAGAATGAGTGATTATGTATGGAAAATTGTGCACTAGGCTCATTTGTCATCATTCCTAGTGAAGGCATCCCAGGAATGCCGAAAGTTGAAACATAGGTTAGTTACCTGATTCAATAAGCTTGGCTTACAAAGCATTCCAGTACTTCGCGCTAATGCTAGTTGTTGCTTGAAATTTCGAAAGCAATGCCCAAACGACAATAAATTTCCTGTGGCCCCTACAACCCTCCGAAAGCAAAGGTAGAAAAAAGAATGGGGTGTTGTATGCGATAACTGAATCTCAATAGTCTAGAAAGCAAAGAGAAGCCTATCCTGTTTTGTCATTTCCATATGTCCGTTGCCGTCTCAAGAGTCCGGTCCATTGGCTGAAAGAACTTATTACTAAAGAAGCCTCGCCGTAGCTTCGTGACCATCCCCTGCAGCCCAAGAGAGTGGTGTTTGGCCATTCTTATCCCTCGTATTAACGTCTGCTCCCTTCTCGATGAGAAACCTAGCTGTGGCTTTGTGACCCTTCTCTGAGGCCCGTGAGAGCGGCTGTCGACCCCCTCTATCCGCCTCCGTAACGGTTATTCTATTCTGGAGAAGCAGCTCGATAATACCTATTCGGCCATTCTGAGCAGCCCAAGATAGCGGGGTTCGATCTTTATATTCCGTAAAGTCTTTCCTACACGTCAGGCCATCTGCAATGTCTACCCTATTGTAGAAGCTGGAGGGTAGATCCAGAAGAGCAGCAACTGTATATTTGTGACCGTTGGCTAAAGCAGCAAACAATGGATACCTATATCTCTCCCTTGGAATATATATATACACAGTTGTTCCTTAGGCTTTATGCGGATGAGCTCTGTGAATCCCTTATCTGTAAGAATATAGAGAAGACTTATATTAAGGGTATATTGGCGAGCCTTATACTTTTCAAACTAATTAATAATAGTAATTTAATTAGAAGTGGAGAACTTAGTTAAAAATTCATTCTGAGGAATCGCACTTACTGCAGTAGCAGCATAATAGAGTATATAACAGCTGGCATACTCTAAAAATGGGAATTGCTTTGATATCTCTCTTTGTTTGTTGGAGTTTACTATAGAAATACGCACCAAGTGATTATCTATGTAGGCGCTGCAGTATTGCTTGAGCCTCTTATAACTCGGAATCTCCCAGTTAGATCCAAGATCGAGCTAAAGCTTATAGAGGCTTTTGTCTTTAATAAGGAAGTTTCAGACAGACTTATAGATAAATTGAACTATTAGCTGCTGCTTAGATTTTGTGATCTTAGCTAGCCCTTTTAAGGAGCTAATAATATATCTCTTAATACAGCTATTAGTATCTGAGTCTGTAATACTTTAAATCTCTGAATTAACTAGATCCTTAAGTGATAAACCAGACTAAAGAGTATAGTAAAATTCTTCTGGATGTAGAGGCTACTTTAAGTAAAGAATCCAGAGAATATAAAGCAGTAGGTATTTTATGTTTTTATTATTACGCCTTAGAATATTCTTAAATAGTTTGCTTAAGTAGCTAGGGATTTCTATTAGTCTTTTTTATAGAGTCAGTTCACTCTATTAATCTTTCTTATTGAGAATTTTAACAATAAGGATAACCTATAGGAAAATACTAGCAGTTTTCTTAAGAAGCTAAGGTTACAGCTCTTTAATAAGTGTAGGGTTGTTAATTTAGAGGTAACTTTCAATATAGGTTTTTAAGTCTTTAGTATAGTCTAGCTGATCTTCTAGTATTAGCTGGATTTCTAGTTGTAATATAATATAGGGATAATATTAACTAGAGAAATAGATTTAGAGTAAGTGTAACGGTCGTGTTCTCTGGGCTGCCGTAGACGTGGTCTAGGGTAGGCGAGAGATGGGTTGCTGGTGGATAAACCGTAGGTTTATGTTAGCAGAGCGGTTAGGGCGTCAACTTACTGGTAAGTGTTACGTCTGGTAATAGTCAAGTACGGTGATGCGTAGCGAGTCAAGGTGATTGAGGTAACCAAGTTGTATTGATAGCTGGTAGGCTAAGTAGCTAGGAAAGTGCTAAAGGAGTGTGTTTATATACTAGGTGTGTCTGTGTAGGCTCACTGGATCGGAGTGAGTCTGACCTGTGGGCTCACCTTGTAGAAGTGAGCCGGGCGTCCGGGCTCACTTATACGGGGTGAGTTCGGGATGTGAGATCACGCGGAAAAAGTGGGTACATCAGGGTTCTGCCGTTGGTGACCGCCTGGTCCCAACCTGGGCCGTGACAGATCTGTATATATCACGTGCCCCATGCAGATGCACGAGACTATAAAAATAAACTCTATTTAATTTTCTATCTATAAGAAGTGACTGCTTGCGAATAACTTCTATTTTGGTTAAATTCCGTATAAGTGAAATAGTTGAGTTTTATATGGCGTGTGGCTATTTTTGGTTAGCGAAAGGGTGGTGTTAGCGAAAGGGTGGTGGGGCATGGTAGCTATGCTAAGTGCAACACATCGCTACATGGCAGCCTGATATTTAATTGAGTGGTTTATCGTCATTCACTCATCCCATTTTTCCATCATCCGAGTCTAGCTGTGTCCTACTTGATGCATCATGTCGAATCGACGCCATCAACATGGAAAGGGAGACACGACTGCACCGCAACAGCGCTCTAGGCGTGGTCGCGAGCGCGTCGCCGTACCAATCTCTCTCAACGCACCACCCCGAGATCCGTCTTTTGGCCCTCAACCCCTCTACCGATCCTTCAGCGACAATATCTTGTACCCTGAGCACAGTAACCCTCGGCACCAAACCGACGTACATTGCCCTCTCATACGTCTGGGGCGATGCCTCTGACAGGCAGCAGATACTACTAAATGGTCATGTAGTCTTGATCGCGACGAGCTTGGTTAAAGCCTTACTCGCGATTCGGAGACACCAAAGCCCTGTATGTTGGATATGGGCTGATGGCCTGTGTATCAATCAGAATGACTGCGCGGAAAAGTCTCATCAAGTTCAATTGATGACTGAGATATATGCAGGAGCAGCCCTTGTTTTGGGATGGCTCGGCGAAAGTGCTGAGGATAGCGACTATGCGGTTGACATTTT
The DNA here is from genome assembly GCA_002991585.1 of Ilyonectria mors-panacis. Classification (NCBI taxonomy): domain Eukaryota; kingdom Fungi; phylum Ascomycota; class Sordariomycetes; order Hypocreales; family Nectriaceae; genus Ilyonectria; species Ilyonectria mors-panacis. The sequence goes on along the minus strand of PPHJ01000071.1, from coordinate 26,079 downwards.
TTACAGAATGGCCAAGGAGATGCAGAAGTACGAGGATGATGAAGTTCAGAGTCCCACCGAACCAAGTATCGCCGATATCATCGAGTCATTCGAAACACATTTTGCCGCCGAACACCAGCGGCACAGCCGTGCGGCTGTGGACGCGGTGGACGACTCGACTGCAACTGAATCAGGCCGTGACGACACACCAGCTGATTTGTCCAGGCGGCAGTTCGATGACAAAATTACCCGCATACAGAACGCAACAGCCCATCAGAAATCGCCAGTCTGGCTGGACGGGATGCCAGAGCTTACGGAAATCGATTGCGAGGACTCCTTGATTCCTAACCGTGCTTGGCGAAGTATCCTCGCGTTCTTTGGACGTCCCTTCTGGAAGCGTCTGTGGATACGCCAGGAGATCGTGCTTCCCACTCAATATATATTGATGTGCGGCGAACGAGTGATATGCTGGGATCTAATCAGTCTCCTCAGCCTGCGATTCAGGCAATCTGTCAAGGGTGAGATGGGCAACCATTTCCCGCCAGCCTTGCGATCGGAGGTCCTGGCACACGATTGGGGAGACACCTATGGAATTCAAGAATCGCGAGACTATACGCGGCAGGCATTACGAGAAGGAGGTGGAAAATTGCCCATATATGTTCTTATCACGGCGACTGCCAGCCTCGAGGCATCCGACCCGCGGGATCACATTTATGGTCTACTAGGAATCTCGACGTCCCAATTTGATGACCTAGACTGGGAGATCCCAGTTGACTACAGTCGGCCGATTGAAGATGTCTTTACGCACTTTTCAGTCCATTGGATAGACTTTACCGTCCAATGTTCGCACCTCTTTAAGTTGACGGACAACCCTCTCCGGTTTGCCGGCATCGGCGTCCCCCGTCAGTTCTCCCTCTCTTCCGTCTTGGGCTGTTGACCTTTCAAGAGTTCTGCCAGCCCAAATGGCCAATATTGGACTGGCGAGGAGCGCCCAGGCAGCAGCTGGACAGAGTGCTTTCCACATGGCCGAGCCTGAGATCCGTGGGACCGTGCTACATATTCGAGCGGACATTGTGGCGACTGCCACAGACATGTGGTTGTTTGATGCCAGTACAAGCATTCAAGATCACGTTGCTTCGACGACCAGAGCGATTCTGACCACGCAAAATGCGGTGCGTGGTCCAGGCCAGGTCGAACTACTCCATAAGATATTTCGAACTCTCATGGTGAACCAGTGTCCTCTAAGTTTGGACCAGCTCAGTCCCGGCTCAGCGAGTTATCGAGAGAACTTCGCAGCATTCATATGGTGTCTTCTCATTAAACATGTCGAGGAAGCCAAGAATTGCGATATCGACAAAGCTGCATTCACATCTTGGATTGAGGAAATAAAGCAACATCAACCACACTGCCAACTTAGGATCCCGAGTCCCGAATCCGGAATTATTGACTTCACGCCCTTTCTAGCGCTTCTCATTGCAGAGAGCCCACGGTTGGAGATGTCAAATTTCTTTGACTGGGTAACACAAGTCATTATCCCTCGATGCATCTTCACCACGGAGGAGGGATTGCTCGGTGTTGGGCCACGATACCAAATGAGGCATGATACGGTCTGTATCATTCCAGGACTTGACATGCCCTTTGTAATACGGCCGTGTGGAACGTCCTATCAATTGGTTGGGCCATGCTACGTGCATGGGCTTATGAATGGCGACGCAGTGGGCGAGGATCTAGAAGAATGGCTAGCTTCGTTAGAGGTTATCAATCTAAGTTGAAAATGGCAGAGACAGGCGCTGTTTCAATGCTGCCATAAAGATATTATTGCTTTAGGTTATAGCACTTATTTGGATCCATTCCCAAACGAATCAACCCCAGGCCACACTTGACGGTATAGAGATCATCCGTGTTGCAATTGCGGCTCGGTGCCGCAGACCACATGTCCATGTCTTGTTCAATTCTACACTATCCTTATTATTCCCCCGTCAACTGATCACGACAGACGGATGTTATCGCTATGGGGTTTTCACTTTCTGCCGGTGGATAATTTAAATAAATTTAAATATAAAGATATTATTAAAATTACTGTTTAAATTATATTAGATATTAATATTCAGAGATATTATAACGTATATGATAAGTGAAACATTTTACCCTATAGTGGGATTTCCACCTTTAAGGAAAATACTTAAAAGAAATCCTAAAAAATTAGGTTTAGGCCTAAAATAGCTAGTATTTCTAAAATAGCTTATATATATTAAGGAAATTTTTTTAATTTAATTAGATTTTTATAAAAATTCTATATAGGAGAGTATAAGAAAAATAATATTCGCACTGTATAACTAGCATTTTCTATATAAAGGGATTTTTCTAAAAATATTTAAAAAATATTTTTACTTTTTATATAGAGTTAGATTTACAAAAGTTCTTTTTTCAGGTTTTTAACTATTTAATATAAGTTTTTAGAACTTTAAGGTTAGTGATTTTTAGGTGCACAGTATGCTATTTCACTTGCTTATCTGTTTCACTTACTTATCATAACGTATATGATAAGCAGAACTTATCGTGGGGTGGACCTTTGCCCTGCTATTACGGCGATTTCGCGTAATTGGCAGCCGGATTACTAGCGCCGCAGAGAAGGTAATTGTCACGGGCCAGATGAGATCAACTCAAGAGGTAATGCCACTGTATTGCGAGAATACTACGATGGAGAGGAAAGAGAGAAAAGCGGGCAGGCGCGTAAACGCGTAGACGCGTATGATAGTCCCTGCGGCCTGCCCCGTGCGCCCTAGCTACGTATCGACCCCACCCTGGTCCAGCGCTCCGGACGTTCCCGTCACAATGTGCTCGCTCAGCTCAGAACAGGTATAGCGAGACTGAACGTATATTTCTTCTATATTGAAGTGGTACTATTAGACCGGCGTGATTACGGATACGCGAGAGAGAGAAAGTTAAATACTTCTTTTTTCGATAATAAAAGTGGACAGCATACCGTTCAGAAGTGGTTTAGTATAACTACCGTTCCAACAGATTCCCAGGTCAAAGACGCCTGATCCAACGTCATACTCCTTGCTCAGGGTCAAAGCAAGGCTTCAAGATAAAGAGCCACCGAACACGTCCGAATAAGACCCGCGCGCTGCTTGACAGCGGAAGGCGGTTGAGATGGATTGCGCCGAGATACATCATACCCTTTGGAGACCTCTTTCTGCTTGTCACTCTATACCGAGGGGCATATGATGTCGCCTGCGTTTTCTCAATCCAAACGTAGATCGTTTTGCAACGACGAGATGGCAATCTTGAGAAAATAGCATTCACACCTATCAAGCCGTGTCAGCTTACTATTCGCCATGTCTGACGCAGGGAAAGAATACCTTCAAGGCTCTCGATACTGCGGACATCAAGCTCCTTGTCCTCAGAATTGAACACAACTGCATCTTGGCCGAGTTTTGCATCCCCAGGGAAATCTTGCTCAGCTCTCTTCCAAGTTGAGTGGGGCTCCATTTCGGTGTCGACTTAGGTATGGTGGGGATTGAAGAGGCACGACGTGTGTAATCTGACTGTGAAATTCCGCTGATATCCTCGATCCTCAAGTGGTAAATGACTACGTGCCCGAGTATAAATGGAGTTGGGCGAAGTGCCTGCTAGTGCGCCTACATACGACTCTGCATGCTGTCCCCGTGGTGACGCTCTCGACGGATTATGCCGCAGCATCGATCACTACATTTTTACGTCACCGAGGTTGTGACCAAAGGTGCTGCCGCGGGACGACTTTAGCGTGGCTTATGATTTCGGCGAAGTCCGCGACTTAAATGCGACCTGCCCCCCGTCCGTGGCTTGGAGAAAGGTTATTTTAATGAGTCATGCTATTCGCACAGCCCTGTTTTGCTAATGGCACAGCTCGTCACGTGAAACTCAGTAATTTTTGCCTCCTTTCCTCATCTTCCCCTTTACATACCCAAAATTCTATGACAGCTAGAGGGTGATCAAGAATCACATAAAAAGTCCCTCAGCCTAGGTCCAAAGATCTGACCACAATCTCATCTTGTAGGGACGATCGAGTGATCGGGATGAGGTTATCGTCAGACGGCGCTGGTGTTGCTGAGAGCCTCGAGCTAGCCCGGGTTCGCCTTCCGCGTCCGCCTTGCGTTCCCCTTCCCCTTGTATTTGTAGCTGTTCGTGATCAACTCGATGACGGCGTTGAAGCCTGTGATGTAGGTAGATCCGCCTCTCTCTCGGCTTGTGTCCGGTCTCGACGGATACTCGGATTCAGCTGCCGTGTGTTGCGATGACTTTGGCTCTGCCTCGCAACGGTTGAAGCTGATGATGACCGCGTTGGCGATGGTGTTGATGAACGCGTTGGTTGTTATTGAGGAGTGATGTTGACACGTAGGACGAGGTGATGTAAAGGGCAAGGAAATGTCAGGGCGGGAGGAATTTTGTCACACACGTGACCGGGGTAGATTGGTCTAACGGCCTGAATTGATATACGTTGCAACACAGGGAAATTGATGATATTGAGGGGCCAAATAGGCTATTGCAATTGATGATAGTTGCAGCCCTAATTCGGCTGCTATAACTGTTCTTGATCGTGATCATGATGGTGTCTCCGTCTCAAGGTTGCGATGCCCGGCCCCTCATTTCCTTAGTCATCTCGGCCGGGCCGAGTCCTCCGTCTGACAAATTTTAGGGACATGTGACATTTCGCGTGCAAAGCTGTGCTATTAGCAAAAATGGGCTGTGTGAATAGCATGACTCATTTTAATTGGCATGTGATGAGCCTATGCACAGCCTCTTTCACATGTGATATCACGAGCCTAGGGTTATAGATTCTGTTGGATACGCAATTTGCTGTATGCAATAGCAGAAGTGATTGATCCAGTGATGTAAATTCAGAAGGTTGTTTTTTCTATTGATTGAGGGTCATAGGGGCCCTAATTTATACTCAAAGGGATCTAGATCAGGGTGTCAAAGGGAGACGGATCCGGCGTTGTTATGATGCCGCATCCGGCGTTCCGCATCCGGCGTTCCGGATCAGGCATGTTATGCCGCCACATGAGGTCTCAATCCAATATACCCCCCCAGCTGAAGCCGGCCAGGATACAGCTGCCTTCAGTTCCCTAGATCTTCTTCCTTTAGTTTCTTGAGCTTTCTTTAGTCTAGATACCCTAAGATATCTACCAGGCCTAGCTGATCTACACACTTCTGAAGGCTTATATTGCTGAGGGCCTTTGTAAGCCTATCTGCAATTATATCCTCTATTGGGGTGTAATTAATTTAGATCCTATCCCTCTGGGCTTCCTGCCTCAACTAATAATTGTGGATATTAACATACTGTAGTTTTATCTGTAGCTTATTAATATCCTTAGTGACTAGCTTGATAGTCTGCTAGTTGTTATATTAAATATAAATACATTCCTCTTCCAGCTTAATCCCTAGCTCTTTAACTAGCCGGGAAATAAATATAGCTTCCTTAGCTGCTTATAATAGTACTAGCAGCTCGGCCTCAGTTATTAACGTTGTAACTGTAACTTACTTGTTGGCCCTCTATCTAATAGTCCCTCCAAATAACCTTATAATATAGGCTTAAGAGCTTTTCCGGTCTGGGTTGTCTGCAAAGGATGCATCGCTAGCCATAAGGAATTGATCGTCTTAACTAAATTGAAGAGCTAGAGACTTAGTCTTCTTTAGATATAGGAGGATCCGGTCTGCAGCTTGGTGATACTCAGGGCTTGGGTTCATATTGAATCTAGCTATTAAGGATATAGTAAATGCTATATCTGGCTGGGTTATAACAGCTGTATAGAGAATCGATCCGACCTTCCGCTAATATCTTCAAATTGACAGAATTGAGGCTCGGGATGTTAACTGTCTTAGTCTTTCTTTTTTTATTGGGCTATTGTGATGTTATTTTAGGTCTTTAGCTAGATTAGCTATCTTATTAAGATAATTGGATTGGAATAACCAGATAAGTTCTTATTTGCAGTCTTAGATAATTTTAATCTCTAGGAACTACTATAGCTCTTACCCTCTAGTTAGGTTATAGTATTCCTTTAGCTTAGTAATAGTCTTCTTAACTTTCTGAGTTCTATTTTTCTTAAATGCAAAAATAATATTATTAATATAGAAGAAGATAATAATCCCGTTTTTAGTTATATAGTAGGGCTTATATTAAACTGGCCTAAAGTCTAACTCTTAAAGAGTTACTGTAAGCTCTTTCTGCTAAAGAAGGGGTGATTCTTACAGACTGTATAGAGCTTTCTGGATTAATAGGATTTTTTCTTTCTTTCTGTATCCAGAAGGTATCTATATTAGAACCTAACAGTCTAGTCTAATATTAATAAAGGTGTTAACTGTATTATATTATAATAGCTTGAGGTTAAATCGGACAGCTATTACTATTAGAAATTAAAATAATCTTCTGACTAAAGTCAATATATAGGTCTCTTTATCTAGCCCTTTTAGCTATTAGTCTCCTTAAATAACTAGCTAAGCTTTACACTTAATAAATTAACTATACTTATTGAACTTATAGATATAGACCTATATACAGTCTAGAGTGTATTTATTAAGAGTTTAAGAGTTATCTAAATTAACCTCTATTTAAAACTTTATAACCTTATAACTTTATAAGTAGTCCTTTTTAGCTTACTTAAATTGAGGTTATATTAGATAATCTAGAAGATCTTAATAGTATTATAGCAGCTTTAGTAGCTAACTTCAGTATATATTCTAAGGCTTTTTTAATAGCTATTACAGCTTAGCTTTATTAATAATCACTCTATTAAGGGTTTTAATCAGGCTAGTTAGTCTTTTAGTATTAAATACTGCTTTTTACACTTTAGATCTTAAAGTCTAACCTTAATCTAGCTTGCTTTATAAATTAGGCTCAGCTTAAATTGTTATTACTAAAAGTCCTGCTAGTAGAAGAGATATAGAGGTTAGATATAGTCTCTCTTCAGTATTAGGAAATCTATCTGAGATATCTTATTCCCCTTACTTTTCTAAATTAAACTTATTAACTCTAAAAGTCCTAGGATACTTAATAGATTTAGATAGTTAATTAGACTGTTCTACTATTAAAGTTATTCTTATATCTTAATCTTCCTTATATAGATTCAGATTGTAGGTATTCTTATTTTTATTCTTATAGTAGAAGCTTTCTAAATAACTGCTAACAGCTTAGTTATTATCTTCTGGAATAGTCTTATCTATTAACTGCTTTTTATAAGCCTCTTCTACTTAATTTAGTAGCTAATTTAGCTTATTCCTTCTAACTTAAAGAAGGTTATCTTTTAGCTTATTAATATCTCCATTAAATAGATTATCTTTATTAAAGATAATATTTCAAATTGATATTATCTTTTTAGTAGTTAGGTTTTAGATTTTATAGATATTAGATAACTGGTATTCTATAAAGTAGCTAATCTAAACTTAAGAGTTTAATCTTTACTTTTTTTTCTGCCCCTTTAGGATATCTTAAGTTATTATAAATACCTTAAATCTATAGACCTATAGGTAGCCTAAATAGAGGACCTTATATTTCTTACTGTAACTATCGCATTAAGTAATAGCTATATAGAATTAGCTGTAAGAAGTTTTCTAGTTATTAATATATTTAGGGGTTTAGTTATTCAGATAGATAGCAGCCTAATAGATCTTAAGCTCTAGATATAATAGAAGCTAAACTCTAACTCTTATAGCTCTAGCCTTATTTTTAATAATTTTCCTAAAAGCTTTAGTACCTCTATTCTAAGCAGCTATATTTACAGCTATTAACTCTATAATAATATACATCTCTATAAAGAATTAATAGACTAAATAAGGCCAGTCTTCTAACTTTTCTAGAATTTCCCTATTATATTTAATAACCTTTAGCTTAATTTAATAGTACTGCAATAGGTAACCTAGAAAGTCTTTAAAGATTAAGATAAGATTCTTATATTATCAGCTTTTTAGGTAATAATTCTAGATATAAACCTAAATAGCAGTCTATTATTAATAACAGACTGATATATCTATTTGGGTTCTTTCCTACTAAATCTATATTAAAGTTATGGAAGTTAATTGCCAGTTTTAAGCTAGATCTATTTTCTAGGTCCCTAAGTCTTTAGCTTATCTAATGTTTTATCTTTAATATACTGCAGTTATTATATTTTAGCTGTTAGAATCCCTTTAATTCAGGCCTCTATTATCTTTCTGACTAGCTATTTTAAGATATTAGAACCTAAATGACTTAGGTGTAAGTGCTATCTCCAGGCATTTTATTTTTTAGCCCTCAGCTAGATTAATAAGTTATATTTGTATTGAGATAGAAAGGCAGTCTCTATATTAATTATCTAATTAAATACTTTACTTTTAATAATAAATTAGTTATATTAATTAGATAGATAGTAAAGGATATTTCTATTAGCTATTTAGAGATAGTTAAAGGCTAGATATATATCCCACTAATAGCCCTTCTGTAATAGCTTCTATAGAGATATTAAGTTATAAGAAAAGTTAGAGTAATAGGCAATATTATTTAAACTGATAGTCTTAGAACTGTTAAGTCCTTTAGTCTTAATATTAACCTAACTGTAGTTCTATATTTAGACTTAATTTTCCCCTATAATAAGAAAGTTATCTGCTTTAGCTAGTTAGTATCTATAAAAGTATTTAAGCTTATTAAATATATTAATTATTACTCCTGAGTCTAGAATAGCTAACCTTTATAGAGGATATAAAAAGATAGAAAATACAGCCTTAGCTATTATAATTATATCTCAGTATTTCCTAATACTTCTTTCTAATTAATCTGACTTAGAAGGTTTATCTTTATTCTTAAGGGAGGCAAGCTTATTTAATAGCTTCCAATCTTTAGATAGTCTATAAGTAACTATATCTTAGATTACTAAATTCCCTTTAAATCGGATAGGGGCTTTTAAGAGATAAGTATAAAAGTATCCAGATAGCTTATATTTACTGCTATAAGCTTTACAGTTATCTTAGTCTTTATCTTAAGTAGCCTTAGGTCCTAACTTCTTTTTCTTTAGCTTAAATTCTATCTGATCAGATATTTATTTCTTTAAAGGTCGCTTTAATAATCTGGCTTACTGTAGATCATCCTAATTAGGGTTAGGTTAATCAGCTGGATTTATATTATTTCTAAAGGTTAGTCTAAAGGCCCATCCAGTCCTTATAGGTGTAGATAACTCAGGCTTTTTAGCTGCAAGCTGCAGAAGGTTCTATCTGCTGACTTCCTCCCTTAGATTCTTAGTAACTTTCCGGATAGCTAGAGTCTGTATTCTCAGCTTATCCTTATAGGTGCTATAATAAGTTGAGTACTAGATCTTCAGAGCTAGTTAAATAGTATTACTTAGGTCGTTAAACTACACATTAGGGTTATTTAGGCCTTTAATCCCTCTCTTCTGGGCCTTATGAGTTGCTTGCTCTCAGTCTGTAATTCAGTGAGGGAAATCCTTAGCTGCCTTAGGAGCCTGGGCTAGAATAGTCTGATATTTAGCTCGGGCTTCATTTTGTTATTCTGTTATTATAGCCCTAATGCTATCTCGGAAGTTAGTATACTAGGTCCTTAGGTCCTGATGAGCTTTACAGGTCTCTATCAGTTCTTGAGAGACTGTTTCTATAATCCAATCTTTAATCTCTTTAACTAGGGCTTGCTTATGCTGATATACCTAGAGATTGCAGTTATAGTCCTTTTAGTCTTAGTTGTAGGAGGCTTTATCTTCTGCAGTTAAGTTATTGCGATATTAAGCCAGTTGGTTTGGGTTGGTTAATTTAGGGGTCTAACTATCAGTCTGACTAAATAGAGACCCATAAGTGTTGCGATAAGGAATCCGTTAATAATAGGAACTGATAGTCGGCAAGATAGGGTGCTATCTTAGTTGGTCTGTTGTATCAGGATTAACTAAATTCCAGGTTTAGGCAGAATTTGCCTTTATCTGGAACGCCCTATCCCAGCTGCTCCAGTCCTCAAAGGTCTTAAGATAGACCTTCTTAGTAGAAAGGTTCCATTAAGTAGGCATTTTCGATCAGTTTGACGGAAATAATAAGTAAGGTAGATAGCAAATAGCTATAGCAAATAGTTATATCTTGTGTGGTTGCTCTTAAAGCAAATGAGACTCTTAATTATTGGATATACAATTTGCTATATGCAATAGCAGAAGTGATTGATCCAGTGATGTAAATTCAGAAAGTTGTTTTTTCTATTGATTGAGGGTTATAGGGGCCCTAATTTATACTCAAAGGGATCTAGATCAGGGTGTCAAAGGGAGACGGATCCGGCGTTGTTATGATGCCGCATCCGGCGTTCCGCATCCGGCGTTCCGCATCCGGCGTTCCAGATCAGGCATGTTATGCCGCCACACGAGGTCTCAATCCAACAGATTCTGTTAGATTGATGTCTCGTGTGTCAGGAAATGGTCGAATTTGCATATCTTCTGATATAACGATGTCACGCGCACCCACGAAAAGACGAGAGGAGGGGTCAAGGCAGTCAGACTGATCAATACATCACCAGGATTAGGATCCACACCCTGTTCATTGAAAGCCCTGTCTTCGGAAGACCCGTACAGTATCCAACAAATTCATGGAGTTGGTGCTATCTGTATATGTTCAGTGACATCCTTTTACCCGTTCCAGCTATAGTAATAACCTTATACAGAAACCATACGTGTCACATAATATAGACTATCATAACACTACGCATTAGAGGAGTGTTTATTCTACTTTTGCCGTAGCTGTTAAATGCAATAATACGCCCCTTATGGGCACAGCCCTCTCACATGTGAAGCAAAGGTGTCAAAATTTTTATGGCGGAGCAAAGGCAGACTTGACGGATTCTTGGTCCCACGGCCTGTAAATGTTTTCCTGGTGGTTCACAAAAAGTCTATTTTTTTTTAACCGACACATGCACCAGCCACGTCATCTGAAACATTGCGCTTGGACGGCAACTTCCGTGCCTAAGAGCTTTGACCAACTCCTGCGGACTGACTCTTGCTCGCCTCAGACTGGACGTACTACCCGAGCCAATAAGGCTGAATATACGATAGTATCACCCACGTGATTATCTAGTAATTTGACTTCGTGGAAATATAGATTCCCAAGTTTAAGTGGTGAAAGGCATGACGGTTTTCATTTTTCATTTTTCATTCCTTTCTTTCTCCCTCCAGGGAGATGTTTCCGTGTCAACTGCTGGTTAAAGATGGAGCCTTCAACAAATATTCAATCTATAAGTGGTCCAGTTCCGTGTCCATGGTCGGGCAAGATGGCATTAATGCTCGGTAAGTCTGTACTCTAGTTCGCAAAAATAGGCTCTCGACGATGAAAGTACTTACTTCTGCAGAGGGAGGAGGTACTAGAGGTTATGCCAGCCTTCTGATGCTCGACGAATTAATGAAACGCATATCACAGCTCGAGCAAGAACACCCTGACGAATCTCACGGGTCCAGCTTCGGCCCTGGAAACCAAAACCCGCCTGAGGCCATTGCACAGGGTCAAAGGGAGCTAGCGAGAAATATGCCGGAGTCAACGTGGCAGGAATTGTCTAATCGGGATGGGAAATATCTCCCATGTCATTATTTTGACTATATGGGAGGTACAAGTACGGGGGGGTGAGTATATCACTGAATATACCAGAGATGAGGTGAAACCCTCACGCATCGCAACTGCTTACCCATTCTCTCAGGCTCAACGCTCTCATGCTCGGTCGTTTACGCATGAGCGTCGATGAATGCATTAGAAGATATCCCGAATTTGCCCACAATATATTTGGCATGAGGCGAGTAAGCTGTCATGGCCTGTGGAGAGCAAGGTATAACTGCTCTTTCCTCGAGGAAGAGATCAAAGCTCTCGTAGCGGAAAGGATTCCCGATGGCGCAACCAACTCGGTGATGGACCAACTTAAATCACCAGATGACTTGTGTAGAGTGTAAGTATTCATAACCCGTATGGTGCTGCTCGAACCCGGCTAAGCTATATTAGTGTTTTAGTAGCCAAGGAAATCAGCAAGGATGAGACTTCGGAGAAAGCCTACTTATTTCGCACGTATGATCACCACATACGCCCCCACTGCGAAAAGAAAAGGGGCTACCACAAAAATCCTGGCCCGGCTCACACATGCGAGATCTGGAAGGTTGGTCGTGCAATCTCAGCAGCTCCGACGTACTTGAAGCCAATGGAGATCGAAGGCGTCAAGTACTCAGATGGAGGCATTATGTTCAATGATCCATCGGAAGTGGTGTGTTTAGAGATATGTGTCAAGGAGAACTACCACGACGAGCCTCAGTCTCAGCCTTATCCAATTTCACTGGTTCTGGCTCTTGGTACTGGCCTTCGGCCCACCACGCGCGACAAAGCTAGGGGCTTTCTTGCACGACAGAAACACATCCAAAAGATTCGTAACAAAACCGAGAGAGTGACGAACGCTATCCTGAACCCGGGTCCTATTGAAGAAAGAATGCAACAAGATATGGAGAAGTTTGAATTTACATATTGTAAGTGGACCGGCGGAGCCGAAGTCGGTGGTCTATCCCTAGATGAATGCAAGCCCACCACATTCCAAAAAATGGATCAATGGGTAAGGGCGTACATGAGGCAACCAACCGTCCAAAAAGAGCTGGAAAAAGTTGCCCGCGAGCTCGTTGGGAGGAGAAGAGAACGCTATAATTCCACTCCGGACAGATGGAAGCGATTTACATTATGCACCAAAGTTCGATGCCCATTTTGTCAGGTGCACGAGACTAGCACCGAGGCTGAAGCTGTCGAGCATTTTAGGTCCAAGCATCCGACGGAAATTGCAGGGATCAGTTCCCTTGAGACGTTTGTTGAGGGCCTGGCCAAGTGCCAGCCCTGGATGAGAGGGCCGTGGTAACAAGTCTTTCCTTTCGTCCAGCTGGGGGATCAACAAGGATTCCTATACGCAGAGTGAATACAGTCCAGGTCCTCCAGTTGCGCAGTGGCTGGCTCAAGACCCTTGTTTTTCACATTTAGAAAGCATAAACATGAAATTATAGAGCGATAAAAGGACTCATCCAACCTACGGCCTGCTCCAACCCTCATTGAGTACGGGCGCATTTTCTCCCAAGCGCCTGAGACAAGGGAGGTTCTATTCCATAGCAACCAGAAGGTCTCGTATGTTATTGGGATGATCATCTCGTCCAGGATATTCTCTCTATGCAAGCGGGTTATAATTAACGTCCTCTAGGTGAGGATGGCTAAGTATATCCAGGCTGGCGATCCATTCCGCGTCCATCGTCCGCGCATCCGCACCACGGAAATGCCACGGTGCTGGTCGTTATATAATCCATTCGTCCGCGCCAGGGTTCCGCGGTGCTAACCAAGGCATGCATAGATAAGTCGGCGCAGTTTGCCGAGCAGTCCAGGGATACGAATGGTTAGATTATTTCGTACCTCAAGCCACAATAACAAATTTTCGAATGTAGATACTTCCTCGAGTTTTACGCACTCACAAGACGTATTTCAGCCTGCCGAGCCACGGGTAGTGGTAAGCTCTCATACTTTCATTGGCACAGCTGCCATAACATGTGATAAAACTCCGGCACTTGGGAGTCTCTGTGCAAAAGCTCCGAGGAATAGGTAACACTTAGGGGGCAATTGAATTTGAAAGGCATAGGACCCGTCATTTTAGACCTCCTTCCTCTCTTCGTGATGTGTTTTCGCCTCTTTATCTTGTTACGACTAGGACTAGAGGAGGTACAAGGATAAGAAGGCTGTGCCTACCTCCTCCTAAAGAAGCTATGCTTTCTCAGCGATGCCTTGCCATATTTAGAACCTAGATCTGAGTTTCATCCGGTCCGATGACGCGAACATTCATTACCTGCCTCCCGTGAAGGATTACACCTTTTGGGCCTGCCTTGCCAATGTCCAGAAAGACCCAGAACTCTAAAAATATCCGGATGTAAACACGGGCCGGTGGCGTTTAGGGTTAATCGAGAGTGTCAGCTGTAGCTCTCCTTGCCCCAACTCGATACACAGATATGACACGCAATGACGTGAGTATGGATTGAAGGTGCATCATAAGAGTACCCAATTCATGACAATTTGGCTGTCTTAGGTGAAGTAGGTCAAGTAAGACCTTCGCCCACAGAAAATCCTAATTTTTGAATCCCCATTCTTAATCAAAGCGCGATGGTCATACCTCCCACTCCAGCTTGTAACTGGAGGAAGGATCATTGCCACTTCCTCGAAGACTCCGACTCGATTAGGAGCGCAACAATTTTACCATAAACGGATCTACTTTCAACGTAATAACGCAGATGTCGCACCGATTTTCACAATTGTCAGATTATTTGTGACATCACATTTACAAGAATTAGAGCTCTTACATAGTGTTGCCACTGATACGATTCAGAAGCTGACCGAATAAAAAGCAGGGTACAAAGGGGTGGATCCATAATGCTCGGGCCTCATTTCTTCACGATGTCACATGCCGAGACATAAAGTGCAGTTGTAAGGTTTGTGTGTTCGGTTGTATTGGGAATATCGATCAGTAATATCGGCTGTGACGGGGTCAACAGTTATTATTGGCTGCCGCTCAGGCCGCGTATCAGTGATGCAGTTCTCACCAAATGGACCAACCACAATACGTACCCTGAAGCCGAGAAATGACAAAATATAAAACTTTTAGATACAATAAACTTTGGCCGATGCCCCTCTCAGCCCTTCCCACTTCGTGCACTCACTGACTGGCGTTTGACCTCGCACTCTAGTAGTGTCTAGGCTATTTCCCGACATCTGGGCTTTGCAGAGTAATGGACCTGTAAGCTTTGGGCAGACCGCCGTAGATACATCTCGCTAAACCGCTGGTGAATCTTGGGCCACGCGGGCCTCTCCTCGTCCAGTCAAGAGGACGTTCGAGTTCACCATTCAGAGTCAATGTAGTGATGATGAGGCTGGTGATTGTATTCATTTTCTGGTGTTCTTCTTGTGTTCGTTTCTGCCCAACCCTGTCCGCAATTTATATCGTTGTAGCCAGACCCCCGCTTCTTCTGGGGTATTGTTGGACTGACCCTCGGTGCCGGACTAGGGGCCCGGATAAGAACAATCCCTGATACACCAATATTATGTCTTATAAGGGGGGGGGTGAGATTGACCTAAAAACCCCTCACCGGAAAAAGTGGGCAGGAAGGATCCTAGTTCCTACAAGCATGATCATCAATACAATCATCTTTGGTCTCCACAGAAAACCCCGTTTGAAGACTCTGATCATCCTAGCCGTATTAGATCCATCAGATATCTTAACCGTGCGCATGTACCAATCTAATATTGTCATAGGATAATAGTCCGAGTCATAAACAATTTCGATTAACCAGCCTAACCGTATGCTAAAAGACTCTCCTTCGTCGCGTACTTCGTTATCGTAATTGGGAGAGCGCGATCTTTCGCATCCCAGCTTCGAGTCCGTATTTAGAATCTTTCTCAAGAACTTTCTGAATAGGTGAAGATTTCTTTATAAAGAAGCTTGAATTTTAGCGAGTGTGTCACGAGCTGCGCGGCTTTCCCTATAAGCGCATACCAATCATAGTATGAAAGAGCCTTGAATTCTAACAGAGCAAAGGGCGGTCTGCCGCCGCATACATGGCTATATGAATGTTCACACCGATTTTCTTATATTCATATTATATTCAACTTATCTAGCAAAACACATATTCATATTGTAACGGGCTAGGCCCTGCTGGACAAGGCAGTGCCTTGTCCTCTTGCTGGTCTGAGCACTGTTGCTCTGTCGACGACTTAGTCTATTTTGTCGAAGGATTTTCTGCCCCTTTCTCTTTCTTCTTTCTTCTTTCCTCAGCTCGTATGTAAAACACATAAGGACTATATAGCTGTAATTTACACTATTAGAACCCTTCACACCGCCTAGTACCCTCTATGACCGACATCATAGCAAACCTTCTCGAGGCGATATTATCCCTAATTCGCGTCGACTAACCGATCTCGAGGAACAGATTATTGTTCAATTCATTCTCGACCTAGATTCGCGAGGATTTCCCCCGCGACTGCGTGGTGTTGAAGAAATGGCCAACTGACTGCTCGCTGACCGCGACGCGTCACCAGTCGGCAAGCGCTGGGCTTCTAACTTCATCAGGCAACAACCAGAGCTCAAGATGCGTTTTTTTCGTAAATATAACTATCAGAGGGCTAAATGCGAAGATCTAACTATTATTTGCAATTAGTTCCGGCTCGTAGAGAATACAATTGCGAAATACGGTATCGACCTAGCCGATATCTACAACTTTGATGAGACCGGCTTTATGATGGGTATAATTGCAAGCGGAATAGTCGTTACAGGCGCAGATAGACGTAGAAACCCGAAATCAGTTCAGCCTGGAAACCGGGAATGGGTTACGGTCATTCAGGCGATCAATGCGGAAGGCTGGGCGATCCAGCCGTTCATCGTAGTTGCGGGCCAATATCACCTCGCTAGCTGGCACCAAGAAAGCAACCTCCCGGGCGATTGGGCTATTTCAACAACTCAAAATGGCTGGACTGATAATGAGACGGGTCTTAAGTGGCTCAAGCACTTTGATCAGCACAGAAAGGATCGATCGATCGGTCGCTATCGTCTTCTGATCTTCGATGGGCATTGTCACGGCCTGGCCGCGACCTGCATCAGGCCCCGGGCGCAGCCCCACTTTTCTCAGCCTCCCGGAACGGAACATAGTTTAGCCATACGTGATCACTCCGTGATCACGATCACCGTGTAAGTGATCATGCCCGATCACATCAGTATATAGACGACCGAGAGTGCACATTCACCATGGGCAGCTACTCAGCTATCAATACAACTTGGTTACCTCAATCACCTTGACTCGCTACGCATCATTGTGCTTGACTATTACCAGATGTAATATTTACCCAGTAAGTGACGCCCTAACCGATCTGCTAACATAAACCTACGGTTTATCCACCAGCAACCCACCACTCGGCTACCCTATACCCCGTATACGGCAGCCCAGTGAGCACGACCGTTACAGCAACCCTATTCCTGATATCTATAATAGCATTTTGTAGGTCCTGCTCTGTATATTCAGGTATTTCGAATACAGAGAAGGAAATACAAAAGAAAGTAAGTTAATTAGAGAAAAGTTCGATTTTTAACAATTTATTGTAGGTGGTAGCGCGGATCTGACGCATGCGGCGGAGCGCGTTTATGGGGCGGACTAAAGCCAGGGGTGGGCTATAACTAGGGTGGGCGACTTACGTGAAGAACCAGTCTTGGGCCTGGTGCTTAATATTGGCATTATATGTAACATCACGTGAGAAAGGAGACCTTTTGCTCCCGTCCTCAACTGTACTCTTAGCTCGCCATCCATCCTTCTGCATCCAGTGTGGCTAACAAACCGACCGACCTAGACCGGCCCCTTCGGTCTGTCGGTTTGGGTTGGTCAAGGCTCCCGGTCGGTCGGTCTTGGTCTGTCTGGGTGCGCTACCAGTCGGTCTAGGTCGGTCTGATAGTCCCATACCGAGGTTCAACCGGTGCAATTGAAATGATTCCCTGAATGGTTACTGGATACAATGAAACCCTTTTTGCTATTCTACGGAGGCACTACTAACGAACTTAGACTACCAGCCCTCTCATTAGCCACTGTTTTTTGAAGCTGATCGGCCTCGACTACCTCAGGTGCTAGCCGGTTGCGCTCGTCCGTGATCATTTTCTTGGTCTGGCTAAACACCCTTTCGCATTCAGAACTCATGCCGGGAATTGAGAATAGATCTAGCGCCATTCGATACAAAACTGGATATTCCAATTGATGTCGATTCCACCATTCAAGAGGGTCTGCAACGTCGAGATCATGGGAGTAAATTAGCCGTGTCTGAAATATGTCAAGCTCGCTAACTGCCTTGACCTTCTTTCGCTGCGTATTCAAGGAGCGGATTGATCTTTTCCCAAATGAACTGTAGTCGTTAACGTCAGCTTCAATCTCATCGACTTCGCCTTCCAAAAGCCCCGCTTGAGCTTGAGCTTCAACTTCAGCCTGTCGGGCGTATTCGCCGAACAGGCTACCCACAGCGGACTGCATGTCATTGTACCATTGCGGTCTATCCATCGCGGTTTTCCAGTGCCGCTCAAAGTAGTCATACCCATATGATGGGTGAAGGGCTAGCGCTGCTCGGTAGACAGGTGTACGGTCCGATTTGACGTAATAGTCTTCAAGCTTCGCCCATCCGCAGTCGATTCCTGACTTAAAATGGGAGGGCTCCTCGAACTGAGTTTCCTCCGCGGCCTAGCCGTGATGACGGGGGGCTCGTTGAATCAAGGAGGGTATCCCTGCAGGTACCGCGGTGGTGGTCATCGGGGCGGGAAATGACCTGACCGGGGTGGTCGGAAATTAGTATGGTGGGATGAAAGAGGAGACGGATGAAAGAGTCGATAATGATTGGATAGCGAAGGGGCCTTGTAACCCTGAGCTATACTCAATTAGGCAATTATATAGTGGTAGAGATGAGAGAGGAGAGGAGGAGAGGAGGAAAGGAAGAAAAGGAGGCAGATAGGCAGATAGATATAAACAGAGAAAAACAGAACAGAACAGAATAGAACAGATAATAACACACACACACACACACACACACACACACACACACACATATACACACACACACACACACACACATACACACACAGCGAACAATGGGTATTGACGACTTTATATATAATATGGAGCACCGGGTTATAGTCTGCCGGAAATGCAAGACCTGCCTGTCGGCGGGCGGCGCGAAGCAGTGGAAGGATCACCTACGTAGAGAGCCGCACCGGATGAGGGACGAGCAGCTACGCACGACGGTCGAGCTGCTGTCGACGTACGATACAAGGGGACCGGAGGAGCTGCAACGGTGGAGGCCCAGCAGGAGGACGCCATGCAAGAGAGTCGAGGGGCTGGCGGTATACGGCGGCTATATCTGTCTATGTGACGAGGAGCAGTGCGACTTCGTGACGAGGCGGCTGGCGAAGATGCACGACCATATGCCGAGGCATGGAACGACAGCATCGCGGCACGACAGGCAGAAGAGGCCGCTGTGGAGAGCATGCTTGCTGCAGACGTACTCCACGGCCAAGGGGAGGATCGACTATTTTGTCATAGTTGAGGGACGTGGAGGAGGATATGAGCTTGAACCGCCATCATCATCATCATTATCCACTCCGATACCAGAGAGAAGAGGCAATAACACCTCGCCGGGGGCGACATATACTGGGCCGCCACCGTCGTCGCCAGAGCGGAAGCTGCTGGACGAGCTAAAGGAGGACACACAACAGGCTAGGCATGACCTAGACAATATAGCATCGACGGTACAGGATACAGGAGAGGGTCGGGCAGACCAGGAGATGTGGTTGGTCCACACTGGGTTCCCGACGCACCTACGCGGGCTTAGAGATGACGAGATAAAGCCATCCTTTAGGCTGCCGGCAAAGAAGAATGTCCTGTCAGACAAGGTCGAGATACAGAAAGATAACGACGACGACGACGACGACGATGACAACGACGACGACGACGATAACGACAATAACGACAACGGTGACGGTGACGGTAGTGGTGATAGTAAGGACAACGGTAGTAATGACGATAATCAGGGTGGTGGCGATGATGGCGAAGGCAGCAGAGACAGAGACGAAGGCGACCTGAGGCGCATCACAGCAGCGGCGGAGTCCCTGCTGCGAGGCGGCTACAAGCTAGTGGCGGACCGGTCGCAGGAGCGACAGATGACGCAGCAGCGAGCCCAAAGGTTGAGCGATTTCGCGTGGGGAGCGGGCAAAAAAGGGCAAGGATAAGGCGTTCCGCAGCCTCAAGAACGAATCGACCCTAACGACGTACTTCCGGAAGATGAAAGAGATGCTGGTGTACTACTATCGCGTGGTCTACCGCAAGGACGGACACTTTACACGAGGAGGAGAGAAAGGGGACCAGCCGGTACCGCAAGACATCATCGAGCCGACAGAACGGGCAGCAGCGGGCAATGGAGGAGGTTATTGAGACACTACGCGAGCAGGACAAGCGAGGAATCAAGAAGCACGAAGGCGAGACCGAGGAGGAGCAGGTCGCCGAGCTTAAGTTCGCGGTCCGGAAGCTGCTGATGGCGCTGATATGCCATACCGTCGGCAGCAAGCCGTTCCGGTCACCGATCATCAGCTACTGTGCCATGTACAGCCGAGAGAGGATTAAGAAGAGCGGCGATAGCGCGCGGCGCAGGAAGATGGAGAAGGATAAGGGGACGAGCAACGACGAGGAGGACGAGGCCGCAAGGCGGCGCAGGGAGCTGGGCAGCTGGAAGGTCCCCGGAAACTACAGCAGCCACCTATCGGCGATGATATGGACGGCGCAACTGGTGATATTCGAGTCGGTCTGCTTCAAGGTGACGGACCGCGAGGACGACGTGCTTGCGGCGCTGGCGCAGGTATGCAGGAAGTACATGCACCAGGCGGGGGAGACAGCGTTCGGGCATATACTGCAGTGGCGGGCTGTACCTGTCGGCGGCGGCGAGGTCGGCTATATCGCGAGACCAGGCTCGCTGGTCGTGGGACGGCAAGGAGATCACGTACCTGGGCACGACGCTGCATATGGACCACGTACCGCAGCTGATCGTGTCGGAGTTCCGCAGGGCACGGACGCTGCTGTTTGACGAGCTGCTGTTCGGCGCCACGGATATCGCGCCGATCGAGGCGTGGAGGCTGCAGGATGACCTGGACGTCGAGGACTACGGCGGGTCCTGGCTGACGGACGACCGGAACGCAGAGATTCTAGCCGGGTCGCAGGAAGCGCTGCTACGGCAGATTGAGTCGAGAGCGGATCTCCGGCGGGTCTTTTTGCAGGATATAAAAGCGGCCGAGGTCGACAAGGGAAGAGTAGAAGGAGGAAGAAAGAAGAGGCTATGCCGGCAAGCCATGGCGGTCTACGAGGCGCACGCACAAGACTTCCTGAAGTCGATGATCACGCTCATACACGTAGCACCACTACCACCCGCTGAGAGCACCGGAACTGCTGTCCGTGACGGGCACGAATGGCGTGCGACGCCGAAGCACGTTTATATGGGAGAAGCTGGTGATGGTGCATGTACGCTACCACAAGAGCCAGCGGCAGACAGGCGATGCAACAGATAACATCCGGTTCCTGCCGCCAGCCATCGGGAACTTGCTGGTAACGTTCCAGGCACTGGTGCAGCCGCTCAGGCAGATATTCCTACGCCAGGTCAAGCCCGGGGCGCTGCTCTCGCCGTATCTATGGTCGAGCCTGGAGGGCGAGGTCTGGCAGGATCAGGTCGTGTCCAGGTGGTTGAGCCGCGCATGCATCCGCGCCCAGGTACCGCGGTTTAAGGCTGCCTGGTGGCGGCAGGCGGCGGCGAGCATCACCAAGGAAAGTTCACGGCCAAAGAGCAAGCCAATTTTAACCTGGACGAGATCGCGGGCGCGGAGGTGATCGACGAGGAAGGGCTGATGGTAGACCTGGCCGAAAGCAGCAACCACACATTCCGGACATTCAACCTGGCGTACGCCGGATCGACAACGCTTACAATAAGTACGCTCCTACACCGCGCCTACCGAGCCTCTCTGAGCTGGCGATCGCTGTTCCGAGTGGACGAGTTACTGGCCGAGGAGATGGCCAGCAGTAGTGGTGTCAGGACGAAGCGGTCACGGAGGGGGCCGGGGGAGGACGAGGAAGAGGAGGCAGACGGTGGCAGGATGTTAAGCGCCTGCAAGAAGGCACGGCTTCGATCGAGGCCGCTCGAGAAGGAAGCCGGTCTGCTAGCGGTGGCGCGCGAGCTTCACAACGATCCCGACCTGCAACTTCGCGGACCGGGGCAGCGAGACGCCATGTTGGCCGTGATGGGGCCGAGAGCGGCAGAACAGGTAGTGGTAGTGCTGGGAACGGGATCGGGCAAGTCGCTGATTGTGATGGTGGCCGCCGCGCTTGAAGGGGCCGGCACGACCATAATGGTGCTGCCCACGGTGGCGCTGCGAGCCAACATGCTGGAGCGGGTCGCCAAGATGGGCATCAGGACGATCCTGTGGTCGCCGGGCCAGACCAGATCGGCGCCGCTGGTGATTGTATCGGCGGAGGCGGCATGCACGGAGGGCTTCGACGAGTACGTGATCCGGCTCGAGTCCCGGCAGCAGCTGGACCGGATCGTCGTCGACGAGTGCCACCTAACCATCACGGCGAACGACTACCGCAAGAGCATGAAGTATCTCGGCTGGCACGCACGGCGGGTGCGTACACAGACGGTATGGCTGACGGCGACGCTGCCGCCGGATTTCGAGCATATATTCACGGAGCATAACCTGCTCGTGCGGCCACGCATAGTCAGGGAATCCACCAACCGACCGAATATACGGTACCGGGTGCGGCGCTTCAAAGGCGAGGGTGGTCTACGCTCGAACGTAGCCGAGCTAGTGCAGTCATATAGCACGGCCGTCGCGGAGGGCAATGGCAACGGAATAGCTGGCGGTACAGGAGCTAGGGCTATCGTCTACTGTCAGACAATCGAACTCATGATGGAGATTGCCGCCGACCTGCAGTGCCCGACATACACGGGCGACCGCAGCATCATGGACGAGGATGACAAGAGAGCGGCTATCGAGCAGTGGCTGGGGCCGACGGGCTCGCTCGCGATCGTAGCGACATCGGCGCTCAGCGTAGGGTTCGACTACCCGTTCGTGCGATGGGTTATCCACGCCGGTCCGCCACGCTGCATGACGGACTACTCGCAAGAGTCGGGCAGGGCAGGGCGCGACGGCCGGCCGGCCGAATCCACCATACTGGTGAGCGCAGCATGGCGGCCGCGTGCAGAAGATGGCCAGGAAACAGCAGGCATAGACGAAGAGTCGATGCAGCTATATTTAAAGCAGCAATATTGCTCGCGGGCTGTAATGAGCCAGTTCTTGGATGCGCGCGAAGATTGGCGCTGGTGTATGGAAGGGGAGGATGAGCTGTGCGAGGCATGCCCCCATCACCATACGAAGCGACGACCGGCCGGGCTCGAGCTACAATTACCAGCACCCAAAGCCGACAACAATCACCACAGACCAGACGACGGAAGCGATAGTACTGGAGCTGAGCTAAGGCAGACGATGCAATACACCGGGCCCGGATGAGGTGCTCCGCCGGACTATGCTACAGGATGAGATTCTGGACAGGTTCGAGGCCGATATGGAGATGATGCTAGGCTGCTGTTTACAATGTCGTATGAAGAGCAGGCCATTCGACCACGCCGCCGGGCTCATGCAGTCAACGCAGAGACTGGATTAACGCTAAGATAGGGGTCATGAAGGAATGTGACAGGAGCGGCAAGCCATGGATGCCCAACTTCGCTGTGTGCTTTATGTGCTACATGCCGCAGCGAATATGTCGTAGGGCGGATCCAGATGCAGAAGATGACGATGGTACGCAATTAGCTGTAGTCCAGGAGACAGCAAAGCCGAAAGCTCGGTGCCGGTATAAGGATATGATACTACCACTATGCGTAGGGGCATTCTTCAACACCGGACGACGAGCAATCATTACGAAGAGCTTCCGATCATTCAGGAGTCTCGAGGAGTATATGCGGTGGCTTGGAGAGGCTTGCGAGCTCGGTGGTACGCCATGCGTTCAAGCAACCCGAGTAGCGGCAAGGTTATTGAGTGAGCTTTAATGAAAACGAGTTGTAAGTAGATAATATGATTGCATAAGCTGGTAAAGAGAAAGCTAATATGCAGATCCCATCGGCTCAGGCGTATCCGTGAAGACGGGTAATCTGTTGCGTTTAAAGAGGGGGGTTATTATGTTGAGAGGTGAAATAGGGTAATTTCAAACGGGGGCGGTGAAGATATAATTCGATATATCGAGAGGTAAAATAGGATGATTTTAAAGGGGGGTCAAGATATAATTCGATATGTCGAGAGGTAAAATAGGGTAATTTTAAACGGGGGCGGTCAAGATATAATTCGATATGTCGAGAGGTGAAATAGGGTGATTTCAAACGGGGGGCGGTTAAATATAATTCGAGCGAGAGCGTTTGAAATGTTGCTATTTTTTTGAGAAATTTTAAACTATTATTAAAAGAAGGATATAGCAAGTAAATAAATAAATAAATAAATAAAGTAAGTGCAGATATAGGTTTAGATTTATAAGTAAGGATAGATAAGTTATAATATTTAAAAGAAAAGAATATTATAATTATATTAAAAGGTAAAATAGGGTAATTTTAAGTAGGGGTGGTTAAAATATAATTGGAACAAGAGCGTTTGAAATGCTGCTATTTTAGAGAAAGTTTTAAATATTAAAGGGTTAGAGGGAGTAATATATATAAGAATTAGAAGGGGTAGTATATATAAGAGTTAGGGGGGTGGAGTGGAAAAGTTGGAGAGTGGTTTATATAAGAAATAGAGTTATATAGGATGAGCGCTGGCGTGGGTTAGGGTTAGGAAGAGGTGAGGGTTAGGATTAAAAAGAGGTTAGTATAAGAGTTAGAGAGAGTAGTTTGTTATAAGAGTTAGGAGTAGTGAGTGTAATAGTTAGAAGGAGAAGGTAGGTAGAGGAGGAAGTGGGGGGGGATAGTATATAAGAAATAGAATTATATAGCGGGTAAGTAATAGTAGTAGTTAGAAAAGAAGAGAGTAAGTAAGAAAGTTAGAGAGAGTAGTTAGTAGAAGAATAAATAGAGGTTAGAGAAGATATAAAGAGGTAGAAAGATAAAAAATAAAAAATGAAGAATATAAAAGTAAAAAGTAGAGTTAGGTATAGAAGTAGTTATTATAATAGTTAGAGGGGTAGTTTGGGTGTTAAGGTAGGGGGGGTATTTATATTAAGGTTAGGGGGGGGGGAGTGTTATAAGAGTTAGGGGGAGAGAGGAGGAAGTAAAAGAGTAAAGATTAAAAAGAAAGTAAAGAAAGAGTAGTTAGGTAAAGTAAAGTAAAAAGCGTGAGAAGGAAAGGAAAAAGAAGAGAAAAGTAGAAGTTAAGGGTTGTAAAATATAGATAAAAAATATAGTTAATTGTTAAGTTTAGAGAAAAAAAAAAGAAAAAAAAAAGAGAAAAAAAAGAGAAGAAGTAGAGAAAAAGGAAAGATTAAAGAAGTTAAGAATATAGGTAAAGAGTATTAAGTAAGAAGTATTAGGAGAAAGAAAGAGAAAAAAGGTAGAGGTTAAAGGGGTAGAAAAGTAGAGTTAATAGTTATTTTTAAAATAAAGATTAAGGAAGAAGGTAAAGTAGTTTTAAGAAGTAGTTAAGAGAAAAAGTAGAGTTTAAAAAGAAAAATTAAAAAAGGGTAGAGGTAAGTAAGATAAAAAGAAGTTAAGTAGTTAAAATAAAAAGATAAAAAAGGAGAAAAAGAAAGATTAGGAGAGTATTTATATAAAGGTTAGGGGGAGTAGTTATTATAAGAGTTAGGGGAGAAGGTAAGTATAAAGGGAGTTAGAGGGGAGGAGTTTGTATAAGGGTTAGAAGGAGTAATTAAGAGTTAGGAGGAGAGTTTGTTATAAAGGTTAGGGAGAGTAATTAAGGGTTAGGGGGAGAAGGTAAGTATAAGGGTTAGGGGAGGAGTTTGTATAAGGTTTAGGGGAGGAGTTTATATAAAGGTTAGGGGGAGGAGTTTATATAAAGATTAGAGGGGAGGAGTGGGAGCTGAAGTCAGCATGGAACTTTAGGTGGGGCAGGTAAGTGAACATAGTGGTTCTAGGACGTCGGGAAGATGAGCGAGCTAGACTGCCAAGTATATATGGAGGAGTGCAAAAAGCGAGTTCTGGGTGCTAGCAATTCAAGCACCTAGATTAGTTGCAGTGGAGGCGTCGAAGCAGGTGAGGTTAGTGGGGCGGAGTGATTATATAGAGGGTTAGGGGGGGGGAGTTTATATATTTAGGGTTAGGGGGAGTAATTTAAGGGGTTAGGGGGAGGAGTTTATATAAAGGTTAGAGGAGAAGTAAGTATAATAAGGGTTAGGGGGAGAAAGGTAAGTAATTAATGGGTTAGGGGGAGGGAGTTTTGTATAAAGGTTAGGGAGAAGGTAAGGATATAATCAGGGGTTAGGGTTAGGGGGTTAGGGTTAGGGTTAGGGGTTAGGGTTAGGGTTAGGGTTAGGGTTTGGGTTAGGGTTAGGGTTAGGGTTAGGGTTTTAGGGT